>CM021104.1:99494440-99640148 GCA_007115665.2 Sequoiadendron giganteum
TATATTTTACAATAGTCTAAAATTTAAAACATTTAACTTACTTAATATTTTACATGCATTTACAATGGTCTTTAATAAATTTCGAAATTCTTTTCCTTTTAAATATTTCGAATTTCCTTTGTATGGTAATGCAAGGTATTTACCAAAGACTATGTAAGTCTTATTGCCTTTATTTCCAAAGGTAAATAAATTTAAATATCTTTATATGATAAATGTAAACTTAAATGCCAAAGATTATAGTCTAAATCAAATCTTTCTAAAGGTTTAGATATTTTAATATTCTCATTAAATTGTATTAATATATTTTGTATTATATTCAATACAATATTATTATAGTTTTTAACTTACCTTTCTTTATATATATAAATATATCTATATAATATTCAAATATTATATTAGATATATTAATATATTATATTAGATATATTAATATATTATATTATCGGTAAAACTATAATAACATCGATATTAAATATATTAATTAACTTACCCAGTTTACACTTAAATATATCTATACATGTTTATTTTCAAATCTCCAATTACGTGTATTATAGGCCAGTCAGAGCACCTCTAATAGACGTAATTGCATAAACATGTATTTATACATTTAACTGTAAATTCCAAGCATCAATAACTTATCAGTTCACATTTCACATTCAAGGCTCACAGAACAGTAAGTCAGTCAATCAAGGAACACCACTCATAAAGCATGAAGAAGTAATCATAACTCCTAAGCCTAAGGATGACTTATCATGACAACTTAATCTGACTCAGTGCCTAAAATCCTTAGTGAAGTGTGTGTATGCTCATACGATCAACTTTACCGGTTAGTCGACCAAGTTCCTCTTCCCGAGTGATATTTCCCCTCCACCTGGAGGAATAGCTCCTATTCCTGCATCCATGGTACAAAACCACGGCAGTCAATTGCTCACAATATTTGCAGTATATATAAATCAAATATATAAAACAAGACTAATTACTTTCCTCTACTCATTGTTTTATTCAAGAATAACATCAATCAAGAATACAGAATGAGCCAAACATAACATGTAAACAGGATTTCATATTGATAACAAAGTTCAATCACATTTTATTCATTCAAAACCTTCCTTACAATCAGAATGCTCTAAGCATTACTAGAATAGTAACTATACAAATTCCGGGGTGTAACAACGAGCGGGTGCTCGTTGTGCCTTGGTTGTCCCCACAACACTCCCGTTATCATCAGCTATCTGGTTTGGCATTCCTTGAGTGTTCATTTGTTGTAACTGTGTCATAAGTGCCTGTACAGCCATTGCTACCTATTCCTGCCCAGCTGCCAAGCGTCTAAGAATCTCACGGTCATCTTGGTCCTCATTATTTCCCCTATTTCCTCCTTCATTTTGAGGTGGACTTCCATTTCCCCTGTCTCCCATTGTGGCCTGTTGTATATCAACAAACTGATTTCTTCATTGGCCTGCTCTTTGACGGGTGTAATACCTGTGAGGGCCTACTTCTCGTGGCTGCATGAAAACTTTAACCCCCCAGGATGGCAGGATCAGAGCTCTGATACCATTGTGATGTACCGCACTCCCTTGATAATATTTTCACTGAACTTGAAAGTTTGATTTTGATAGGTTTGTATTTCTCTTTTCATGTGTTTGAGCTTTTGCCAGTAAAAAACTAGGAAAGAACTAAGAAGCATATGCATAAAGGAAACTCAAATAACTAAGCTACTGAAACAATTCGAGTACATTGCTCATTTCGATGTCTAAATATAGTTTCTTCATTACATAAAGGTCGCTTACAATATATAACTTACATTAGATTCGATGCCGAGTATTTCATAGATCATATTTTAACTTACAGCCAAAACAGCACTGTGAATAGTGCCCTGCTACAGTACCCGCGCCCAATGAAATGCTGATTTCTTTTCAAAGATGAACTTCTCCCACCAAAAACCGAAATAGGAAGCCTCCTAGGGTAAGGGCGCCCCCTTTAGGTGAAGTTGCAGCCTTGCAAGAAGGGCGTTTCTTTTGCTTTGGCTGATACAAACCCTCACAAAAGTGTGGCTGGCTGTAGCTCTTCAAAACAGCTCCAAAATACCACAAAACGCGAACAGCTCTTGTACGATTTGAGATTGGAGGCAACGGCAACCCAAATCACGCAAAAACCAAGCTCAAACAACTTGCAAACAGCAACATAGATCTCCAAAGAGCAGCAAAATAACAAATCAGCAACTTTAAAATGGTGTTTCACACCCTCAAGCAGCTCCAAACGAACAACCAAGCCCCACTAGGCTCACCCACTGCAAGAAATAAGGAAACCCTAGCATCCTTCCTCCAAGCTTCACTCCCAAGTTTTCTTCAAACCAAAATGATCATCTAATGAAGCAATTCAAATTTCTCTCTTGCCTTTTATAAATTTACAAAGGAAACACTATTCATTAAAGTGAACACTATTCACTTAAGTTATAACATTTTTAAGTTTAGTAATGAATAGTAACTTAAAAATAGAAAGTGACCCCTTCATATTAAAACACATGGCCCCTAGGCCGAGGATGGTGAAATAAAAGGTGAATATCATTAAATTAAGCTCCAGTATCATGCCAAACACCACAATTCACCCTACCACCATGCTCCGAAGATCAACACTGAAGTTTGACGACCAAGTGACCCTCTATCCAGAACCATTAGCCTACGAGGGTCGACATAATAGGCTAATCTACTAATGTCCAAGAGCCTAATTAAAAGGGGACATCACAGATGTGACTCTTTGATGTGCTTACATGTCTAATAATCCATCCTTTGGGTTGTGTGTTGTTTCAGCTCACACTAATCCTTTTTTGGGACTGGGTTTGAAGACAATGATTGTCCCATGTACTCTTGTTGTTGAAGCTTTCATGGTTTGGCTTCAGAGTTTCACTAGAGAGGACATCAATCTCTTGAGAATGCACTTGGTTCTTATCAACATTTGGTAACGTGTTGAGAAAATTTTCTGGAATGTTGGAGATCATTTTCAATTGGGTATCCATGTTTCGAATTCTCAACATGTTTTGATGATAATCATTGTGTGGAAAGAAGGATCTTCGGGGAGATAAGGATCACATTATCAGATTTTTAGGTGTTGTTTCCTTCTTTACCAGCCATTCGATAGTTCTTTTTGCCCATCAATTGGTGGTTTGGAAACAAAATTTGAGCAAAGAAAGGCTCTTTTCTATGATGGAATTCTTAGAGAGGGTGTTTCCAACCTTGGACATGAGCAGATTCGTCAAAATGGATGATGATTTTCAATGTTGCAATAGCTGTTCATTTCCTTGGATGTTGATTTTCCTTAAATCACATTATAAGTCATTCATTTTAGACTTGGTAGGCAGTTGATACAGACATTTTCAGACTTCACAGTCTCTTATCAAGGATGATTTTTGGCCTCAAATGGGAGAAATGATGATTCAGAGTGATCTAAATCAATTTTTGGATAGTGTTCAGGCTCTTTCCAGTGGCTATCTTTGTACATTCTCTTGTACAAATGTTTGGGGCAGCGAATGTCTGCTTGATTTGGTTCGTCATTTTAAGACTCTTGGAGAGAGATTGGTGGAAGTTGTCAGAAGTCTTCTTGGATATATTAGTATTATTCAAAGGAGGCATTGTACATCCTTAAGGAGTTTTGAGGATGAGACTGATGAGCTTTTGCAAAGAGTTGTTTTCTTCTTTGAAAGAAGTCTTCAAGGAGTCACAAGGGAAGTCGTGACTCTGCTTAACGCTTTGAGGAGTTATGTTGATGAGAATGTTTTTGAGTTGATTAGATTAGTCTTCTTTGTGCCCAGAATGGTGATTGTCATTGGCATTGTAGATATTGACTCCTCAGAGTCTTTTGGATGTGAGATGTTGTAGGGTCTTGATTCCAATCTTTCCATGTTTCTCAGTTTGAATTTCATGCATGTTAACTCTTTGAGGTTGCAGGGAAGGTTAGTGCAGTTCTGGTACAATGGCTTCATTTGTGTGACCAGAGTGGTGCAGCATCAACATGGTGGGTCTTTTCAAAGAAGGACATGGGACCCTGGGATCCTACTTAGTTTGGTATGGATCAATCTAAATTTTTGGAGTGTGGTGGCATTGCTTGAGGACAAGCAATTTTGGGAAGGGCATACTGTAATGTCCCCAATTTAACCCTATGCTCTTCAATGACTGTTAGCCTATTTCCGGAGACCTGTAGGCTAGTCAGAAGTGGAAATTAGGGTTTCCTATTTTGTAGGAGGTTTCAGTTGAGCTTCTGAAAATTTGCATGTAGGAGTTTGGTAGTGTGCTTTTTAGATCTTTTTCGGTTTTCAGAAAGCTTTAAGGAGATGTGACATGCATTTCAATCAGGAGTTTGCATGCAAGAAAGGTTTCTGGCTTTTTTTGGGTTTTTAGAGAGCTTCAGAATGGTATAACATGCATCTACATCTGACAACCTTTCTCGGACTTATTATTTTTAGTAAGTCAGGACAGTTGCCCGGATTGTGCTCAAAATGTGTTTAGAAACACTTACTATTTTTAGCAGTATGCTATTTTTAGTAAGTGCTATTTATGGTAGTGGTATTTTTAGCAGCAGTTCAGTTGTTTAGTTCATCATTTGTTTCTGGCAAGGCATTTTTGGCAATTTGAATTTCTAAACTCTTGGAGCTCATTTTCGCAAAAGTAATAACTTAAGTCACATTTATATTTTATTGTTATACTGGACCTGTTGTGACCTATTTCACACATCGCCCCATCGCAAATGGGGACCCCCAAGTTTGGTTCCGCCCTCTGCGCAACGTCTTTGAGAGTCTTAAATTTGGATAAAATTTTGAAAGTCAGTCTGGCTAAGTTGAGATTTTGAACCCGTTTTTGGGCCTTAACGTCATGGAAGTGCTTAGAAGACCCGGTGGACGAAGATCGCCTTTGCTTTCGGTCGTTTCTGACACTTCCTATTTTTTAGGGAATCTGCTTTTTTGCTTTTTGCTTTTTTGATTTTTGGCATTTTTAGGCCATTCCGGAGTCCCTATTTTTTAGGGATGCTTTTTGCTTTTTCTATTTTTGGAAAGTTTCTATTTTGGGAAAAAGTTTCTATTTTTGGATCCCACAGAGCAGAAAATCAATATGTCTTCGGAAAACAAGAAAATCAAGGCAAAATCTAAAAAGTTTGAAAATTGGCAAGGAATTTTTGAAAAATGTCTAAGTCTCAGAATGGCGCCATCATGAGAGGAATGGCATGGAAAAGTCAAGGTCCGCCCTACCTTTGGCATGCCAAAGGAAGCCACTGGCGAGGAATTCATCAAGTCCGCCATGGCATGAAGGTTGCCAAGTCCGCCATAAGCATGAAGTTTGCCAAGTCCGCCCTTGGCACAAGGAACTCAAAGTCCGCCCAGCAAGGTAGGAAATGCGCCATATGGAAAATGGCAAAAGGAAGCTAAAGTCCGCCCCTAGAAAAGGATGGCACAAAAAGGTCAAAGTCCGCCCAGCCTAGTGAAAATGGCATGAAACTCATGAAGTCCGCCCAGCCTAAGGAAAATGGCAAAAGGGAGCTAAAGTCCGCCCTTAAGGAAAATGGCATAAAATTCATGAAGTCCGCCCAGCCTTTAGAGGAAATGGCATGAAAAACACAAAGTCCGCCCCCAAGAACTGTGGAGAAGGGTAAAACATGAAGGGGTGCGCTCCAAGGTGTTTGGAAAGGGGTAAAATTGCAAGATAATTCATTGAAAATTGAATTAAATGATGGAAACAAGTGAAATTTTCCGTTGGACAAGGCACAAATAAAATTCGCCATGGCAAGGAAAATCTAAGACCAATGGATGATAAAATACGCCATAGGCAAGGAATTATAAGACATTCGCCCAAATTTTTGAAGAGAAAATTAGTCTAAGGCATGAAAAACGGAGAAATGTCTAGAAGAAGAAGAGGTTTTGGCCGGCATAAAAATCACTCCCCAGCACAACGGAGTGAAATTTTTTGGCAAAAAATGAAGAGCGCTTGGCAGAGCAAACATGAAGTCCGCCCCTCTCAGCTTGGAAAATTCCTAAAGTGCTAGTAAAAAAATGGCAAAGTGACAGAAGTCTCCAGGTTCGCCCAACCCAGAAGATGAATCATTCGGCTAAAATAAAAATGTCCAGAGAGGTCAGAACTCCGCCTAGAGAATTAAAATTTGGCAGATGAGCTATTGAGCACATTTTGGCTAGGCAGACAATTTAAAAAAGAGATATTTTGCCTCTGACGAACGAAATTAGCCATGTATCAAGATTGAACGGGTTGGAATTTAATATTTTAATATTTTTAATTATTTCCCTGACACTTAGGAAAATTTTAATTAAAAATTCAAAATCCGGAGATTATTTGGAAGATTAAACTAGTCTGCCTTAGATAAGTTTAAACTTTGCCACGTTCGGAGGATTTAAAACGCGTTGGAAAAATAAAAATTTTGGACAATTAATTTAATATATTTTCCAACACTTAGTCAATTTTCCTTGAGAAAATTCGAAAATCTCAGCAGAGATGGCACAAAGACGAAAGTTAGAAACTTGCCTCGATAACTGAAAGTGAAATTAGAAGTTTGCTAATCCGAGGAGAAAACGTTTCTAAAAATTGGAAGAAAATCAAAAGAAAGAAAGCAATGCCTTGAGGAAAATCGCACTTCTCAGCCATAAAATGAGATTCAGCAACTCATTTCTTCACAAATTCCGGCTGAGAAGCAACTATCTCTCTCGAATCTTCAGGAAAACGTTCTCGAAGGAGAAGTTTGTGAGAATAACATCATTGTGAGAATCGAGATAGCATTCTCTTATTGAAAGACGTGATTTTTGAGAGAAGTAATTTATTTCTTGGCTGAAATCGTACTTCCAGCATAGTGGCGCACTTCTTCTGGCAGATTTCTTTGAATTTTTAAATTCATTTGCAGCCACAACGTGATCTTTGAGGTTTGGAAGTTAATCGACAACGCATTTGCGCTGTGTTTCTATCTTCTACTTCGTTTCCGGCACAAATTTCATTCATGATAGGCGAATTTAATTACTTTCAGCTTGCTTTTTGACAGAAATTTTTAATTTAATAAGGCTGAAAGTGCGATTTTGTCTAAGCTATACCCCGAAACTCATTAATTCTTAAATGATATTGTATTAATGTTAAGTATCTTGTGCTTGCAGGCTGCCGATCGATCAAAGCGAAATATCCAGGCAGGCACAGATGAAGTTTGCAAGTAAAGGATCGCAGCCAGAGACCAGAATAAAGTCTAAGTGGAAAAATGTCTCAGACACTGATCTTGGCCACATCGATCTCGTGGAATTTAAAAAGAGGATATATGGACACAACGGACCCTTACCAACGCCTGCAGCTAGAAGGATAGTGAGAAACGGCATATTTCAAGCTGCCGGATTCCAGCCTGCACTTTGCTGTGCTGAACTGATGGTGGAGTGTGCACTTCACTATGATGCTGAGTCAAGGCGGATTGTGGCGCCTGATGGGAGAGTGTTGGCACATCTGACAGAGGTGGCCATTCAGGAAGCCTTCGGCATTCCGGCATATCCTAAAACTGTCTACAAGACCAAGGAAGATGCTCAGAAGCTATATGACAAAAATCCTGATCTTTGTGCCGCCAACCTTAACAAATTTTGGCTGGACAAGCCTAGACCGTCCTTTAAGAAGATGCCCAAGAAGTTGATGCGCACGGACTTCAAGGAGGACTATGGAGATATTATTATCTTGCTGAACAGAGTGGCAGGCAGTCCCTCGGGAGCACCCTTTGAGCCGTGGATGTATTACTTCATTGAGGACCTCACAGAAGGTGTCAAAATGTTCAACTGGGCTAGGATGATAAGCAATAATCTTCACCACCAGCTTATCAATCTAGAGAAGACCAAAACATTTTATATGGGTTCTTACGTCGTCTATATGTTGGCCAGAACTTACAGATATGCAGGCTTGATCTGCAAAGGCACGGTTGGCAGTAAGGAGAACGAGCTGAAACCTTATGACTGTTACCCACAACTCCAGCTGAGGTAGAAGGCGCATTTTAGACGAGCCCACGACGCGTTCCTTATGTACATCACCAGGATACTCCAGGGAGGGACGCATCAGCGGCTAACACATGAAGCCAAAAGCTTAATCGGTAAATAAGGGTCTTGGTTTATCCAGTATCCAAGATTTACGTATATCAGAATTCAAGGATTCACTGGAAGCCCGTACCGTCTGCCCATCTTCCCACGAATAAGATGGTCCTGCTCGAAGTGTTGAGGCAGTTAGAAGATTTTCAGGGTCTTCAAAGAGCAAAGCAAAAGGCGGCAGTTACTTTTCCCTTCTTTATAGGGAACATGTTGGAGTCGTGTCCGTCATCACAGGCAGCTGACAGTGCCAGAATCGAGATACAGCATTACCCTTTCTCTCCATATCCGGCCAGAAATCACTACGACCCCCATCACCACATCAAAATGGTGGATGGAAGGAGGTACAAGCATAGGGTCGAACTGGAGGACTATTGGGCAAATGCTGCGGATGAATTTGAGGTCAGACGGAGGATGTGGTCCAGATTACCTCTCAGCTTAATCAGGGCAACAGAATTTTGTCACGTGCCAGATCAGTTGGAGGAGGACGAGAATCAGACGCAACCGCGCTTCGATGAGAATTCAGCTTTGCCCGCTGTCCAGTGGTCAGAAGCAGAGCATGCTGACTTGAACGTCTTGATGAGGCCTGTCATCAAGTTTACTCAGTGGTGGGTTGATCAACGAGTTCAAGAATTAAGGCGCCAGAAGATAACCCTAACCTATGATATGCTAAGCGAGGCAGAGTCTTATTCTTCCAACGCGGGAGCATCACAGGACCTCCCAGTGATAGAGGCCACCACATCTAGGAAAAGAAAAGAAATAGCTGCAGGCAAAGAGCCGGTCCAGAAACAGGTAAAGATGAAACCTTCTCAATCGGCCGCCTCCAGAAATATTGAGGAGATACTGGCTACCGCCGATGCTTAACTAGCAGATATGAGGGATCCTTCTCCGATTCCTGAAAACAACGCGGAGCTTCAGCCAGATGAGGATGCGCCACCTTCTCCCACGGGCACCGAAATATTGGAGTCGGATGACGACAATGTGGGCACCCAAGATGAGGATTTTCAAGAAGGGATGATTTCAGCCCTTAGGGGAATTGTAGACGTTCCTGATGGAGAAGGCGTGCCAGAAGAAGACGGTGTTGAGCAGCTTACGATACCGGATTGGCTAAAGGAGAGGCTAAAGGTACAAATGCCGGCAGATGAACCAGAAGAGGATGATACGGCAGACTTCTTGGCCAAACTGTCTCAAACCGTGCCCAAAAAGTCGGCAAAGAAATTCTCCAGTATACAGAGAGACGAGGCCGGCAACAGGACAGTGCAAATCGCCGTGCCTACAGTGGACAAGCCACAGGAGGATATGGCTCCACAGGATTACGCCATCACGACCATTGACTTGGGTCCAACCACTAAGGGCCAAGAAATGGAAGATTTGGTCAATTCTGTGTCCGCCATCAAATCAAGGTTAGCGAAGGAGGTAGCCAGAAGGAAGGATTGCCAATTAGAGATTGAGCGCTTAAGGGAATATATTCAGCACTTGATCAAGCCACTTGATCAGGACACTACGGCAGCTCCTCTACTTCCGAACTCTTCGTAGGAGACCATTAAAGAGATGGAAGAAAACAGGCTCACGGTTCAGGAGGCCAAAGAATGGATAGCCATAAAGGGGGCTGAGGCTGAGACATTTGTGGAGCGGCTAACTTTGGTTTATGGCCAGGCCACTGCCTTGCTTTCTAGGTTCGCTTCTTTGACAGAAGTATGGGACAGCCTTCCAGACGTGCAGGACAGAATAATCCCTTGCCTTAGGATTCTGAAAGGAATTCCTAAGCAAGAATTGATAGAGGGAGGCGTCATCGCAGCGGGAGCAGCCTATGACTTCCACACTTGGTATTGGGCCTTGACGGCACGAGGTGAAGTCTTGGAGAGGGTTAAGATTGACGGCATCAGATTGGAGGAACAGGTCAAGGAAGTTCAGGCCAAAATCCTCAACATAATTGCCGATGTCCTGGATAAAGAGGCGCTGCGAGAGAATGACCTGCAGTTGGAAGTTTTGAAGAAAAGTGTCCAGGAAAATATCTTCTACATCACTGGGCCCATCTTGAGGCAGGACTGGGCCAAATTGGCGAACTTCTTGAGCATCAGAGAGTCCTTTGAGAAGACTGAACCAGAGTGGGAGGAGACCTTCGCCAGATGCGCCGAGAGCATGGATGGGCTTGAATTCAGAATCGGCATGCTTCCGCAGGTTACCATGGACGAGGTTGCCTCGATCGTGTCCAGATTCGGCGAATACACGGCAGCTCGAGAGGATCGGGATACGGTCCCTTGAAAATGGCTCCTATTGCCAACTCATTGCTGTTCATTGCCAGTTAACTGAAGTTATTTTGGGAAACCCTAATTAGGGTTTCGTTTGTTAAATCTTGACCGTCGGCTCATTTTTAATCTGAGCCATTTATTCCATTTATGAAACTCTATATAAACTCATTGGCCCTCATTTGTAATGTGTGAAGTGAGTAATAAAAGATTGTTGCGACGAAACTATTTCCGTTTATAAAAGCTCTTGTGCATGATTTGCTAAGAACAACTTTTATTTTCAAGTAGTATGCAAGGTTGAATATTTCTCCTTCAACACTTAGAGTAGAATTAGAATAGCATTTCATTACATGTTGGTTAGATGAATGATAGATTTGATCGCAGTGGCGGATAAAATTTTGCTCATACTTTTGTCGAGTGGATGATTTGCATTTGACGTGTAAAGTTAGTCTGAGCCATTAAATCGTGGATGCTTAACTTCTGTTTGTTTCAATTACCGATTCAAATATGAAAATTCTTATCACTTCCGTTGAAGATTGCACCTGCTTCGCGTAGTTGTCCAAAGGTGGCGAAACGAAGTGTGGTTACCCATTTTGTCTACTCACTGCTGTCTCTTGAATTCTTAGGCGTAGTTTAGATCTCTAAACCCTTATCCTTTTTTTATTTTTTTTGGAAAATCTGAAGATACCCACCGAAAGAGCCTTCAAGGATAAAACCGTCTAAGTTTTCAACCCGCAAAAAGAGAATTTCATGTAAGTCCCCTTGTGATTACCAGCAATCACAACGCCCACTGGCCTTATCCACATGTCAAGACCTGACCAAAGAAACCTTGGAGTTATTGTATTGTCTACTAGATTTTTGCAAGCACTTTTCAAGAGAGGATAAGAGTGTCCTTTGGGCATTTTTATTCTGTGTTCGGTGGCGTATTCAAAACACGCACCAACAGAATTGGCGCTAGAAGGAGGGCTGATTGAACGTAATTATTTGTAGAGTTGAAGGTAGTAGACATGATAAAGAATGGTGTTGCCACACGAGTTCCCATTTAACGTGCCGTTGGAACAGCCAGAGCAAGGTCAGACAGATATTCTTGGCCAGTTGTACTCACTAGCGTGGCAGACACAAGTAGATAGCGCCCAATTCAGACAAACAAGTCGCGTTCTTGCTCGAGAAGAAGAGAAGAGAGAATTCATCGAAGGAGCTATTGAAAGGCACCTGATAAGACAGAAGATCAACCGCTTGAAGCGAGCTTTTGACTACATTGAACACGCAATTGCTTCCGGATCATTGACAAGATCAGGCTTTACCCGTAAGATGAAGAATGGTACTTCCGACCAGCCTTCCTCTTCCCGGACAGGAGCCTAATCCAGTGTTACAACCTGATTTGGGATTCCACGACGAACAAGAGGACGTGATAACAGAATTATATAGCTTAGCGTGGAAATTGAAACGAAACGCGCCTGATTGGATGCGCATGAGCTTTATTCTCGAGGAAGAGGAAGAGATTGCCCAAAGGATCGAATTTCGCATTCAACAAGACTTGCTTGTCCAAAGATTTGAAGCTCTTCAACGGCAACAGGCAAATCCTCCGGCTCCAGAAACAGCTCCGGCACAACCCCGACAAGCCTAAAAGAAGATACACTGGATCGTATTAATTCTTTCTCTCCTGACAGACTAAGGAGGATTACTAGGTCAAACCCGAGTTCATTCAAAGAATTTGTGGAGCTATCGCCTTTCAGGCAGAGAAGAAAAACTCAAATAATTCAAGAGGGAACATCAGGCGAAATCAATCTCGGCGGAGAAGCATCAAGCGAGCATCTTTTTGGTTCCTCCCAAACTTCGCCACCAAGCACTCCGGTTTCAGGAGCCGTCCCAGTGAATAATCAGCAAGTGCCGATTCAACCTGCCCAGCTAGCACAGCCGATTCAACCCAACCTGGCGAATCAACCAAACATTCCAATGGCGTGGCGTCCAGCTAACGCATCTCCCATGACGTTCGCCGCATACCATGATATGCCTAAAAATCCGGAACATTTTTGTTCCAAGTTTCATAGCGGCGACTTAAACCACACTGCGGATGAGCACATCAAACTATTTGAAGATCTCCTCCAAAATAGAGACATCCGAGAGGAAGATGTTGCATGCCGGTTGTTTCCTTATACTTTTGATGATCAAGCGTCTTACTGGTATATCCATTTACCAGCTAACTCCATTACCACGTGGCAAGGAATGAAGGCGGCATTCTTGGAGAAATTCAGGGCACCAATTTCGGCAACCGATCTATACAGGCAGTTCGTGGAGGTGAAAAGACAAGAACACGAGCCCATCAGTACTTTCAATAATAGATTTCAAAGGGCATACACAAGATTGCGAGATCCTTACAACTTAGACAATGCTGCAGCACTGCCCATCTATTATGAGGCCTTGGATCGTCTCACGGCCATGTTTGTAAAGTCCAAAAATCCAGTCCTTGCCAACTTGAAGGAAGCATATGCTGAAGCAGTAACAGCAAGCAATGGTCTCGGAGTGGGGGTTCCCCAAGGTTCACTCCAATACTTAGGGAATTCAACTTCCCAAAATCAAGTGCAAGACATCAATCGTGCTCTGGCTCACCAGACACCCATGATGAACCCGGTTCCCACCAGCAGCAATCAATTGGTTCCGCACCCAGGAGCTCCAATGTCCCAAGCACCACCGGCGCAGCCTGTATACCTCCAGAACGTGACAACTTCCACCAGAAGTCAAGAGGAGAAAGATGAAATGAAGGAGCTAATTGATCAAGTTAAAAAGTTGTCGACCGACATCACCTATCTGAAGGGTCAGACAAGTCAAATACAGAATTTTCAAAGGAATTACCAGTCACCGCAAAATAATCACCAAAATCAAAATCATTCCGGATATACAAGGGATAATCAAAATTACCAAGGAAACAATCAAGGGTTCCGAAATAACAATTCGGGCTTCCAGAAAAAGACTTGGAATACAGGACCAAACAATGGTACTGTACCATCTCCCTTGGACAATCCACCCGCAGACAACCGTCCTGCAGATAAAGTATTCTTGGCCGAAGCAGCATTATCAGGTTGGTGCCGACTACACAACACGGACCAACACTCAGAGTTGCATTGTCGTGAATTCCAAGTAGCGGCAGATATATTCCGAAGCGAAAGAAGAAATTCAGAAGCAGAAGATCCGCCAGCAACCGGATATGAGCTAGTTCCCGCGCCAAGATACGACCAAGCCCTTGTAATCGAGAACGTGAGATTTTCATCTCAGGAATATCTACCATATTCCCCCGGTCAAAGATTCCCACCAACATCAGCAAATGGTCTGGCAGAGACATTGCAATATCAAGACGGGATGGAGACTTACACTCCAGCCGACCAATCCACTTCAAACGAGGGGTATAGTTTTCCGCCTCTACACAACAGCGTATTAGTGGAAGGAACAAGAGAAGTTCAAGCATTTCAACAAATGTCTGGAAACCCGCTAAGGGTATACCAAAGAAATGTTCGCCAAAATGAACCCTTAACTTCGTCTATTCCTCCTAATAATTTTCAGACTCCGCCGAATCCAGGTGCGTCCAATGCGCCGCCTTCTTCGAGGGATTCTCCGGAATATCGCCAGCAGAACGTTCAATCAAATGGGACAAGGCAAGTCGTTGTTCCACAAATAGAACCAAGGCGACCAGGAAACCATCAGGTGGAACAGACACAAGCCCAAACAAAAGATCGTCCCAGGGAGGAATTGAAAAGATTGAGCTCATATGTATTGGAAGAGTTCAAGAAAATAAAGGTCAGTCTACCCCTAATAGAACTGATGAGAGTTCCCGAAATTCGGGAGACACTTTTGGGTAGTCTAACTGAAACTATTGCCCCGAGGAATATTCCTCAAAGTGTGCCAAGTAGAGGAGCTTTCAACGCTCCGGCCAACACTAACGTCACCGAATGGGAGATATCAGGCAACTGGGCACAAACACAGTCCTCGGTAATAGACCCTAATCAGAGGGACATAACACCAGAAGAAGTTCTGAAGGACTCCAATATATTTAGAGAAGAAGTTCTGGCTAGCGAATTGCCGCATAATCCGAAGAAGCCAGAATATGTCTCCGGAACACAGAAAGAGAAGAGTCAAGGTATAAACAACCTAGACAAACACCCCGTGGCATTCTACCAAGGAAAAGACGAACCTGCTCCGTTCCTGCTATCCGTTCGTATATTTGGCAAAATGTTGCACAATTGCTTAGTAGACTCAGGCGCTTCAAGCAATGTAATGCCACTGGCTGTCTGCCAAAGGTTAGGACTTGTACCTGCAAGAACTAACAAGAAAGTCACCCAATTGGACAAGACGGAAGCTCGAATAGCATATATAGTGGCGGGGTTTTCTTTTTATAGTTTGACCTTTGCAAAATGGAAAGCGCAGAATACAAAAAATTTCACAGAAATCAGAAAATGCTCATGGCAAACATGGTAAGCAAAAGAACTGTTAAGGAATGCATTATACAGATATGGAAAATATCAAAACCATGGAAGCTCGTTTACAGGTGTTTTCATGGTGGCTGAGACAAGAACTAGAAGTAAAAATACTCACAGAAAGATAAAATAACACCAGAGAGTTTTCAAGCCATGCCCAGAATGAGGGGTTTTTTACAGTGATTCTTCGTTTGTTGCTCATTTTCAGTCAAAATGTCTTCTATTTTCAGAGAAATGAAGTACAAACCAGCCGCGGCCTTGATTCACAAAGGTTTATTTTATTTTATTTGCAGAGTTTTACATATATCCATGGCGCCCAGGATGAAGGCATCAGAGGTTCGAATACGTACAAAAAAAAAAAAACAAGGTTCCATGAAGCAAGAGTATCAAAACATGTAACGGTGCGGCCCAGCTCTTTAGAGCTCACAAAATGGAGAAGGGAAACCAAACATGAAAGAGGCTTACCCTTTCCTTGCTACAAAAACACGCATAGGCCGCGCTTAGCGCTAATGGAGAGGTCCAAATGCAAAGCTCGAGTTTCTCACATGGCGGCCAGACAAAGACACAACAGAAACACAATGCAGAGAGATGAAAGACATCAGAAATCGCATAATACAACCAGGCAGCAGCGTGTATAGTTTTCTGAAGCTTTCAAATGACCAAGAATACTTCCAGATCTGCAGTTATTGAACTTACCTTTATTCTTAAGCTTTAGAAAATGCAATCTATGGTGCCCATGGCACGTCTTCAGCTCAATCTCCCAGCTCGTGGCTAGGGTTCACACCTTGAGTGGCGGCGCTCAGCATAAGGTTTCCAAAAGCAAAGACAAATGAAATGAAATGAAGAGCTTTACTTTCATTTAGGGTTAATACCCTAGAGGGTGCGTAGGAGGGTTTGAGGCATTTTTGCTTTAGGTTTATTTCAAAAAACTTATTCCTCATGCTTGGATCGTGGCTTTTATGCCTTGGGGGAATTTCTTTTGACTTAGCCATTTTTGTGTTTTGGCTTGTATTTTAATTTCTTGCATTTAAAATGCAAATGTAGAAACTTTATTTTAGGAGGTAAAATTCTATTTTTGCATTTAAGTCTAATTGTAAAATATTTATTTAAAGTGGTAATTATAAATCACTTTTAAATAAATGTCTCATTACTTGCATTTGATTCAAATTGTAAATCTTTATTAGAATGATAATTATAAATCATTTTAATAAAAGATATTTAAAATGCAAGGATGAGGTGTCTTTCACATTTATTATAATAAATTAATAATGGTCAAATGGAGTCAAATCCTGCATTAAGTGAAGATAATGGAGCCTTTAGTGGAGCATCAAATTATGGAGATGTGGCAAACGGTTTGTGCCAAGTGGAGAGACTTTTCCATGGAGGTTATGAGTTGCTGGATATGGGGAGAGGTTTTTGGGGGCTTCTTTGAGTCTTTTTAGAGACATCTTTGAATGGGTTTGAGTTATCATCATATGTATTCATGAGGGGAGGAGTTTCAGTTTGATGGGACACCTTTTTGGAGTCTTTTGAGTCCTCTTTTTGACGATTTTTGTTTCTATCCGGGTCTTGGAGATCTTATCTTGATTTTGAATGGGTTGTGGATAGGTTTGAGGTCCTTCTTTTTAGGCCTTTTACCAAATCCGACCCCCTTATTCAAAATTCAATTCCTCTTTTCTTGGATTTTGGTGGGAGGTCGAGCTTACTTATTCTCTTCCTCATTTCCTTTTCAAGGGATGCAAAATTTTGGAGGAGAGGAGACTTTGTACTTTTTGGAGAACATTGTGCTATTTGGTTCCAAGTCTTGTATAAAATTTTGGAGTATGTATTTTCAGGGCCTTTGAGAGCTTTTATACAACATTTTTGATCTATTTCTGGTGTCACACTTGTATGCAGATTGGTGATTGATTTTTCTTTTCTGTGTTTCTTATCTGAAACTTTTTAAGTTTGTCTCATTTTGGCATCTTTGTGGCTAGATTTCTCTTCACAGGTTAGGGGTTGAATTAGTTTTCTAAATATATTTACTGTGATTAATGTCCTTTAAATATTATTCTGATTACAGGTCTTCCTTTGAAATATTTATGTGTTGAGGGTTTTATCAGATATTGTATCATTATATGAATAGCTGTGGGTTCAATCTATGTTAAGGGAAGTGCTGCCTCTTTTTAGCTTTTTGGTGTATCACCTTTTAATGATTATTGAGTTCTTTTAAGTTTATGTTAATCTTTCCCTTTTCCCTCCATATTAGTTGCAAGTATAAAGATCTTTAGGTGTTATATCACATAGGAACCGGCCTAGAATCCAAAGGTTCAATCAGGTCATAGGATACCCACAACCTCTGATTGATCCCATGTCCTCCAAAAATCCCAAGTGTTTAGGTGCTTGAGAAAGGGTGCAATTTTTGGAGTTAACAATAATCATGGTGGATAATTATATATCCGTGGATATGCCATGAATTATGGTAGACATCATGTGACTTGATGTCAGTGCACATACCATAATGAAGATGTGTTATGAAGAATGTCATGTGACTTGACAATATTGAGAAAAGATATCATATCTTTGATATCACGTGTGAGGGTGATATCTCCACTTATTTGATTTGAAATATCTTCCCTAGCTAAGAGGGAGTGTTAATGAGATATAGCTTCGGTCAGATATAAATGATGATTGCTAAATAGCATCATCATCATTTATATATGATCGAAATTAATCCTTATTATATTTATGGAAAAATAAGGTAAATCGAATTTATAAGCATGCATAAATTCGATATAATAAATGATGTTCAAATTCTACATTGAATAAAATCGGAACTCACATAATATATATCCACCATGTATGTGAGGGTATATGTGTTAAGGTAGTTAAACCGAGTGTTAGTCGGTTGCCTTTTGAAACCCGCGAGCTCAAAGGGACACATCCCATGAGCGGACGTGTCTCCACTTGTGGAGACACGTTCTCTCATGAGACGCGTCTCTTAGAGGCGGGTCTCCAACATATTAAAGGTGGTTCCCTTATTGATATGCAAACATCGAAATTTATTAATGTTCTGCAATCAGCGCATTTAGCATAAGAGAAGAAATCTGGAAATTAGTATTTGACTTAGAATTCTCACACAGAATTTCAGACCTTAGTAATTCCTTAGAATTCTTAGGATCCTATTTGATAAAGATTTGATTACATTTACACACCTTTATCTTGATAGCAGAGAGCTGATCGCTTAGATCTTTCATGATAAGAAGACGTTTGGAAAGTAAGTCACCCTCACCCAACATTGTGGAAAACAACAATTTTTTCAAATACAAAACATTCCAGATTTCTGGGATCAAGTCATCATAAACAAACAATTTTAACAATAAACAGGCTTTCTTGTGACATTATAAATTAGTAAATTTTGTAGCAGGTTTGGTTTCTGTTTTGAGAATTATTTTATCACATTTTCTATGGTCAGCAATGTTGAGTAATCTGTGAATCTCGACATTATAATTCTGATTAGTTAACTTTTGTGCTTCAGGAAAAGCCAAAATGTGAATATTAGCCATTACTAGATTTTTGAACTAAGGTTTATATACAATTTTCAGACCTTTATAGAAATTGACAAGAAGAAAATAATTTCAGACTACATACAAAAAAATTGCAAAAAGTTTGACTAAAAGACTTAGGTGTATGCAAAATATCTCTGCACCCATACCTGATCACCACATTGCAATTTTGTTGTCTTCCATTTGCCCTTGATCACCACATTGCAATTTTGTAGTCTTCCATTTGCCCTTGATCACCACATTGCAATTTTGTAGTCTTCCATTTGCCCTTGTCTGCCTGGGCACTGTCTGCTGCCTTTTTAGTTTTTGTGTAGAATTCCACTTGAGGCTAGAATTTCATTGTTGTTGAGGCCACTACTGTCTTATTGCTTGCTGTTTTTAAATTTTTTCTGTATTACCCTGTGTCACACTCTACTCACGCAACTGGGATAAATAGCTGCCTGTGAGACTAGGGTAAATAGTTGTGTGCAGTGTTGTCAGCCCTCACTACAATTTTGTTATATTTTCGTTTGAATTCTTTGCCTTCATGAATTGGTTAGTGTCCCCTATCCTTGGCTTCCTTGCCTCTCTAGCCACGACTTTCTCTAATACCAAATGTTAGGAGGATGAATGCATGGAGATTGAGATGAAATCTATATGCTACACACTCCAATGTGTGTACATTTCATCTATTAATATATGGGAAGGTTATATTGGTGGTTGGAACTTACATTGTGTAAGTTACCTTATTAGACATAAGTAAGGTGTGCTAGTTCATTATTGTCACGAGCAATAAATGCCTGTATACATATAAGTCTAGTATAAATAAATTGTTAAACATCATTTAACATTTTAAAAAGCTGAAATTCAAAAACAACAATAACATCTTTGACATTGGACATTGAACAATAACTGTAAAAAATTGAGATCTAATATTAAGTGCATGCTGAAATATGAATATCATGAAAAAAAATGTTTGAAAATCCTTCTGCTTCCCCTCTATCTCTTCCAACCCCCCCCAAAAGTGTTTTTCTTCCATTTTTTTAAATAAACATTGATGTGAAGGATATTAAGATGTCCTTGGAATGCCCTCAATAGATTGGGGATGTTCCTCTACATGTGATGAAGACATTTTTTTTGCTAATAGTCATAATAAATCATTAGAATCCTCTCTAGTTTCTTTCTGCAAGGTAGTTCACCTGTGTTATAAACTTATGATTGAATGATGAGGTGGGTCAAATAGCAGAATGATAAGAAACCTAGGTTCATCCAATTGTTTTCCATTTCAGGAGACAACTTTGTTGTTATTGTTATGATATTTCATTATTAATAAAACTTGACGATTACAACAAGAGACGAAGTTTCATTATATAGAGAAATACCAAGAAACAAAATAGAAACATTCTAAAAACAACTAAACTAAAAGATTCTAAACAATCTAATTGCGAAAATAGAAAGTACCTAAATATATATATTTTTTTGATCGGTAATATGGATTATTTTATTAATAGTTGAAAAAAGATTACATAGCAATATCCAGAACAGCTTCAAAGATAATCCTTTGCAAACCCCCACAATTCCATTAGTAACACCCAAAAACCAAACCCCCAATTCCAGCTTAAACCGTCCCATACAAACAAAGAGTTTTAAAAAATTGCTTGCTAACAAGCATGAAAACAAGAGCCACTAATGACCTATTAACAGATCAAGATCTTAGAGCTGTCTTAGATCTTCCTTTGGACTGAGATTGAAGAACCATTGCAAACGCTTTCTTTTTCACCTTCTTCGATTTCTTTCCCATTACCGTTTGCCACCCGTCCTCCACCCTTGCTGCCTTCTGCTGCCAATCCAAAGAAAGATCCCGAGGGCTCTTCCAAGCTCCAACCACACCGCTACTTAATTGCTGATGCTGTTCATCAGCCTTCCATTCACCAGCCTCTATCTCCTGTGGCCTTGCAGCACCAATCTTCTCTCGACATTCAGGTGTTGCAGCCCCAATTTTGATACTTCCACATAGAGCAGTATTTACATTGGTCTCTGCCACAATCCCCTCTTGAATTGGGGTCATCTTGTCCTCTCGCAAGTTCTTGCTGTTCTCCTACTCTAGGATCTTCCTGTCCTGCTTCGGATGCTCTCTTACCTAACATTCCTCCATGTTTACTTGCGTTTCTTCCTCAGTGTGTTTAAGTTGAGAGCTTACTTGCTTTTCCTCCCGTTTCTCCACAATGTAGTGTTGGGCAGAGGCGTCTTTCCACCAAGAAACAAACTTATTTGTTCTGTGTTTGGCACATTCAGCCGCCAAATGACCTGTCAGATGACAGATTCTACACCTAAACGGAACCCCCTCATAATCCAGGGGCTGCACCCAGCAAAACCCTTCGAATACTTCAATCGAATCTCCTCTGGAGGCACCTTGGACACATTCATTTCTACCAAAATTCGGGCATAAGTCAAATGTAGAAGATTTTGAAGAATCCTCATCCACCATTAAGAAGTTTCCTAAAGAGTTTCCAATAGCTTCCAAGCAAGAATCAAACCAGAACTGCAGGGGGAGGTTGGGAAGTCTCACCCAAATAGGAATACTCTCAAAAACCCTCAGTGACGGGGTTGAAACCCGGATGCCAAGGCTTTAACATCAAAGTGTGCTTATCATCCCAATCCCAATGAAAATCACAAAGAATCTTCTTTCTATCCTGTTTTTTTTCAAAAACAACAATAAAAAAACCTTTGGCCATTGGATAAATCTGAACATATCCATCCAACAGAGGTTTCCGGTAGTTAGATATCCACTGGTGAAGGTCATTCAGTCTTGGCCAGAACCCCCTGAATCTCCCAATCAGGCCCAACCCAGAGAAAAAAATTTCATTGCAGATTACTTCTTGCTTCAGCTCTCCAGCTAGTTCCATAGTGACTGATTTTGAAGAGGGGAGGGAAACATTTCCCCCCCCACATCCCCCCACAGATCTTCTGTTTTGGTTCGAAACACCCCTACCATTCTTTGAGTTTCGCCCCTATGCACTAGGCAACGTTGGCCCCTTGCCAGCTCCATCTCCTCCCACCGCGGCAAAGTTTAGTTGGCCCTGTGACTAGCCGCCAACCGTTGTTGACAGCTCTCCATCGCGCCTTTCAGACTTCGTCCGACAATCTCCCTTAAAACAATCACCGCCATCCTTTACACTTCTGCATTCTCTACCTACTACAAAAACTCCACACTTCCCCTAGGCGGTCGTGGCCAGACAGCTTGGCTCAGGTGAAACCCTAGCCGCAGCCGCATAGGGCATATGACCGTTGGAGCCGATCATCTTTGGCAACAATCAAAATTACCTAAATATTACTAAATGACTATTAATATTAATTACTCTAATACCCTCCCTTAATGGTCATTTTACTAACTACCCAAAAATTTAAAACACATAGAAGGCTGACTCCTTTGCCTTCTCCTCAAAATGCTTTGCCACATGAGCTTGCTGCTGAGACTCTTCTTGGTTGGACTTCTGATCAGACAACCACTTTCTGCAGAACCTCTGGATGTGACCAAGCTTCTCACAATAGTGAAAGGTGATACTCTTCTTGGAACCCTCCTCAGATGTGTGCTGTCTTTTCTACTGAGTGGACTTGCCTTTGACTTTGTCGTTGGCAATATATGCTTGTTCCGCACTAACCATATCACTGTTGCTACCAAACTACTGTCTCCACCTAGCTTGCTTCTATAACTTATTGCACAACTCATCAAACTTCAAGTCAACATTAGTGGAGGTAATGTTGAGCGTCTCAATAAAATGTTCGTAGGATCGTTGTAGACTCTTTAGTGTAACCACTACCATATCCTCCTCTTCCATCTTGCGACCAATGGCCTCTAGTTGACCGCGTATATCCTTTATCTTCATAAGATGCTCTTGTAGGGACATCTTCTCATCCATCATCATCGAAAACAGTTCTTCAGAAAGAAAGCTCGGCTTTTATCCGACGTTTCATGGAGATCTTTCAGATGTTTCCATCTTCGCAACAGTCTTGCCAAATGGCACCTCTGGAAGCATCTCATCGGTGATTGATAACTTGAGCAACATAACCGCTTCATGGTTACATTCATCAAACTTGTCCTGGTCCTTGCCGACCACTGTAGGACGAGGAGTGTTACCCAGAACAATCTGATCTAGGCACCGGTACTCAAAAATTGACAACATCCGTTGCTTCCAAGTATTGTAATTATTGTCGTTAAAGCGTTGATTGCCCTCCAACATGATGTTGGTCAATGACGCCATCCCTTCCGTTTTCTTATGCACAAAAAATGAGGTAAACACGAGCTTCAAAAGAAATTGATTTTTCTGTCAAAAACCAATAAAAACCTTCAGCGAGCAATTGGTACAAACTTTGAGGCACGAAAAACGATGCACCCGGAAAAATCGGAGATCAACCTAGTTGAGATCTCGAAAAACCCACCAAGAATCTGCAGTCGAAGAAATTTCGCCTTGAAACAGAGGGTCAAAACCCTAGACAAACTTGCAGAAACCTTAGGTCGCCATTAAAGCTTCAAAAATTGCAGAAAAATGTTTGCAAAATGCCAGAAATCTACAAAAAAACACAGCCACCAAAGATGCCACCAGATAGAAAGCAAGAAAACGCCATCAGATGCATGGAAAATCGCGGATTTTCCAGGAGGAAGTCTTCGTCAAAAAAAGTGGGCAAAAAATTACAGAAAAACGTGTCTTCAGGTCGCGCGAACTGCTGAAAATCGAAACCCTCCAAAACGCCCTTCGAGCTACGACTAGAGATGACAAGATCGCGTCACCATAGCAGGAAGAGACACGGGTAGAGCAAGACGCAAAACCAGAATGCGTCTTCTTAAAATACGGTGCCCAAAAACGACGCCTGCAAAAAAACACTTCACAAGCAAAAAACGCGTGCGCCAAAGAAAAAAAAAAATCTCCTTCAAATTCTTCAAGAATAAACCTGCGATTTTTCTCAGAAGAGCCATGAAAAAAGAAATTTCGAAAAATAAATTTTGAAATTTTAACACTTTGAAAAATCTTCGAAAATACAACACGATTTTTCATAAAAAATCGTTGAAAAAAATTCTGGAAATAATTCCATGTAATTAGAGCACGAAAAAAATATTCTAAAGGCTCGTCACCCGGTTTGATACCAAATTATGATATTTCATTATTAATAAAACTTGATGATTACAACAAGAGACGGAGTCTCATTATATAGAGAAATACCAAGAAACAAAATAGATTCATTCTAAAAATAACTAAACTGAAAGATTCTAAACAATCTAATTGCGAAAATAGAAATTACCTAAATATTACTAAATGACCATTAATATTAATTACTCTAATAGTTATGATGCATAAATATTTAATAATAGTATTAAATGTTGAAACCTAAAACTATCTTGCATTCCTGTATTGACTTCTGTATTGCTTTTTTATTTCAAGCCTTGAACTCATCATTTCTCTAGTTTTTGGGATATGATATTGGTGCTTTCATTTTGGAGGTTTTATAACCATTGGTATAAAATGTTTCAGGGATGGTTGGCAACAAAGTTGGGGAAATTACCAGAGGCAAGTGGTGAAGAAACTATGATAGCTATTGATTGTGAGATGGTTCAATGTGAAGATGGGACAAAGGAAGTTGTGAAAGTTTGTGTAGTAAATCAGAATTTAGAGGTAAATAGACATAAAAATCTTGTTAATAGCTTTGAGTGAATTTTAATTTTAATTTTTATACATGTTGCAAGGTTCCTTGACAAAAAAACAATTTCATGCAACTTGTCCTGACTTTTAGGTTTTCATGTGCAGACACTGGTTGATACTCTTGTAAAACCTTCAAAGCATGTAGTTGATTATATGACATCAATAACTGGAGTCACTACTGAAGATCTTGATGATGTGACTTGCAATTTACAAGATATACAGGTAATTGACTTCTTAAGTTATTTGGAGGGTGTAATTCAGAATATACTAGTCAATTACCAGTACAGATGGAATTGATTCAGTTGTTTGAACATTTGATTCAACAGTATCCATTCATACTGATATGTTGCAGAAAACACTTAAGAGATTAATCAAGAATGACACAATATTGGTTGGTCACAGTTTACATAACGACCTACAAGGTATGCTATTTCAGTGCTCACCAAACAAAGATGATGAATTAATTTTTTGTCACAACAAGGCTTAGATAAACTCATGTTGCTGTGGTGAGAAAGGGTTTAGGGTTTGTGCTTAGATAAATTATTTTTATTTAGGGGGCTTCCTTATCACTCTTAAGAAGGCAACAATATCAGACCACTAATCTCTGTTGATATGATTGGTGCTTAACTTTTTGGTTTGTATACTAACAATAGTTTTGTTTAATGCAGCATTGAGAGTAGACCATGCAAGAGTCATAGACACAGCATTCATATTTCGGTATCAGAATAAGCCTACTTGTTACAGCCCTAGTTTAAGTAAACTTTGTAAGGTAAATCTGAATTAGAATTTCCTTGCGTTCAATTCTTACTCATACATGCCTATACTATGTTAAAAAGTAGAAAACTATAAATATGATTTATGGCAGCTTGTAGTTAGGCCATGAATATCCAATTCCTAACAACTAAGAGAAAACACAAGGATAGATGGAAGGAATAAGCTGAATTGCTTTCGGGAAAGATATTTTCTGTGAAATGGAGTAGGGTCAATTTATATCCATTTTGATTATTTTTTAAAATATTTGTATATTTCATTGAAGGTGTCATATCAGTGGCTGGTTCATTACAATCTCACTGAAGAGTTTAAGGATTTAAATCTACTCTTATTTAGGTTTGAGCTAGGCCAGAAAAAAATGCATGCAGGGCCTCTGTGAGACTTAAGTCAAACTTATTGGAAACTTGGGACCACTATATAAAACTCTACTTGACCTGTTTCCACTGCAGTCTATCAGCTCAAAGATTGACTTTTATGAAGCCCTATGATTTTCTAGGACTGCCTGGGGCAACATTGGACACCCAAACATCAGATTCCCTCTTGGCTTAATGAGAGATGGTCACAAATGCTCCACATTGACATAGATCATCATATCACCCAAAGAGATAGTCAGCGTATGTCGTTAAAAAGGCTTAAAACAAATTAATAAATTTGAAGTCAAGACTTAATCTACTTTGTTTTTAAAATTAAAGTAGATGGTTGGAAATACCACTAAGCTGCCTTGTTCTATAAAAGAGACCTAGGGCATACCGCTAAAATAAGATAGAGAGAGAGAGAGGGTAGACTAAGATGCATATTTGAGTGTTAAACCAGTGTAGTGTAATTCTTTCAGTTTTAAATAAAAAGATAAATACAGTTTTGAGAGTTCAAATTTGTGGGTATTTGTTGTTCATGTTTTCAGAAGTATGTGTTTATAGATTAATGTCCTCAGATCTGTTGTTTTTATTGCAGTTTTTGCTTTAAGCTACTTCAAGGTTGGGGTTCCAAATTTTGAGTCCAGACTTTACTAACAATGGTATTAGATCACTATTAGAACTCGTGTCTATTCCTATGTTAATGCATCTCTATTATGTTGATAGTTATGTTTAATCACGTCTCCGTGATTATTTTGTTTTCTTTCATTTCTATCTATAATCACGACTCTGTGATTATCGGATCTCTATTATTGTTTGTATTTAGTTACTCTTTGATGTAAATACAATCATTCGATTATTCAGAATTAATTTGCTCTGCATTTGTAATATGGTATCAAAGCGACGGTAATCGATTCTGGTTGTCGGTTCTATTCCGCACGAGTTCGTGAAGATTTCCTTGGACGCGACTTACTTGTGAGTAATCTCGTCAAGCTCCTTGTGAGCTTCTGTATCACCTTCCTCACGACTCCTTCCTCACGACTCCTGTCTGCTTTCATTCGTGATTCCTCTATGAGTCTCCGTGTCATGATCGTGTGTGTTGCTCTGTGACGCGTGAAGGCTTGATCGGCTCTCCTGTGCGTGACTTCCGTTGTGCATGGTAACTTCCTCATGCATGCGTGCGTGTATCAAGAGCTGAAGTTCGTGCATGTTCTTGTGTGCGCAATTGTGCGTCCATCTGAAGACTTCGATATTTCTTTGTGCGCATATTCGGTCTCCATCTATTTTCGTCGAGTGTTAGCGTCGACATCCAGTCTGAATACGTGCGACTTTGTTCTTCGTCTCTTGCTCGTGCGTGCATCCTCCCTTGATCGACACTATGAAATTTCTTGTGCACAAAGTTTTCTGGAGTGATCGTGTTTTCTGGAGTGCGCAGAGTTTTCTTCATAGTATGCACATTTGTCAAAATCTGTTGTTCGTGTTTCTTTTTTTGGCGGACTCTCTTCTTCTGTGCACGTCTTCTGGTGTTTGCTCAGAAGTGCTCCTTATGTGTACTTGCAACACTCTTGGAGTTAGTTTTGCCGCATATTGAGCTTTCTTTGTAAAAATCGTGGCTCTCATCAAGCCGTCACTTGTCTCTATTTGCAGTCAGTGTGTCGTCAGATCTGTATTTTTTTGCCAAATAGTCTTCACCTTGGGATCTGTGCCATTCTTTATTTTGTCATATCTTTTATCTCATCAGATTTGTCTCGTTCTGTGAGAGGTCTTTTTGCAAGACATTAGTTTCATCTTTATCTAGTTCTAAAGATTTCTACTTGGGTTCAGAGTGTGTTGTTTTGAATTTTGTGTCGTCTATCTACTTGCATCATCTTCGTTTTTTGTGCCTCGAAAAGCGTGAAGCATGGCCTCTTTGACCAACATTATGTTGGACAACAATCAAAAGTTCAATGGTTGCAACTACAACACATGGAAGCAACGTATGATGATGATATTTGAGTATCGATGTCTTGACCAAATTGTTTTGGGCACCATGATACGACCTCTCATAGTTGATAAGGATCAGGTGAAGTTTGATGAGCAAAATCGGGAAGCTGTTATGCTCATCAAGTTATCAGTCATTGATGACCAGTTACCTCAGGTTCCTTTAGGTAAATTAGCAAAGGAGTTTTGGGATCTTCTGAAAGATTTTCATGAGACTTCCGACAAGAGTCGTGCGTTCTTTCTGAAGAACATGTTGTTTTCCATCGTCATGGATGAGACTACACCTCTGCAGGCACACTTGACCAGCATCAAGGACATTCGAGATCAGCTTGAGGCTATTGGTCGAAAGATGGAGGAAGAAGATATAGTGGTGATCACTCTGAAGAGTTTACCACATCCGTATGAGCAGTTTATTGAGACGCTCAACATTACAACAATTAATGTTGACTTAACGTTTCTAGATATCTGCAATAAACTTCTACATCAGGATCGTTGGAAACAACAGTTTGGTACTAGTGCCACTTCATCCTCTTCAGTGCAAGCATTCCTTGCAAAGACATTTCAAAAGAATAAGGGCAAGCCTTTGTCCTTTCAGCAACACAATCAAGGGCCATCTTCAGATTCTTCGAAGTCGAAGAATATTCAGTGCAACTATTTTCACAAGTTTGGCCATATGAAGAAGGATTGCCGAAAACGCTTGGCCTTTGAACAAGGCAAGCAAGGAGAGTCTTGACCAAAAGCACATGTGGCGGAGCACACTAAGCAAAAGGAGTCTGCCTTCTTTGCATTCATGGCCAAGCGTCCTACAGATCCTGTAAACACTTTTGCTTGGTACATTGACTCTGGTGCTTCACGCCATTTCACACATCATCGGGATTGGTTCATTCAGTACATGCCTTTCCGAGATTCAATTATCTTTGGAGGAGGCGAAGAGTATACTGTTGTCAGCAATGGCAACGTTCAGGTTCAGTCTGGTGGGAGAAATTTAATATTTCTCGATGTATACTTTGTACTTGGCATGGAGTTGAACTTACTTTCAGTAAGTCAGATTATGTCTCACTCTCCTCAGTTGGACATCGTCTTCAGTATGCATTCATGCAGTATTGTTGACAGAGAGACGCAAACTATAGTCATTCAAGGACTTGAGGATCATGGTCTTTATAGACTTACTGATTCTAGTGATTCTCAAGAGCACGCTATGGCAGCCAGGAGCACTTCTATCAACAGTCTCTAGCATCAGCGTTATGGGCACTTGAACATGAACTACCTCTCTCAGTTATCACGAGATGATCTCGTTGGTGGTCTACTTGTGATTCAGACTCAAACTCAAGGCGTTTGCGAGGTTTGTCAAGCTGGAAAACAACATCGGACTCCTTTCTCTGATTGCAATTCATGGCGGGCTTCCAGGGTTTTACAGTTGGTCCACGTTGATGTATGTGGTCCAATGCACACACCTTCCATCATTGGATCCAGGTATTTTTTTCTTTTTGTTGATGATTTCAGCAGAAAGATGTGGGTGTATTTTTTGAAGCTTAAATCAGAGGTGTTTAGCATATTTCAGCAATTTAAGGCCTTGGTGGAGAAAGAGTCTGGTTCTTCTATTATTACTCTCAGGTTTGATAATGGGGGAGAATTTTTTTCCAAAGACTTCTCCACATTTTGTGCTACACATGGCCTAAAGCACCAATTCACAACACCATACACCCCTCAGTAGAATGGTGTAGTCGAGCGTCGCAACCGCACCATTACAGAAATGGCACGTTCCATGTTGGAACATAGACATGTTCCTAAGAAGTTTTGGGCTAAAGCAGTGTATACTGTTGTTTATCTTCTCAACAGATCTCCTACTCATGTTGTGAAGAAGATGACTCCTAAAGAAGCCTGGTCTAGACGTAAGCCTACCATTAGTCACCTGAAGGTTTTTGGCTCCACAACTCATGTTTGGATTCCTAATGCTCAACGCACTAAGTTGGATTCCAAGAGCCAGAAACTCATGCTTACAGGTTATAGTGAGAACCATAAGGCATACAGATTGATAGATGCAAACACTGATCGTCTAATCTTCAGTTGTGGTTGATGAGAATTGTGGGCTCTTCTATCAGTCTTCTGCTGTTTGTTCTGAGGATCAGCCTTAGAAAGATCCTGATTTGGGTGTTTATCTTCCACTTGGTCCACTTAATGGGAGGGATTCCGCAGAGGTGCAGGTACCTGTTTGACCTTTTCACACATCGCCCCATTGCAAATGGGGACCCTCTTGTTTTTTTTGCTTTTTTGCTTTTTTGCTTTGGCGTCGCAACTGCTAATTACCATGTTTCTTTTACAATAAGGAGTTAAAGTTTTTTGAAGGGTCACCCGAGCCAAGTAAAGAATTCGCGCCCGAATCAGTGCACAAACATCATCAAAATGCTTAGAAGGCCTAGAGGAGGAAGACCGACTGTCGTTTCAGTCAATTCTGACACCTCCTAAATTTTAGGTTTTTTCACTCCGGCCCCCTATTTTTTAGGGACTTTATTTTTGGCACTTTTGGCCTATTTTGGACTTCCTATTTTTAGGGGCTATTTTTGGAAAGTTGCTATTTTTGGAAAAGTTTCTATTTTTGGCAAGGTTTCCATCTTTGGAAAGTGTACAGGTCATGGTTTCATCAACATCAACTTCAAGAGATCCCAAAATGGAAATAAGTGAAAAACTTTGAAAAATCTGAAAATTGCTCGAGTGTTGAACATGGCATGGACAATGAGCAAGTCCGCCCAAGCAAGAAGATGGCATGGACAATGAGCAAGTCCGCCATGGAAGGTAAGAAAATGGCTTGGCACATGGACAAGTCCGCCATGGAAGGTAAGAAAATGGCTTGGCACATGGACAAGTCCGCCATGAGGTGATGGCATAATATGAGGCAAAGTCCGCCTCATGAGGAGTGAATGGCATGACATATGGTCAAGTCCGCCCTTGACATGGCATGGAGACAAGGCAAGTCCGCCATACAAAGATGGCTTGAGCATTGAGAAAGTCCGCCCTAGCATATGGAAGGTGGCATGAGAGTGAGACAAGTCCGCCCCAAGAAGACAAAAGATGGCTTAGACACATGTGAAGTCCGCCTAGCCAACAAAAAAAGCTTGCCAAACACTTGATGAAGTCCTACGCGCCATGGGAAATTTTTTTTGGAAGTCCTACGCGCCATGGAAAGAAATTCTTGAAGTCCGCCCAAGTATGTCCGGCTAAGCAGGAAGTCCGCCCAAGTATGTCCGGCCAAGCCTAAAGTCCGCTCAAGGAAAATGATTCGGCCAAGCATGAAGTCCACCCAGCACTTGGGAAAATCTAGCATGACAATCACCAACTCCGCCTTAGCAAAGTGGCACAATAACTATGAAGTCTGCCAAGGAGAAAACACTCAGAAAATTGGCTAAGTGTTGATACCTTGGGGAGAAAAAACTCAGAAAATTGGCTAAGTGTTGATACCTTGGGGAGAAAAACTCAGAAAATTGGCCGAGTGTTGAGAATAAATTTTCAAAATTTGGTTAAGTGTCAAGAAAATTCTCTAAGCAATGAGCAACTCCGCCCAACATGGCCAACCAATCATGAAGTTCGCCAAGGCTAAATTGAAGATGTCCAAGACACAACCAAGTCCGCCAAGAAGAAATGAAAGAAGATGTCTTGCCAAGTCCAAAGTTCGCCCAAGAATGGCCTGCTGATCATGAAGTCTGCCTAGCTAGCAAGGAAAGTGGCTTGCCGATGATGAAATCCTCCTAGGTCAAAGATAACAGTACCTAAGACACAATGAATTCCGCCATGAAATGGCATGAAAAAGGTGAAGTCTGCCATGCTATAGATTCAAAATGAGCTCCACCTTGACATTTGTCCAAGATCATTCAAAGTCTGCCCATGATAAAAGCAAATTGTCCAACCAGCAGCCAAGTCCGCCCAAGAAAAAAAAAAGAATTGGCTTGCCAATGAGGAAGTCTGCTCAAGCATAGTAGAAAAATGGCATGACATGTGCCAAAGTCCGTCGAGGTTAGAGTCAAACATGGTAAAATTTGCCAAGAGGAAACAAAAAAAAAATGGCTGTGTGGAATTTTTCCTACAACAAAAGAATCAAATTTTGACTAAGTGTTGGAAAGAAAACAAGAAGAAATCAAAAGGAATCCAAGATCAAAGCTAGGAAGGAAGCAGCACCAAGGATAAAGTCATCAGCGAAGAAAGATATTCTAAGGCAAGAACATGGAAAAAGAACAAAGTGACCAAGGAGGACATCCAACACGCTGAGGTGGAGCCTCGTCATCTTCCAACCAATTAGATTGTTCCAAGTCAACATGTCTAGATTCAATAAACCTCACACTCCACCATGCGACAACTTTCTATTTTATTGTTGGTTCATATTTAGCAGAAGGGACAAGTGTCCTCAAATGTAATTTTCTCATTGGTCGAGAGGTAGTTAGTTATGACAAGCCCTAATTAGGGTTTTATTTTGTAATCTCAGTCTTTGATTCTAAATCAATCTTGGCCATTGAATTGTAACTGGGGAGCCTATAAATTGAGCTCATCCCTCATTTGTAAAGCATGAGAGCATGTTGCAAAACATGTTGAGATAAGTAAATTGTTGATATGACTGCCAAAGTAATAAGTAATGCATTGTTCAAATTGATGGTGATTATTTCTCTTATTTTGGAGTTGGCATGGTTCTTATCCCTCATCATAGTTTACATTTCATTTCATGTATGTTAGACGAATGCAAGATCTGATAAGTATTGATTTATGGTGTAAACTTGGCTCATACTTTCTTTGGACGAATGCTTTTCATTCAATGCGTAAAGTTAGATTGAGCTTTTGATGTGTATGCTTCAATGTTTACTTCGAATAATGTTGTTCTATTGATGGTGTTGTTCGTAGTAAATAAATCTTAAGCACACTCCCTTGAAGATTGCACCCACTTTGTGTAGTTGTCGTTGAGCGTGGCGAAGCAAAGCGTGGTTATTGGTTTCACCAAGTTAATACCGTCTCTTGGATTCTTAGGAAGTAGCTTAGAAATTCTAAACCCTTATCTCATTTTTTAGTTTGTTTGATCCAAGACCCAAACAATAGAGCTTTATTGTCTAGACCTTCATTGTGAATTGAACAAGCCTAGCATAAGTCCCTTTGTGTTACCGGCAAATCACAACGACCACATAGCTTATCCACACCTAACTTATGAAACATTGGAATTGCCGTATGATCTTTCTTGCAATCGTAGCATACAAGGTGGTTTTTCAAGAGAGGATAGAGCGTCTTTGGATTCTTTATTCTAGAGTGTTTGGTGTGTCATGAAACACGCATCAACATAGAATTGGCGCTAGAAGGAGGGCCCACTACCAACAACAGTAATTTACTTTCAAAGTAAGCAGGATGCAGTATGGTGTTGCCACATGAATTTCCTTTCCACGTACCTATTGAGCAACCCGAACAAGCAAATGTTGATATTCTTGATCAACTATACTCGCTAGCCTGGCAGTCACAAACAGATCACGCGCAATTTAGACAAACCAGTCGTGTTTAGGCTAGAGAAGAAGAAAAGGGTAAACAAATTGAAAAAGCAATCCAAAGGCACTTGATTAGACAAAAGATTAACTGTTTGAAAAAAGCTTTTGACGAGATAGAGTGATCATTTGCCTCTAGCTCATCATCCAATCCAAGCTCTGCTAGCAGAATGAAGAATGGTGCTCCCGGGCAACGTTCCTAATCCGAGACAAGATCCCCAGCTGTTGTTGCAACCAAACTTGGCCTTCCACGACGAACAAGAAGATATCATCTCCGAATTGTTCAGTCTTGTGTGGAAAGTAAGAAGAAACTCTCCTGACTGGATGCGCATGCGCTTCATCCTTGAAGGAGAAGAAGAAACAGCCCAACGCATTGACCTTTCTATCCAAAGAGATCGACTTGTTGAAAGATTTGAAGCCCAATAACGAGAACAAAATCATTTGGCTAACCGACAAGTTCCTCAGTAGGCGAATCAGCCAGCTCTTGGCACCCTCAACAAAATTAAAGGCACGCTGGATCGAATTGGCTCCTTCTCTCCAGATAGATTTCAACGAATTACCAAATCCACTCCAAGTTCTTCCAAGGAATTTGTGGAATTATCTCCTTGTAGAAACAAGCCGAGGAAGCATATAAAAGTGTCACGAGAAGAAGTGGTAAGTGAAGAATCAGATTCACCCAGTCCCAAAGTGCAAAGTGTGGAGGATCTTGTCAGATTATTCTAGACACCGCCACCGCAGATTTCAATCCCACACATTGTTCATCAATAAGTAATTCCACCAATTCAGCCAATTCCACCAATTCAACCAATTCAAATGGCCCAACCAAATGCTTGGCGTCCACAGAACGCATCGCCTCTTACCACATTCGCCAATTATCATGATATGCCCAAGAATCCAGAGCATTTTTGCTCTAAGTTCTATGTCGGCGATGTGAACCGGACGGCTGATGAACATATTAAAGTTTTTTTAGATACTCTCCAGAATCGAGACATCCAACATGAAGATGTGGCTTGCCGACTGTTCCCATGCTCTTTGGGAGAAGATGCATATTATTGGTACGTGAACCTACCAATGAATTCAATCCAAACTTGGCAAGGGTTGAAAGAAGCCTTTTTGGCAAAATTCAAATTGCCAACCACACCAATTGAACTTTATAGACAATTTGTTGAAGTGAAAAGACAAGAGCATGAACCAATCAACGCCTTCAACAATAGATTTCACAAGGCATATACCAAACTACGTAACCCATATGAATTGAATGATGCCGTAGCATTACCAATCTACTATGCCGCCTTGGATAGTCTTACGTCTATGTTTGTAAGGAGAGCCAACCTAGTTCCAGCTGATCTCAAGGCAGCATATGCAGAAGCAGTTAAAGTCAATTCTGATTTGAGCATGAACGTTGCGGGACCACTCAACCACCTGGGGTACGCCGCTATGCCAAATCAGATTACAGGAATCAATCAAGCATTGGCCCATCATACACCAATAATGAATCCTGTTCCACCTCCCAATAATCAACTGGTAATCCATCCAGGAGGTCCTATTTCCCAAGCTCAACCTTCGCAACCGGTATATTTGCAAAGTACAACAACGTCCACTAGGACGCAAGAAGAAAAAGAAGAAATGAGAGAGTTGATTGAGCAAGTGAAGAAATTGTCCACTGAAGTGACTTATCTAAGAAATCAAAACAATCAACTTCATAGCATGCAAAGAAATTCCCAAGGATACCAAGGTAATCATCAAAATTACCAAGGTCAATCAAGCAATGCTCAAGGTTACCGTAATAATAACCAAGGATATCAGAAGAGAGTATGGAATACGGGACCAAACAATGGAAATGTGCAGTCACCACTTGACAATCCAACAACTAGGGAAAATCGACCAACGGAAAGTATACTCCTTACAGAATCAGCCTTGTCCGGATGGTGTCGATTGCACAACACTAATCAGCATTCCGAGACACAGTGTAGAGAATTTCAATTAGCAACTGATATCTTCCAGAGAGAGATACAAAAGGAGACTCCAGAAAATCCGTCTACGGCCATAGTTCTAGTCGTAAAATATGATCAAGCTCTAGTTCTGGAGGGTTTCACACTTCCACCGTAGTTCAAGCAGTATCAAGAACCTGACTAGTTTGGAAGATTTCCACCAGCAATGGCTAATGGGCCAGTGGAGACACCACCTGCTATTTATTCATATACAGTTGTTGATGGACCTGTTGAAGACACGACCAATTATTACTTCCCACCATTAAACAACAGCGTGTTGGTTGAAGGCATAAAAGAAGTTCAAGTGTTTCAACAAACAGGGAACAATCTGTCAAAGGTTTATTACAGAAAGAATCAGGAGCCTTTGACTTCGTCCGTTCCTCCACACAACTTCCAAACACCACCACATCCGAACGCAAGCAATAACCCATCCCTTCCAAGAGATGCGCCTCAATATAGGCAAAGCAATAATGTTAATAGTTCTACCAGTATTTCGCCTCCTAAAGATGAATTGAAGAGACTAAGTCAGTACGTAACTGACGAAGTCAGGAAGATCAAAGTGAGTGTATCACTGTTTGAGTTGATGAAAGTTCCTGAGATAAGAAACACATTCCTTGATAGCTTGAAGGACTTGACACAAGATTCAACTAACACAATTCAGAAGGCAACAAGTTCCACCAATAATGTAAATTGTGTTAAGGGTGAGCAGTCCCAAGAATCACCTCAGGCAGTAAATATTATTCAAGGATCTTGGGGTTCCAAACCAACTCGAGGTATGTATGAAGTAAAAGAAGGCATAGAGATGCCATGTCAAAAAACAACCAGAAATGAGCAATCACTAAAAGATGCGGAAGCTCCACAGACAGAGAAGAATAACCAAGAAATAAAAGCAAGAGGGATAGAAGCTAGTGCGTAAAAAAGAAGCCCTGTGATATTTTATCAAGGCAAAGATGAGCCGGCTCCTTTCCTCGTTTCGCTTTGAATTTTCAATAAACTCCTACACAATTGTCTAATCGACTCAGGAGCATCCAGTAATGTAATGCCACTAGCTGTGTGTCATAGATTGGGTTTGACACCTACAAGGACAAACAAGAAAGTAACACAGCTGGATAAAACAGAAGTTTCGATCGTAGGAGAATTAAACAAAATTCATATGTAGCTATCATCCGACCCCAGGATTCAACATTTCATTGACATATCTGTAGTTGATATCCCAGATGGATATGGAATGGTTTTAGGACGAGATTGGACCCGCAGATTAAATGGTTATTTTGCCATTGATTTTTCACACCTGTGGTTACCATGGAAGGGTATTCCCAATCAAATTAGAATTGAAAGTACACCAAGACTTAAGATGATGATTACTGAGAATGGAGAGAACAATGAAATCTTGTTTTGTGAGACAAATTTGGGTCAATATAGACCAAAGACACAAGAAGTCTTGATGCTACATTGTTCAGATAATCGAGAAGATTCACTGAAAATTTCAGAGTTAACAAAAGTTCCTGTTGAAGTAGATGAAGGTGAAAGCATGTTTGAAGATTTGTGCTCAAAACTGCCAGACAAGAAAAGGAATTGGGAAGTCATGCTTTTGTGCAAGACTTATTGTTGCCTAACTGGTGCCGGATTCATAATGCTTTTCATTTTGAACTCTCGTGCAATGTGCAAGGTGGCTTTAGACCAAGTGCGCGCAAGGATTTCCCAGCTTCCAAAAGATAAATGTTTTAATCTAACAATGTAGGATGAAAGTAGTGACCCTGACAAGGAGCTTTCAACAGACAAAGAGATCATCTAGAGAGAGAATACAATTGCAGAAATTCAAGAAAAAGAAATACCCAGTCCCAAGCAATTGCCAGATCGAGAGCAAGTTTGGACCTTGAGGTTTGATGGTTCAAAGTCCAAGAAGAGCAATGGAGCTGGTTATGAGTTGATCAGTTTGTCAGGTGAAACTTACCTAACTGCTTTTAAGGTTACAATTCCCATGCACTAATAATGTAACAAAATATGAGTCCTTAATCCCAGAATTGCTACACGCAATTCGGAAAAGGGTCAAAATCTTGCTTGTTTATGGTGTTTTAGAAGTTGTGGTAAGGCAAGTGATAAAGAAGTACGCTTGCCATGACAAGAGACTAAGAGGATACAAAAGTATGGTTTGGGATCTCATTGAAAGTTTTGATGCTTTCAATATTAAATCTATATACTGCTCTGAGAACAAAGTTGCTAATTCATTGGCACAATCAACAAGTTCACTAGAACCACTTGAGATGGGTATGGTGAAGAAATTCACAATTGAAATCACTTCAACACCATCAGTCCCAGACAATATTACAAATTTTGAAGTATTTGATGATGATGAACACATTTTGGATTTCTTGACAAATTCAGATGTTTTCCTCACCCAGATCATTGATGAAGAAGAAGATCGAGGAGAAGCTGAATTTGATGCAGAAAACATAATGAATTGAAAGACCAACAACATTCCCAAAGGTATGATACAACTTGAAAGAATCTTTGATCAAGATCAGATCAATGCGATCAAATATCAAAGGAGTGATGGAGGCCAACATGAAGCAGTAAACCTAGGTACAAAAGATGAAGTTAAGAATGTCCTCATTGGAAAAGTATGCATGCTTGAAGAAAAAGAACAAATAATCAAGAGCTTGAGAGAGTTCAAAGACATTATTGCTTGGAGTTATGAGGATCTAAAGACATATGACACTTCAATTATTACACATACAATTCCTCTCACGACAGGTAATAAACCATTCAGGTAGCATCAAAGGCCAGTAAACCCATTATTGGAGCCCCTCATTTTCCAAGAAGTGAAGAAATTATTGTTAGCAAGCATTATCTTTCCAGTACGCCACTCAATGTGGGTTGCCAATTTGGTACCCGTTCGCAAAAAGAATGGGGAGATACGACTATGTGTAGATTTTCGAAATCTCAAGAAGGCTTCAGAAAAAGATAATTATCCATTGCCTTCACTAGATGAAGTAATTCAAATCGTCAGTGGATCCCAAATGATATCTTTCCTTGATGGATACTCGAGATATAATCAAGTGCTAGTGGAACCTGAGGATAGACTTAAGACCGCATTCACGACAAAGTGGGGTACATTTGCATACCAGAGAATGCCGTTTGGGTTGATCAATGCTGGAGCCACCTTCCAAAGGGCCATGGATATTGCGTTTAAAGATCTTATAGGAAAGTGCATTATTGTCTACATGGACGACCTCATTGTGTTTTCTAAGAGAAGAGAAAGTCATGTTGAAGATCTAAGGAGGGTATTTCAGAGGTGTAGAAGGTACGAAATTTCATTAAACTCGAAGAAGTGTATATTTGGGGAGACTGAAGGAAAACTGCTTGGCCACGTGATAACAAAGAAAGGGATTCTTATTGATCCCGATCGAGTAGAGGCTATATCAAGAATCGGCTTGCCATTAAGTCAGAAAGAATTGAAGTCTTTCTTCAGAAAGATTAATTTTGTGAGAAAGTTCATAACAGGGTTTGTCGAGATAGTCAGACCCTTGAGTGAGATGTTGAAGAAAGATGCAAAGATAGAATGGACGGAGCCAGCAAAGAAGGCATTCGAAGAGATCAAACAAGCTATTGTTGATGCTCCCGTCTTGGTCAGTTTTGACTACACAAAGCCTTTCTACCTTTATTCTTTCACGTCAGAGCATACATGTGCTGCCATGCTTACCCAAAGGACAGAAGAAAAGGACGAACATCCTGTAGCATTCATGAGTGCACCATTCAAAGATGCAAAGTTGAGATACCTGAATGTAGAGAAACACGCATATGCTTTGGTCAAAGCAATCAAGAAGTTCCGACATTATATTTTGAGAAGTAAAGTCTTTACCATAGTTCCAAATGTAGCTATTAAAACCCTCCTGATGCAAAACGAATTCGGGGAGAAAAGGGGCAAGTGGGTTACTATTATTCAGGAGTATGATGTAGAGATCCAGCCTATGAAAATTGTTTGCGGCCAGGCTTTAACACAGACTATTGCCACAAGACCAGGATTGGTGCAACAAGTGTATGAATTACAAGAAGTATCTCCTGATGAATGGTCTGATGATATCACTTTCTTCCTGCTCAATCACAAGTGCCCTAATCATCTGAATCCAACACAAAAAAGGGCCTTAAGAATGAAAAGCCAGAGATATATGTGTCATGGAACAGTATTATACAGGAGAAACCACGAAGGTGTTTTCCTAAGATGCCTCAGAAGGGAGGAAGCAAAGCAGATAATGGAACATTTCCATTCCATGTTTGGAATTGGCCATGGAGGAGCGTTAGCGACAACACACCATGTTCTGATGGCTGGCTATTATTGGCCAACAGTTTTCAAAGATGTGTACGATCATGTGAAAACTTGTCACACATGCCAGGTAACTGCTGCACAAGAGAAGAACCCAACTATGCCACTTCAACCCGTGATTGAAGTACGACCTTTTGCCAAATGGGGACTCGACTTTATTGGTATGATCAACCCACCTTCCTCTGCGCAACACAGGTATATTCTAACCGCAACTGACTATTGCACTAGATGGTCAGAAGCACAAGCTTTAAAATTATGCACAACTGACATTGTCATTAAGTATTTTAGAAGAAAACATTATCACTAGATTTGGTTGTCCTTATGCTTTAGTTTGTGATAATGGTTTTGCATTTTCTTCTTTGAAATTCTCTAACTGGGCATATGAATATGGGGTCACTTCGAAGTTTTCATCAAACTACTATCCCCAAGGTAATGGATTGGCAGAATCTACGAACAAAAATCTGTTGAATGTTATCAAGAAGTTGTTAGACAAGAACCCAAGGGACTGACATACACAATTGAGATTCGGTCTTTGGGCGGATAGAGTAAGGATAAAGAATTCCTTGGGGACATCACCATATCATCTGGTATACGAATAGGATCTCGTGTTCCCCATACGATTGAGAATCCCCACTTTACAATTCATGCAAGAATGTTTGGATCAAGAGGACAGAGTCAAAACCAGATTGTCACAACTGCTACTTTTGGAAGAGAAAAGAGATCAAGTGTTGGAAAATTTTGCAAAGCATCAAGGTATCGTAAAGAGATGGTTTGATCGAAGAGCAAGAATAAAGACATTTAGAATTTCTGATTTAGTCCTTTGTTGGGACAAAGCTCATGAACGAAAAGGAGAACATGACAAATTTGACAATTTATGGATGGGTCCCTATCAGATTTCAGAAATTCTAGGAGATAATGCATTTAGACTAAAGACATTAATCGGAGGGGATGTCCCATTGCCAATCAATGGGCAATTCCTCAAACATTATTTCCAGTCTTAGGCTCCTAGTGAGTCTGGCCTTTGTACATAGCTAAATTAGTTTTGTTTCTGGTTTGGTTTTCCTTTGCTTTCGTTTGCTTGGTTTTTTCCTGCTTTCTTAGTTTAATTTGCTTGTTTTGCTTTCATTTGCTTTCCTTAGTATAGGTTTTGAATAAAGAGGGTTTCTCGTTTGTGAGAAAGGTGATGTTGCTTACACGCACACTCTGGATCAACCTCGCCAAGGTATGTTAGGACTTTTCCTTGGATGAATACTTGTGGATAATCTTGGATCTTAAATTAATTGTTTCTAAAGTACCTTAAAGTTAAGGTTAGTACTTGACTAGAAAGGGAATCATTTATTGTATCTTGAATTTGAGTTTTACAGTTATTATATCTTACGCACTTAAGGAATTCTCTGAGTTGTTATGGTTTCCTAGGTGAAGTCATGGCTAAACAACAAAAACTAATCAAAGTCTTGCTTCAGTGCCACTATAATGCTCAAGCCCATGTGAGCTTCATTGCTTACAAGCCAAAGTGCGGAAACATGTATGAAAAGAAAAGAATATCAAAATAAAAAAAATGAATATCAAAGCGTTTGGCTTTTGGGTGTGCGGACATCTCTATAGGTGTATAATTTAAATAAAGAGAAACTAAATCACCGGAAGTAGAGCAATCTCCGTGAGATTATAGCGATAACCTTGCCGAGGCTATTAACGCTCGCTGGCAACAAGGCTCTATCCAGGATGCTTTTGAAGTTAAGATAAATTACACCAGAATGCCATGATGGAACCAAAGAGTCATAATGGTCTTGTGAGACAGAAATGAACCATTTGCACACACTCGTAACTGAAGGATGAGAGATCTCGATACAATTTAGGATTCCTCTTTCTTTTTGAGTACTCTTCTTAGCTACAGGGTAAGTTAGTAAGAATTAATCTAAGATTCTGGGTTTGAAGCAGGTCTCATCTTTGAAATGTTCAAGAACATTCCTTACGTGGAGTCGCCAGATGTTGTGACTTTTTCACACATCGTCCCATTGCAAATGGGGACCCTATTGGTTTTCTTTTTGAGCTTTGCCTTTGTGTTTCGGTTTCATTTGGTTGGGTACGAGTTTGAGTTTTTGAAGGGTCACTCGAGTCAAGAAATGATTTTGAGCCCGAATCGGTGCACGATCATCATCAAAGTGTTTAGAAGGCCTTAAGGACGAAGATCGACTGTCATTTCAGTCAATTCTGACACCTCCTAAATTTTAGGGTTTTTCACTCCGACCCCCTACTTTTTAGGGACTTTATTTTTTGGCATTTTTGGCCTATTTTGATTTCCTATTTTTTAGGGGCTATTTTTGGAAAGTTACTATTTTTGGCAGGGTTTCCATCTTTGGAAAATGTGCAGGTCATGGTTTCATCAGCATCAATTTCAGGAGATCCCAAAATGGAAATGAGTGAAAAACTTTGAAAATTTTGAAAATTTGCTTAAGTGTTGAACTCGCCCAAGCATGAAGAGTTTAATGGCATGGACAATCAACAAGTTCGCCCTTGAGAAAATGGCTTGGCACATGGACAAGTCCGCCCATGGTAATGGCAAAGGCATCTAGCAAGTCTGCCATATAAAGATGGCTTGGGAATGAAGCAAGTCCGCCCAACACAAGTGAAAAATGGCATAAGCCATAGGGAAGTCCGCCCTAAGTAAGATGGCTTGATCATTAGCCAAGTCCGCCCAGCCTAAGTCAAAGATGGCATAAGCACAAGCAAAGTCCGCCCAAGGAGAAAGAGGATGGCACAAAACATGGTGAAGTCCGCCCATGTTGAAGTGGCATGAAGTTTGACCAAGTCCGCCCAACATATTAAGAAGTTAGCTCAACCTAAGACAAAGTCCGCCCCATGAAGAATTTGATGGCTTGTTCGCCCAAGTTTGATGGCATGAGACTAGAGAAAGTCCGCTCCAAGAAGATGGGAGATGGCATAAGACTAGAGGAAGTCCCCCCTACTATGTGGAAAGATGGCAAAGGCCATAATGAAGTCCGCCTTATGAAGAAGTGAATGGCATAAACACAAGCCAAGTTCGCCCAAGGCTTTAAATACATGGAAAAACATTTGGCAAGTCCGCCTAAGCCTTGAATGGCATGCCTAACACTTGGTGAAATTCGCCACACTTGGATAAATGGAATAATTTAAAATTTTGCCTAAGTCTAGACATTGGAAAATAAAAAAATATTAAATTGGCATGTCTAGATAAATGGAGAAATTTGCCAAGGAATCATGGCAAGGTTGACAAAAGAAAAAATCGCCTTAGGCAGAGGCATGAAATAACTTGGAAAAATGAAATTCAAATTTGGGTGAAAAATAATTAAAATGCCATGATTTAAATAATTTAAACGAATGGGTTGGAAAATGACATAAAATATTATTTTAATATTTTATTTTCCAAAGCCATTAAATGAGAAAATTTGAATTTTCTCTAGGAAAATTCTGAAAAAGAGAAAGAAAAAAATAAGACTTCACTGAACTAGCGAAGAATTTAGAAACTTTATGTACAACTAGTGCTGAAGATTGAAATTGCTATTCGAAAGAGAAGTGCAAGCCAAGTTCAAACTGGATTAATTGGAAACAAGTAAACTCTACTAAATGGGTCGAATTTTCAACCTTAAATTGGCTTTGCATCTCATTTTCTTAAATCATTCTTTCGAAAACAAAGTTGTGAGAAAAGTTTTGTCTAAGGCAAGAGAATTTTGTGAAGAAATTGAATTTTCTTTTGGAGTAAAGGCTAAAGAAGGCGAATTTATTCAGCAGCAACAATTTTATTGCCAGAGTACCAGGCAAATTTACTTTCTCTTCTTTATTCCGGCGAAGAATTCTCTTTTCGATTGGATAAATTCTTCCATTTCCAGCAATGATCATTTGCAAGATTTAATTTATCAAGCTGGCTGGAATATATTTTTTCGAAATAATGGCATAAATAATTTAAATTTAAATTTCTGAATTTTAATATTTTCTTTTGCAGATTTATGTTGGACAAAGGAGAACCTTCGAAGAAAATACCAATGAAATTCGCCAAGTAAGGTTCGCAGTCAGAGTCTAAGATCGTCTCCAAATGGAAAAATATTGTGGATACCAACCTTGGCCATGTAGACTTTGATGAATTCAGAAAAAGGATGGACGAAAGTGATGAACTCTTACCTACGCCAATTGCACAAAAAATGATGCGGAATGGCATAGTTCAAGCTGCAGGATTTCCGCCGGCAATTGAATGTCCAGAACTCATGGTGGAATGTGCATTGCATTACAATGCAGAAGAAAGGCAAATTGAAGCGCTTGATGGTAGGGTGCTGGCATACTTGGGAGAGCTGGCTATATAGGAAGCATTTGGAATCCCAGCTTGCCATAGAACATATTACCAGTCAAAGGATGAGGCACGAAAATTGTATGAAGACAAACAAAACCTTTGTGCAACAAATATGAACAAGTCATGGTTGGTAAAGCCCAGCCTTCAGCCAAAAAGATGCCTAAGAAATTGCTCAGACCTGATTTTAAAGAAGATTACGGAGATATGGTCTTGCTGCTAAACAAAATAGTGGGTAACCCTCAAGGTGCATCCTTTGAAACTTGGATGTATTACTTCATCGATGAAGTAACTTCCGAAGTGAAAATGATTAACTGGTCAAGAATGATCAGTGATAGTATTCACGAGCAGTTGGTCAACTTGGAGAAGACCAAAGCCTTCCATATGAGTTCCTATGTTATATACTTGTTTGCTCGAACCTACAGATATGTTGGCCTAATTTGCAAGGGTGTGGTTGGCAAAGGCGAAAGAGAGATCAAGGTTTATAATTGCTATCCTCAATTGCAGTCAAGCGAGAAGTCACACTTCAGACGGGTGCATGATGCCTTTCTCATGTATATCACCCGGATACTTCAAGGTGGAACGCATCAAAGGCTCACCCGTGAGGCAAAAAGTTTAATCAGCAAATACGGATCCTGGTTTATCTAGTTTCCTAGATTCACCTATATTCGAATCCAAGGATTCACGGGTTCTCCTTATAGGTTGCCAATTTATCCTACTAACAAAATGATTTTGTTGGAGGTTCTAAGGCAGTTAGAGACATTTCAAAACATCCAAAGGCCAAAACAAAAAGCAGCCGTCACGTTTCCTCTCTTTATTGGAAACATGTTAGAATCTTGTCCATCGGTGCAAGCAGCAGAGAGTGCTCGATTGGAAATACAATGGTACCCATTCACTTCATACAAATCCAAGAATGACTTTGATCCACTTAATCATATTGGAGCTGTGGACGGGAGAAAATACAAACACAGGGTCGACCTTGAAGACTTTTGGGCAAATGCTGCTGATGAGCATGAAGTGAGGAAAAGATTATGGTCAAGATTGCCTTTGGATATGATCAGGACAACGGAACTCTTCCGTGTGCCTGATCAACTTGATGATGATGAAGTGTACATGCAACTAGGCTTTGATGAAAGACTGCCGCTTCTTCCTGTTAGATGGTTTGAGCTAGAACTTGGTGACCTAACAATTCTTATGAGGCCTGTCTTTAAGTACTCACAATGGTGGGTAGACTAGCAAGTGCAAATTTTGTGGCAGCGGAATGTGCTATTCACATGTGACTTGATGGGTGGGGCAGAATCTTGTTCTTCTAACGCCGGTGCTTCTCAGGGAGATGAGCTAGTCGAGGCTACCAACCCAAAAAAGAGAAAAGGTAAGGTAAAGGCGGTAGGTGAGGAACCAGTCCAGAAGAAATCCAAGCCCCTTCATTCAACCACATCCAGAAATGTGGAGGAGATACTGATCATGGAGGAAGAGTCATGGGGACAATTTAAAATTCCCTCGCCAGTTCTAGAAAGGGATGTGGAGCCAATGCAGTTGGAAGATGATTATCATCACTCCCCCACAGGCACGAAAATTTATGAGTCAGATGAGGATGTGGATGTCATGGGAGGCGACTTCCAAGAGGGAATGATTTCAGCCCTCAAAGGAATTCATGAGGATCCATCTGTGTAGGAAATTCGGGACATACAAGACATTCCAGATGATTAGGATGATGGAGTTGAATAGCCAACAATCCCAGATTGGCTAAAAGAAAGACTTAAAAGCAAGGTACCAGTTGAGATACTAGAAGAAGATGATACTGCAGACTTCTTGGCAAGGCTAGAGCAAAATGTTACAAAGAAGCCAACCAAGAAATTCTCTACGATACAAAAGGATGAAGCTAGTAATCGTACTATACAAATTGCAGTGCCTACAGTTGAGAAATCCTGAGATGAAATCGCTCCAAGTGAATATGCCATTACAGTCATTGATATTGGTCCGACAACAAAAGGACAGGAAGTTGAGGACCTGAAGAACTCTATTTCTACCATTAAATCTAGGCTAGAAAAAATAAACTTTGAAGAAAAGAGAGTACAAGATGGAGATTGAGCGCCTAAGAGAATACATCCAGCATTTGACAATGCCACTCAATCAAGGTGACCAATCAGCCCCTCTACTTCCAAATTCATCACAGGAGCCAGCAGGAAATTTTGAAGAAGAGCTGACTACCGCCAGGGAGACCAAAGAATGGATGGCAGGAAAAGAGGAAGAAGCAAGGGCATTCATGGGAAAGTTGGCATATGTTCATGGGCAAACTTCTTCTCTACTCTCACGAGTTGCAAACTTGGCAGAAGAATGGGACAGACTCCAAGACATTCAAAGTAGAATCATTCCATGTCTTTGAGATATAAGGGGAATTCCTAAGCAAAGGTTGATTGATGAAGAGATCATTGCAGCGGGAGCGGCATATGACTTCAGCAACTGGTATTGTGTGCTAGTTTCACGTGGAGAAGTCTTGGAGAAGGTAAAAGCAAAAAGTGCTAAAATTGAAGAACAGGTGAAAGGAATCCAAAATAATATTTTCCACATGGCTGCGAATGTGTTAGACAAAGACATTGTCCGAGAGAATGACTTACAGTCGAGTAATATGCATAATGAAGTTCAAAGGATTTTCTCCACCATGCCAATCTTGAAAGGAAATTTGACTAAGGCATTTGACCTCCTGACCGTCCAAAACACCTTCCTGAAGCAAGAATCGGAGTGGATGGTTGCCTTTGCAGAATGTGCAAATAGTCTGGATTTGATGGAGTACAAAGTCAACACATTGCCGGACATCACCATCGAAGAAGTTAGCGCCATCGTGTCTAGATTCATTGGACAGAGCAATGTGGAAGCGGATAAGGACACAACTCTCAGTGGATGACTCATCTGTTTATTAACTGATTGATATTTAGGCAACCTTAATTAGGGTTATCTTGTTTTAAATCTGGTTCATTGATCTTGAATTAATCTTGGCCATTCATTGTATTCAAAAACTCTATAAGTATCCCTTCTCTTTCATTTGAAAGGCATTAGAAGGAATTAGAAATTGGAGATTAGAAATCAGAGATTAGAAGATAGAATTGTAGAGCATAGATAGTAGAAATAAAAGAGAGTTTTTATGAAATTGTTGCTGAAAACTATTATGATGATAAAGTTCATAATGCATGAGATGCTTTGAATCCTTTCATTGTCAAATGGTTGCATGGTTGCGTATTTTCTCTTTCTCGTATAATGGATTTGGATTAGAATTTTATTTAAATGTATGTTAGTGGAACGATAGATTGATGGTAAAGATAAATAAACTTAGCTCATACTTTCTTCGGATGGATGTTTTTCATTCGATGCGTAAAGTTAGACCGAGCTTTTGATGTGGATGCTTCAAAGTTTACTTCGAATAATGTTGTTCTATTGATGGTATTGTTCGTAGTGAAGAAATCTTAAGCACAAATCCCAGAAGATTGCACTTGCTTTGTGTAGTTGTCGTTTTACGTGGCGAAACAAAGTATGGTTTTTGTTTAGTTTCACTCAATCCTTGCAGTCTCTTAGTTCCATAGGAGTAGTATAGGATTTCTTAACCCTTACTCCTTTTTTCATTTTATTTATCTAGAATCAGAAAAGTCCAAAAAGTTTAACACTGCATTCGAGTCCTTGCTTTCAAGTAACTTACTAGAGTAAATCCCCTTGGGTTATCGGCAAAATCACAACGACCACAGAGCTTATCCACACCCCAATTTACGAAACATTGGAATTACCTTGTGACCTTTCTTGCAATCTTAGCACAAGAGGTAGTTTTTCAAGAGAGGATAGAGCATCTCTGGATACTTTATTCTAGAGTGTTTGGTGTATCATAAAACACGCATCAACAGTACCTCAACAGCTGCTTCCACCACCGACCCCTATTCAGCACGATCTGGATGTTCTTCCAAATATGTTAGTTCCAGCTGATCCAGTGGAGGTAGTTCCTCCTAATTCCGATATTGGTTCATCTACTCTTCGGCCTAAATGGTGGGCTTCGACGATTGGTGCTCTTCATGATGATGAGTTACTAGAGGGTAGATCTGCATGGAATAAGAGCAAACAACAGAATACAGTAAACTTTGCTCTTATGGCCAACCTTCATAGCATTTTGGAGCCTCAAACATATACAGAGGCTAAAGGCACACTTGAGTGGGAACAGGCTATGACAATTGAACATCGTAGTCTCATGCAAAATCACACTTGGGAGCTTTCAGATCTTCCACATGGGAAGAAACCCATAGGCTGCAAATGGGTTTATAAGGTTAAGTATAAGGCTGATGGAACCCTTGATAAATACAAGGCTAGGTTGGAAGCCAAAGGGTTTTCACAGCAAGAGGGCATTGACTATGAGGAGACTTTTGCTCCTACAGCCAAGATGGGGCACCATTCGGCTTGTCCTCTCCATAGCAGCTCGGTTTGGATGGAAAGTCCATCAGATGGACGTAAAGAGTGCCTTCCTCAATGGTAATTTGCAGGAAGAAGTTTACATGACGCAACCTCCTGGATTCAAGGTTGTTGGTAAAGAACACCAAGTATGCAAACTGGTGAAAGCACTCTACGATCTTAAGCAAGCACCACGGGCTTGGTACATGAAGATTGATCAGTACCTTACTGATCATGGCCTTTAGCGAAGTCCTTTTGGCTCCAATTTGTATGTCAATCGGACTGGTGATGATATCTTGTTTCTAGTTGTCTATGTTGATGACTTAATCATTACTGGCAGTTCAGATCATCTGGTTGAGGAGATCAAACATAATCTTAGTCAATCATTTGACATGACAGATTTGGGACGACTCCATTATTGCCTCGGTATAGAGGTTTGGCAGTCAACTGGCAGCACCTTCATTTCCCAATCAAAGTATGCCAAGAGCTTGTTGGGGAAGTTCCGGATGACAGATTGCAAACTAGCATCTACACCTATGGAAAGAGGGCTGAAGTTATCAGCTCAGTTGGATTCACCCGTGCAGAACGAATCAAAATTCAGGCAACTTGTGGGCAGCCTCATCTATCTCGCTGCCACTAGACCTGACCTTAGCTTTGCAGTGAGCTACATTTCTCGCTTCATGTCAGCCCTTAAAGCTAAACATTGGATTGCAGCGAAGCGTGTGCTGAGATACGTGAAAGGCACTTCTGACCTTGGCATTTTATATGGGGGGTGCAAAGATCCAAAGCTGATTGGTATACAAACTTAGATTGGGCAAGTTTTGTTGATGATAGAAAGTCTACTTCAGGGTATGTATTCAGTTTGGGTACAGGTGCAGTTACATGGACCAGCAAGAAGCAACAGGCAGTGGCTCTCTTCTCGACCGAAGCAGAATATCGAGGAGCTGTTAAAGCAGCTTGTGAGGCAGTTTGGCTTCGAAGGATGCTCTCGAACATGCAAATGTCTCAAGTAGGACCTTCCCCCTTATATTGCGACAATCAAGGGGTGTTGAAACTCGCCAAGAATCCAGTCTTCCATGAACGGACAAAGCATGTTGATCTTCATCGTCACTTCATTCGCCAGCTTGTCGAAGACGGATTCATAGCATTGCAGTATGTTCCAACAGAGGATCAGACTACTGATATTCTCACCAAGTCTTTGAGCCCAGATAAGTTTGTTAGATTTAGGGGGCTTCTTGGTGTAGTTGATAGGTTAAGCATTAAGGGAGGGTATTAGAACTCATGTCTATTCCTATGTTAATGCATCTCTATTATGTTGATAGTTATGTTTAATCACGTCTTCGTGATTATTTTGTTTTCTTTCAGTTCTATCTATAATCATGACTCCGTGATTATCGGATCTCTATTATTGTTTGTATTTAGTTACTCTTTGATGTAAATACAATCATTCGATTATTCAGAATTAATCTACTCTGCATCTGTAATAATCACATAATTTGAAATCTTCTAGATCTGTTTATGGGTGTTCCTACTTGTGAGAGGGAGTTATTGTAGGGTATTAGTATGTGTGATGCCCATGTTTTAGTAATTGAAGTAATTTTAATCTGTGAGAAATTGTATGGTGGGAAGCCCTAATTATTCTATCAATTGGAATGTTGATCCACATTTGTGATAGGCTACTGATTTGAGTCATTCCTGGTCAATATTTTTGGTTTTAACATTTTCTAAAAGTTGCAAGTACGATTAGTGTCAGTCTCAGAGCTTGATTCTCTAGAGGATGCTTCGAACTTTACACCTTGGAAATGCATATTATAGATGCTACCGGAGGAGGTTGATCTTTTGAGTTTTGTAGAAATCAAGGTTGACCTCGTACTGATCTTATTTAGCTAGCTGAACATAACAAAAAGTCAGCCAAGGAGAAGTGAATCATCCTAGATTTGGCAAAGAAGCATTTGATCCCACACATCATAGAGAAGAAGACATTGAAGGAGATGTATGATGCCCAGGTTACTTTGTATTAGAATGTGAAAATTTCTTGCAAGATTGTTAGTTCTAGGTGTTGTACACCTTGCAATTTCTGATGCTTGTACTTATTTCTTATTTTGTAACTTAATTTGGCCATATAGAAAAAGGGCATCCCACTTGAAGTGAAACTCTTCACCACTTTTAATATGAAGCATGATGTGTTGTAAAAGCATCTATGTCATATAAGATTTGCAAGAGCATCTTTGACATTGTAAGATGTGTAAGAGGATTTGAGGTGTAAGAGCATATAAGAGGGATTTACAAAGTGGACTAGAAAAGTAGGATTTTTGATTGGGTTATAATGTGTAAGAGCATCTTTTCAAAGGTGGAATAAATCCAAAATGGAATGCCCCATTTGGTAGGTGGAGTTATGACATTTGAGTTTACATTCCAGATTGGGATTGTTGACTCATTATGATCTTGGGAATTGGAATTTGTGCCCTATATTTGGGTACCACATTTGGCTCATAGTTTTAGAAACCACTTGTGCGTTTTGGTTTTGGTTTTTGCCTATTTAAGAGATGCTTGAGATGGAGATGTTATGCACTTGTATTTGTAGGAGGTTATGTTGCCAAAATTTCTCCCAACACGATTGATGGTTGTGATTGAAGGAGTGGATATTTTGACAATGTATTGTGATTTGATGATTATTATAATACATTGAGTGCTCCTTTATTGCTAGGTTTTTCTTCTAAGGTATCTATTGTGTTATGTGATCTTGCTTTGTGTTACATATTTGTTTAAATCTTTGTAAAATTGTTAGATTTGTCTTTTGAGATTTTCTCTCCTCTCAAGGTTAAGTAAGAATTTGTTAGTTGTATTCAAAAGCTCAATGCCACACCCATGAGTGATACAAACATGGTGGCCACTTACATTATGAAGATCACTGAGCTTTGAGATCAGCTTACTACCATTGGGGTAAAGGTGGTCAATTACGAGTTGGTGCCCATAGTTTGAAATGGGTTCTTTCCATCTCGGGACCTCCCTATTTGAGGTGTTTGTGCTCATGGGAAACTACTTGCTTTTGAGTTGAGATGATTTCATCTAGGAGGAAACTACACTGGACGCTACTTCAGCCACAGTGGAAGAGACTTAAAATCTAGCCCTCATCAAAAATAAGAGGAAATGTGGTAAGAAAGGATTATTTGGAAAGGGTCAAAAGGGGGAGGAGGAGGATTTATTTCTTTTCACCAAGGGAAGACTTGAGCCATATCAAGTGTTTCTATCTCATTTCCCCTTTTCTAATTAAATTAATTGGGGATCCATTTCCTTTTTCCCTATGGGCTAAGGGGATAAAGTTAGGGAAATAATTTAATAATATTTTAAGATGGTCCCAATAAATTTAATTTAAAATATTGTATAAGGACAACTTAAATATTATTATTAGAATAAAGTGGTTGTCAAAAGGGGACATTATAAGGCTTTATGTAATATTTTATTAAAAAGTCTTTTTAAACACTTTTTGGACGGAAAAGGAAATTCAAATTGAAGGGGCAAAAAAGGAACTTATATAAGAAAGAGAATTGCTCGAAGGAAATCACCCATTGTTACTACAATCAAATCTTTTTTTTGGAGCTTGAGCACTTGTGTTCATTTTCTCATTTGAGAATGAAAACTCTTGGTGTGTAGGAATTTGGAGGACAAAACCGTCTTGGTTTTCAATTGGGATTGGAGGATGAAAATCTTCTTATCCAAGTGAGGTGATTCCATTTGAGGATTTACATAGGTGCTAAATATTGCAAGTTTCATTCCAAATTTGGGTGAATAAGGAGTATTTTGGAGGATTTTATTTGTGTTGAGGGTTGCCACCAAGTTTCAAATCTGATCATCAAGGGAAATTTGTTAAAATTAGAGGGAATTATTGGCGTTCAGTTGCTGTGCACTTGCAATCAAAACAGGTCCTAGTTGCCATCATGACCTCCCTATTGTTGCCATTGCTGTACCATACCAGCCACCACCATTTGATCTGATTTGCAATATGAATAGTTTGAAAATCACTTCCACCACAAGTGGACAGTCCAATTTCATCTCACCAGCTTCCATTGTTCAAAATTTTCACCCGTACAACAATAAAATGCATGTGAGGGGGCGTATTTGTCATTTAAATATTGTAAAATTATTGTATGAGGGTTTGCTGATTTAAATATTCTAAAAAAAATCTTGTAATTGCTTTCCGGTTCGGCACATCGGCCTTTTTGTAATTGTTCCAATAGCTATGTAAGATTCTAGAATAATGTTGTTGGTGTAAATAGGTGTTTTACCTATCGAGGTCCTATTTACATGTTAAGTCCACTTAGGTCCTAGGAAGGAATCTTTCTAGTTAAGCATTAGTTGTCACTTATCTTATCTAGTTGGCATTCATTTAATGCTTGTGTCCTAGGTTGTTATTAGTTAGTTGTCTCATGTAATAGGATTAAGACACTTGTCATGATCTTGTCTAATCCTCACCTTGCCTATATAAGCAAGGCTTCATATGTACATTTCCATATTCATTTTTGGCTGTCATATTCATTTTGGCATTCTTGCATCCTTAATCATAGCATGATATTTCTGCAATTTCTCTCTTGTGGAAGTTATTTTGTCCTGTAGGTGATCTTGGGGTGTTGAGGAGTTAACCATAAACTCCTACAAATGTTGGATAAAAATTCTTTCAATTTTCACCAATTTACATTGTAGGCATTTTATCAAACTATTTGCAAACTTTTGAATTGAGTATACTTTATTTGGGAAATAATCCTCACGAAATGGAATAAAATATGAACATTTAGATTCTTTAATAGTCTAACCATCAATTCTAACAGATTTTATTCAATTCACCAAATATGGAACATACTATGGAAAATATATGGACAACTCAGAATTTAAAATTGTGTAGACCTGGTGGTATACATCAAGTGTGTCGTGCAGTTTAGAGTGATAGTTTCACTTCTCTAGGATTGTGGCTTCCTAAGAGCTTTGTTACACCCCATTGTTGATTTACCGAATTACTTTAACCTTTATGTTTAAATACAGTTTTAATGCATGATGAGTCTTAAGATGATCGCCGATAAATCGGTAATCGGTAACGAACGATACCTGAAGGCCAAGAAAGAGGGAGAAGCTCTAATGAAACCCTTAAAAGAGATTGACTACAATGAGAGGGTATGGCTTGTTGACTCCAAAACCTTAATTGATGCTATAAAATGCATTAAGCAAGAGAAGAAGCTAAGGGAGGAGGTAGTCAAGACCATTGCACCTATTCCTCAAGATGAACCAGACCAACCATCTCTTTCTAGAAATATACCAAATGCATGCAACACTAGCACCCCTATGGGTAGGCAAGAAGGAATGGAAGTACACCTATGAGTGCCTCCACTTTTCGAAATCATAGTGATAGACTCTAAAAGTGAATAGTAAACTGAAAAGGTTATTCCCCCTATGGGGCTGAAGGATAATGCCATACTCAACTTCCCTTGAAATTGTGCTTCTCCTTATGAACTAGGAGATGTCTCTTGTGCATGTAATGAAGTTTGCATAGGTTTGTCCTTCTCTTGTTCTAGTTTCCTCTTCCAAACTTTCGTAGGTTCTTTCTTTTGCTTGCCAAGTATATTTATCTTCTTGTTTTGTCTTGAAGGTCCCGTAATATCATTTTTGCAATGATGTGCTATATGTCCATAATTGTTGCATTTATAGCATATAACCTTATAATTCATTGGAGGAACATATGTGTTGTAGTTTCTACTTGTCCTCCCATAAAGTTTTTATTTTTGTTCCACCTATTGTTATATCTCACTTGCGTTCTATAGTCTTTGGCCTTTTGTCCAAAATGATTGCATGAGTAGCAATGGCCATAAAAGGTACTCTTGAACCTATATGTATGCACTTGCCTCAAAGGAAAAGACTTCTTGAAATTGTCCTTTCCAAGTTTAGGAGGAGTCTTTGTCTGCTTGTTACCTTCATTTTTTATAGGACTTTTGAAAGTCTCTTCGAGGCTTTTCATCTTTCCCTCATTTGTCTTCTTAGGAGTTTATTTAGAATCTCCCTTGAATGTTTGATTTCCTTTATAGCCAAGTCCTGTTTTATTTGATGATGACCTTTGCCCATTAATGATGTCATCTAGGATTTCGGTGCTTTTTTCAAACTTCAGACTTGTGTTCAACTTGATGGTTGTCTTCTCCAATTCTTTCCTCATCGAAACAATTTCACACTCTTAACCTTTCACAACTTTCTTCCTTTGCTTTCAATTGGATTTTTACCTCTTCTTGAATTCTTTTCTCTTCTTCAATTTGAAGTTTCAAATCAATGATTGTTTGCTTTGCTTCCTTTAATTGATCTTTCAAATCAATGATCACCTTTTCGGATTCTTGTATTTTGGCCTTCGATCTACACTCTTCTTGAAATTGTATGTTCATATCAAGAATTATCTTCTCACATTCTTCAAGGCTTTGTATTAACTGTACATTAGATTTATTTGACTCTTGAAGTTGTAGCTCAAGTTTTTGGTTCTTCTTTCTAAGTTTTTCAATCTCATCCATAGCGCAATAGAGTTCTTCCTCCAAACATTCATCATTATCTTTACTCACAAGATGGTTTCCTCTTTCGAAGAATTCATCTTTTGTTGCCAAGGGTGTTCTATTTATCACCTCATTACTTGCATTAAGTGCTTTTTCATCAATACCACGATTGGTATTTCCTTTTCCCTTATTTCCTTTTCTTCTTGTCAATGGTTTGATAATAAACACTTCGGATTTCTTCCACCGCTTTAAGTGTGTTCAAGACATCATCACTTAATTGTAATTTAGTACTAGGCTTGTTACCTGCTTCATAGATTTATCTTGTCAATGATTTGATATCTTCTATTGTCATGATTAATCAAGTTTTTCGACATTTACCCAAAGGCTGGCAGGCTCACTAGCTTTGATATCACTGTAAGGACCTACTCTCCGGATCATTAGATTTTCAATTTAATCGTCAAGGGTTGACAATGTAAACATGTTGTCAACAATAACAAATCACAAAATTGTATACCTTCAATTTTAAGGTCAACAAGAATAAATGTTTTAATTTAAAGAGCAACTGATAAACACTAGTATATTGATATGCTTATGATATGAATTAAGAAACCTGATATAAACATTACTTTAATAATGGCAATAAGCCACGTACTTGTAGCGCTATTTCTGATATGTTACTTAAGAACCATGTGTTGCTTATGTAGGAGGTTTAGGCCTCTTATCAAAGCGTTGTTTTTGACTTTATCTTTATAATCATGCAACTTTGTAAGTGGGTGTTTTTGAATTCATTGATTAACCATGCATCCTCTTGAATGGTTGAATATGACTCATTAAGAGCATTCAAAATCCGATTTATAAATATATATATCTGCCATGTTCGTTTTTTCTCTCTCTCCTTACCTTTTTTTTCTTTTCTTTTATACTTTCCTGAGAGAAGCGGATGTGTCTCTTTGAATAGAGACGTCTCTTCATCAACCTTCATGAAGTCAATTGATGCCTTAATATATCGCTTCCCATTATTAATAATATTATCACTGCATTCTATTTTCTATTTAAACCATTTGTTGTCAATATTTAATCACTACTTCAAAGGAGTATGGTAATGGACGCAACTTGTGGAGAGTTGTTGACCTTTGTCAACTCCTATGTCAGAATCACCATGGTCTAATCAAAGGAGTGAAGTCATCCATGGTTTCGACTATTCTCAAATACTACGCTTGTTCAAGGAAGAGTATTAATTCATACAGAATTTCTGATGAGTTTTCCCTTGTACTATCCACATTATAAAATGAATTCATAAATCTCATTGTTATTTCAAATGGAGTAAGGATGTCAATCTTTCCATAGCAACGCTGCACGATGACTTTAACACTAACGGAAGGTCACGATAGTCTCAAGTGTGTTGCAATAGTATCAACGTTTGAAGGATGTTGATCAACTTTTGATGAGTACGCCTTCCTCCAATATTGGTTGTGGTAGTATCCATGCAATCACCCATCGTAGATGAGACAAAATGGTGGTAGGTGATAAATTACAAGCTCGCTAATGAATATCATTGACGACTTAATGCAAGGCGAATAGGTAGAAAGGCACACTAATAAATACACGTGATAGCATTTGCAAATGAATTAGGGTACGCATCATAGCTGCGTCCCAAAGTAATCGCTTAGGTATTCTAGATCTTGTGTGAAGACTTAGATTGGCGGTTTGAAACAATCCTCAAATTTCCACCCTTTGAAGATATTCCATTCGAGTCTGAGTAGCAAGTAATAGTGTTGTCCAATACGGAGGTATAATATAATTCAGTTAGCCAAAATGATATTAATTTGCTTTATTTAATTATTACTTTAGTTTTAGGTAATAATAATAAATAAATATTTTTTAATAGCATGAGGTTTCCATAGTCCATGATCAATTAGTGCTGAGATTTTTGGCTTATGTGAGATCTTTTTTGCATCAAAAAAGATCACACACTTATAAGCCAGAAATCTCAGCATTAAATATTATGTAATCCCTCCTTTAATACTTTTAATATTTCTTTCTCCATATCAAAATCGGGACATTACAGAGTGTTGAGCAAGTTTATGTCTAATCTTAGTAGAGAGCATTGGACTTTTGTTAAGAGGGTGTTTAGATATTTGCATGGTACTTCAGATTACTGTTTGGTTTATCATGGTACAAATGACGTGGTTAAGTCATTGGACATACAGGGTTTTGTTGATGCAGATTGGGTAGGTGACTTGGATAGTCGAAGGTCCACTAGCGGCTATGTTTTTACTTTGTTTGAAGGTGTAGTGAGTTGGATGAGTAAAAGACAACCTACATTTGCATTGTCCACCATCGAAGCAAAGTATATAGCTGCTACACATGCCTCTAAGGAGGTGGTTTGGTTACAGAGACTTGGTAAAGGTATTGGTTTTGATTGCAGGACAGTGAGGATTGGATGTAACAGTTAGAGTGCCATATGTTTAGCCAAATATCCTATGTATCATGCTCGTACTAAGCATGTTGATGTTCAATATCACTTTGTGCAAGAGATAGTTGAGAATGGTAAGGTCTTGATTGAGAAGGTTGACACTTTGGATAATGTTGCAGATTCTCTCACGAAGCCAATGACCATGGATAAGTTTTCTTGGTGCAGGAAGGCCATGGGCCTTGATCACTGTACTTGATTATAATTTTTATTTGTATAACATGGATGTAATTGCAATGTATGATGTCAAGTGGGAGAATGTTAGGATAGGTGAAACTATAATTGCTATCCTAAGTCTATAATTGTGTGTCTCCACGTTCTTTGGAAAGTGTTCTTGAGGACATGAGAAGCAAAATATTTATTATTTATTTTCCTATGACAAATTATTGCATTCATAGAGGTGGGCCCACTACGGTGATGGTTACAGAGCATCCCGAGAGCATATTCCTTTTGTGCATCCAACTTTTGGGTGGGGACCACGCAAAAGTGCATGCTCTTATATGTTATTTGCATGTTATCTTGGGTTGGGTGACTAAGCTTGCATGTTTTGGGTTTGAGCAGTCGGAGCCGTCGAAGAGTTATGGAGCACTTGGTATTGACCAATTTTCATTGGCTATGGGTTAGGCGCCCATGTAAAGGCCATGTGGTCATTTAACATTTTTCACCATGCTTATGGGTTGTCCATTAAGGGGGGCGTGGGTTTTTTAGGTGGTTTTGCTTGTTATTTTGGGATACCATTTGTGGTATTCTCTCCCACAAACTTCTATATATTAGAGCTTTGAGATGGGGTGATTTGTAGAGTTTGTTTGCAGGTTGTCAGAGTAACGAAGTGTTGTCGGATTTTTGAGAGGATTGTTGAATTGATATACTCCCTTGAAGATTAATACAAACATTGGATCTCTTTGGGTGTGGAGTTTTTTCCTGCAAGGGTTTCTCCACACATATCTTGTGTCACTTGTGATTCTCAACTTGTGGTATTGCTGATTTTTCTTTCATTGTTGCAATTGCTAATCACATATCACAATATAGGTAATTTTGGATACATAATTTCAAATTTGCAAACACATACTTAAGTTCATATTACTGCATGTTTCACCTTGAATTTCCAACAGGTATTAGTATGGAGGAAAATGACCATGTGGAGTCCAAGTCTAGTAGTTCTAATGATGAGTAGTTTGGGGATGATTAGAGGCCTCACTTCACCCCATTTTGTTATTTTGAATATCTTGATTTGTTATTATCATTGTACTCAATGTAATCATCCTTATGAAATCTTGAATATAATATAAATTTCGAATTCGATATTTTCATTGTTCAATGTTAAATTGTTAATGTTCATTTCAAACTTCAAAGTTCAAAGTTTTAAAGTTTTTAGTTTAGTAGTTTTTAAGTTTTAACTATTACTATGTAATGCCCCCATCTCAATCCTAAGCTAATCAATGGTCGTTAGCCTATTTCCAGAGTCCCTTAGGCTAAATGGAGGAGTTAACGGGATTCCATGATCCTTGGAGGATTCGTGTCAACATGTTCAGAAGAGCATACTGTTATTGCCAATGAGCTTTTGTGGGTTTTTCTAGGTTTTTTTGGGCCTTGGTTTGCAGTATTGCTATTTTTAGTAACTTACTATTTTAGCAAGTTTTTGTGTGATTCAAATTGAGCCAGTTGGAGATTTGACTCACTATTTTTAGCAATTTGCTATTTTTAGTAAGTGCTAGTTTTAGTACCTGGTCCTGGGAATAGTAAAGTGCAGGGTTTCCAGTTTTGGCAATGGTGAGTTCAAATGTTTTTTTGGAGCAATATTTATTCACCATCACTTGAGTCTTCTAAAATTTAACTTTATGACTTAAGAAAAGTTCATTTGTGACCCCCTTGTGCTCAATTGTGCTCAATGCCTAGGCAATGGTCACTTGAGTTGTTTTTAAAAAGCAATTTTCATTTCCCTAGGTGGATGCCTAGATGAGGAATTAAATTAAAATAAAATTAAAGTAAATATTTCTCTTGGAGATGGAGCATCCCTTTTTGGAGGGAAAAGGAGTTTGAGTTTGAGGCCCTAATTTCTATATAAGCTCACCTTACACTCTCATTTTGGTTATGTTGAATGAAGATAACAAAGTGTTGTCGAATTGTGGATTGAATCCTTTGGGCTTTGGGGCGAAAATCCTTTGAGAGATACGTTGGTGTGGCTTCATTGTAGGGGTCACCATTGGAGCTTTGGGTGAAGATTTCCAATTGATTTCAGTTATGGATTGTTTTGATTTCAGTTATCTGATTTTGCTGAGTGCTTTGGAGTGAGTTTCTTGGCTTTGCTTGCTGGGCCATACCACCTTATTGAAGTTGCAGATTGAAGTATTGGCAGTTGGCTTCTAGGTACAGGTTCATTCTATCTCTCATCGTTGGGCGACTAGGTCTGCAAGTTTGCAGATATTTTGCTGCTGGTTTGGTTTTTTTAGGAGCCAATCGCCCCTTTCCTTGGCCATACCATTGCTGGATGGGGGATGTGTTGGTTTCAGAAGTGAATCACTTCATGATTGCAGACCTTTGGTGTCTCTTTGGTGGTGTCTTGGCCTTCCAATGACCTTGCAATCAGTTTGGAAACTTTCTATGTGTGTTTGTATGACTTCTTGGGGTGGTGTGCCAACTTGGTAGCTTGTTGTTTGGTGTGTATCACACCTGCAACTTTCATATCAGACCGCTGCAGCAGAGTTTCAAACCTGATACAGTTCTTATGGGGTCATTTGATGAGGTATAATTGATCTTACATTGTTGGGGATATCTTGTTTCAAGTTGGGTTTCATGTGGGGGTTGCTAACTTCATATCTTTGTCATATTTGGTAGCCCTACAACAGAGTTGTAACTGTTATTATCATTTTGTATTGAGCTCCTATTGTAACACCGTCTTGGTAGTACCATTAAGTGAATTAGCTCTCATTGGATTTGCTACTTACCCCACTGAATAAGTTATGTTTCTCACCCCATTGAATAAGTGGCATCTTTCATTATCCACTGAATAAGTGGCTTTCTTGTATTGACCCCATTGCATAAGTTGTTCTTGATTTGCACACATCACTGAAAAACGGAAGAGTCGTGAGTTGTTTACTTTCAGTTTGTACCACTGAATAAGTGGAAGTTTATTACTCACCCCATTGAACAAGTGGTTACTTTCCAGCATTGCAATGTAAACCTTGCCACCGTATGCTCTCACCTCGTCCACATTGGGATCTGGGTGATTAGAAAGTGGAAGGTAGATGATTTCAGTTGATTATCTTTGGTTATATTTCTAACGCTATCAAGTTGCAAAATTTGAAAATTTTGGAGTGGTTTATTATACATACTAGTTTTCCAAGGTTTTATTTGTAATTCTAAGATTCTTATTCTTTTCTGAATTAAATTTCTTCTTGAATTCCATTACATCTAGGATAACTTTCTTTTTCCTCTTTGCTGTTAACGTTTATTTTGCTTACATTTCTATCTGATTATTGAACCAAAAAAAAAATTCTTCTCAAATCCATGCAGCGCCTTAGGAAAATCTATCATGGACACATCATATGAATTATGAATAAATTTAGGTCAATGATATCTGCATGAATGTCTTTTTCATTAGATTGACACTTGCAATATTTATGTAGGAAATATGATTTCATTTAAATTAATTTTCTTCACTGATCATTTGTTGTATATTTGATCAGGTTGTACTAGGGTATGATTTACGAGAGGAAGGAAAGCCCCATGTTTGCTTGGATGATGCAATTGCTGCAATGAGACTAACTCTTGCCAAATTAGAACTTGAACTAAATGATCCTATTGACATGGGAGAGAGTGAGGTGTGGAATTAAGATTTTTTCAGTTTAAGGTTCTATTGCTAAAACAAAGTGTTCACATATATGCTTTACTTGAAGTATCATTATATTTTAGCAGTTAGCTACATCTCTATTGGAAATGACAAAATGTAGGTGAGTGAAGCAGACTTGTTGAAGCTTTATATTCATAAAATACCAGGCTGTATTTCCATGGAAGACCTTGTGAATCTATTTCCAAAAGAGTATTCAGTTGAAATTCAGGTTTGCTGAAATATTTTTTCTAACAATTTGCATGATTCATTTAAGTTCCCCAAAATATTTTAAGTGCATTTGAGGTTTAGAAATTTATTAGATGCAGTATGTGTCCAGGAATTCTCTCGTATCAAGAACAAACCTAGTACTACATTTGCCATTTTCAAGTCTTCTGAAGATGCAAATGGAGCATTTGAAAATTTAAATGGGGTACTTGAAAAGGTAATTTCCTGCATAAAAGATATTTCATCAGTCTTGTATTTTGTAAATAATATTTTCACATTTTTCCTTCAATTTTTTTGCTGTCAATCCAGTATTTTTATTTAATTTACTATACAATATCTTGGGAAGCTGATTGTAAATAGAGAAAATACTAACATAGATTTTACACATAGAATGCATTGAATGACCATGTTGAATGGAAAGCTGATTGTAAATAGAGAAAATACTAACATATATTTTACACATAGAATGCATTGAATGACCATGTTGAATGGAATACACAATGGGTTTATATTTCCTAAATTATTTTAAGAAGAAATGAGTGCATTTTTCATGGTTCCAACTTTTAAGATCTGACTCAGTGAAACATGAAGGTTCATATATAAATAACATATGGCCTTACATTGCTATGCCATATGCCATTAATGTTCACAAAAGTAAATATTATTCCAAATATTCCTATGACATATCCTGAGATGTCTTTAAATAGTTTATCTTCATTCATTAAAGGGTACCTTTATTTGTATCTCACTATTTTTTATGAAGGCATGATGATGATGATTGCAGCAATAAACAAATTTCTCAGCATTTCTTAAGCTTCATGCTTTCCATAATTGAAGGGGCATATATTTAGCAGAACTGAGCACATATTTGTAAACAATTGTTTGGTTTGAATGCTATCTTGTGTCATTTAACAAGATTGTATTATATTCAGTAGTAGTACATTTGAGTCTTATAAAGGTTTCCTGGTAAGAATCATTTATTTCATAACATCTGTATTTGGTTGACCATAATATCAAAATTATTGAAGGTTGACCATGTAATTAGGGGTGCCAAAAATTATTAAAACTGAGCTACATACCTGAAAATGTCACTGAACTCATGGTGTTGAGATTTGGACTCAGCAAAAAATTGGCAAAAACTTGGCAAGCAGATTTTTGTCTTTGGAGTTGAATTTGGTGCCAAAACTTATTGAAGACTTGGCAAATTTTAAATTTCCATGAAAAATATTGAATTTTAGGAAAAACCTTATTCTATTGTATCTCATATTAAAATGACTTCAAATGCATGTAAAAGCTAATCAATTAGATACACAATATAAATGCATACAACAAAATAAGTAAGAAATGCCACAAAATTCAAACTTAAATGCTAAAACAAAAGAAAAATTGCGTTGATATATTTAATATTATTTTTTGTACACATAATGAATTTAGAAATCCATGTACATGAGATTAACAAAACAAATATAGGAAAATCGTATGCAAGCTGTTGGACTCTACACCTCTTTGCATATATCAAAGAAGTAGCTGCAGCCATTCTATTTGCAGAAGTGGTAGCAACAACATCTTGGATGACTTCATTGTTTCTAGTTGTAAGGGCTCACACCTCCTCTCCCATTGCTACAAGCTATGCCTCCTGATTAGTTTGATCAATTCATGTATGGTCCTCTTTTGTTAAATTGAGGCCATCAGTAATGTCCCCAATTTTTTAGTTATTTTGGTTTGCAAGCTTTTGTCCAGCACTTGTTTTGACCAAAATAGCTAGGTGTTTCATGAGGGAAACTCCAAGGTTCTTGGAGCATGCAGGTTGTGTTTTGCAGGATTTTTGTTTTTGGCAGTGAGCTCAATTGGTCTTGAGGACTCTTATGACACTTTCCGAAGTAAATTTCAGCTTTTGGTGTGTTCTCCAAGATTCTTGGAGGCATCGTCTATTTATAGAAAGACACCCGATTGACCCTAATTATCATTACTCATCATCAGTATCATTCCAGTATAGTCATATTTTGATTTAGATATTGTTCGGTGGTTTTTGCAACTCGGGTGAATTATTGAGCTTTAATTTAATCATTTCACTGAGGTTGCTTAATTTTATAAGATAATTTTAAAAGCAACTTAGTGTAATAGCTCGTTGGAAAGGGAATCAAAAGTTTTAAATCATGGCTGCTTGAAAAAGGGGCCTTGCACATCAAATATAGTTATTATTTCACAAAAATGTCTTTTGGAGCAAAAAAAAAAAGAAAAAAAAAAAAGGGTTATTTTACTAAAAGTGAATTTAAAAATATATCTTTTGAAAAGCTTGACGAGAAAAAAGTATAAAAGGAGATTTAGAGAGCTCATTTGGATAAGCAGATTATTTTATTTCCTCTTGCGAAACCCTTGTGGTTATGTGGGATTGAACTCTATTCATTTCAGCCTTCTTGAGGACGAAGACCCTCTTGGAGAAGACTAGCCTTAGTAGTGAAAGATCCTCCTTGGTTAATACTATGTAAATCATTTAAAGTTGCAGGTTGTGCAAGAAAGGTTTTTGTTGGTAGATTTATCAAAAATCTATGGTTGTTCTAAATCCTGAAGACTTGGAGCAATTTCATTTAGAGATTGTATGTGTGTTGAATGTTGCTAGTTGAGATTGCTACAATTGAGGGAAAGTATAATGAAGATTTGTGCCAAATATTATATTTGTGAGATTGTGACAAGAAGGGTTGAAGATTTCTAGAGTATTCAGTTGTGAGTTTATTTTGTATTTCTTTCATCCCTCTATGCTTGGTCGCCCCAGTTCTTGGTGTTTTTATAAGACCGTTAAAACAAACTTGAGGGTCACTTATGTTTGAAGTGTTTTTTTTGCTATACAAAGAGCCAAAGATGAGGCGTCTTGGTGTAAGGAGGGAAAATGCTCTATTATAAGGCTGAAATGTGGACTTTGGGCATTCATTGCTTTTATTTCTTGGTTATATATTAGTAAGTTGCATTTTGAAGGGAGTTTGGGGTTCTAATACATTATATTTGTAGTAAGGTGAAGCTACAACTCCTTGATATTGTTGTTTGGAGGTGACTGAGGGTGTGAACCAACCAATGTTTCATGGGGATGTGTCCCATCCCACCTCGCATTTTCAAGATGAGGTCGTCTTAGATACTTTGGGGAGACATTCCCCTGTTGCCCCACCACCAGTGCTGCCATCTCCAAGACATAATTGGGGTGTCAAGGATGCCGAGGCAGCCCTGAGATGTTCGGGGGACTCCTAGGAGTCTCTTGACTGTGTCAAGGATGTCTAGGCATCTCTTGCAGCTAGACAACCAAAAAGAAATTTTAAAAAAAAAGTCAAAATTTTCTTTTAACTTCGTGCCCAAGGTCGAACTCTAACTACCTCCTATCCTTTTCAATTCACAAAAGCAAATCAACAAGAAGCTAATAGTGAGTGTGAGAGTGAAAGCCGCAAGTGTAAGGTTAAAGAGTGAGAATGAAGAGCAAGAGGGTTGAGGAGCAAGAAGAGGAGTGATGCCAAGTTAATGTTCACTTCAAAATTCAAATGTTTAAAACTAGTTTGCCAAAGTTTAATTTTTTATTCTTATACATCTTTTTATAACTATTTTTACATCTTTTTATAACTGTTTTTTCAAGTACTATTTGTATTTTAGTGCGGACCCCCCACCATTGTCCCCTCACCATCGCCCCACTATCCCCAAACTTAGGCCCTTGGTTCCCCCGTCCCCAAAACCTATCCCCACATCCCCGCATCCCCCTATTAGGAAACTCTGTGGAACTATGGTGTGAACAAGTTTGATTCCTTCATATAGCTCCGATGTTAAGTTACAAAAGCATACATTTCTATGACAGGGATATAATATCAATGTCGGGCATCAATAATTGACATTGTAACACTGCTGTTGAAAATAGAACTTTGTAACAGCAAGCATATCATTTGACAAACAATATATTATTCGAGTTTGAGGTCAAATTGTCGTTATTTGTTAATTCTTTAATGCATGCAAAGTGTTTGTTGAAATGTCTATGATATTTATATGCATTGTGGATTTACTATTTGAACAAAAATTGTCTCAAATTGTATTATGAATGATCCCATACCAAAACACATTGCCATCACTATGCAAAGCATCGACGAAAAACCTGCATAGAATTGAAGAATCTTTGTGGGTATTGGGAAAAAATTGGTTTCAATTCTAGGGTGATAACTAAACTATCCTCAGTGATCCACTTTGCTACAGGTTCATACTCTAAGTCCATAGGGGCCAATTCTTCATTTGTAGCAAAAATATTCTTCTTGTGAAGCTGCATGTTGCAATGCACAAATACAAGGTCATTCTACCTTTGCATTGACAACTAGTGCTTTTGGAGTGTATGTACTCAAATATTTTCCAATTGCATTCACAACTTAAAGTGCTCTGCATGGTTGACTCAACAGTTAGATGTTAATCCTTTAAAGGTTGGGTGCCTTGGCATTGAAATTTTCCCACTATTTATCTCTAACTATATTATTAAAACACTTTAAGATGGCCTAGTGTTTGTTTGTAGATATTTGTAATGAACCTGCAAGATAAAATAAACTAAACACTTAGAAATATGCATAAATGAGAAACAAATCCTTTTTATTATTTTAGTAGTGCCACTTCGAGAGGGCAACCTCTCAATAGAGCATACACTCCAATTATAACTATCCAAGATACCTTTCAATTGGGAAGTCATTACAATATATACAGTCTTGCCAAAGACAACTCCTACAATCCCATGCATGTGGAATATTTAGTTTATTCTAACTAGTGGGATGACTTACAAAGCATATGCATCCATCTTCATTTAATATTATCTAAGGATGATTTATTAAGCTTGTGTGCCTATTAATACTAGCTGCCATATAGTAGAATGGGCTCATCATATTGCCTCATCCTTCAAAAGAAATTGTCTTAAAAGTTGGAGATGAGGAAACTTGGAAAGAATGTTGGTGGTTTTCCATGTGGCATCTTCAGGTTGCAAACCCTTCCATTGGACTAAGAGCTTCTCAATAGAATGATTGTGAAGGTGCTTGGTGTGTTTGTCCAATATAACATTAAGTTCTCAAAATATGGATCCCTCCTCATCTAATGCAAGGAGATCTGTTAGAATTCGAGAAATAGTCCCAAGCACTTTCTTGACAAGAGACATGGAAAAATTGGGTGGATCTTAGAAGGTGGGAGTGCCAACTTGTATGCCACCTTATTGATGTGTTGGAGCACCTAATAAAGACCATAAAATTTGGGATCCAACTTATGACCTCGCTTGTCCTGTAATGAAAGTTGCTTGTAGGGTTGTAGGCGTAGAAAACCCAATCACTAATGTCAGAGGTATGTTTTGTTAGATGTTGATACACTTTCCATTTCATGCGATTTTGGGCTAATGTTAGATTGGCCTTCAGGAGTTCAGAGATGTGCGATTTTGGGTTAATGTTAGATGGGCTAGAGTATTGTCAATTGCCCCAACTTTCAAAGAACCTAAAACATAAGTATAGGGTGGGTGAGGGAGTACCATGGAGGGCCTCATAGGGCGGGGGCAGGGGGGGTCATTTTGGAAACACTATGGTAAGTGATATTTTACCACCACTTAGCTAGAGGCAAGTGAGTCTCAATTCATTTGTTAACAATCTCACTTTGACCATTAGTTTGAGGATGATAAGTCGAACTCACGTTCAAGCTAGTGCCTGCAACTTAAACAACTCTTGTCACAATTTCTTGGTAAAAGCTAGATCATTATCACTAACAATAGAGCGAGGCATCCCATGGAGTTTGAAGACAAATGTCATGTCGCCTTCTTGAGTGTAAGTTTACTAATGACACTTGGCCTATTTTTCTTAATTTTTCCTTTAAGTTAAATAATTAAATTAAGTTGCTGAAAAGTAAAAATTAGAAGACAACTTATAATTTATATTTAATTATTTAAAAAATTGTTTTAAGTGTTTCCAGTCCAATGATGTGAAAAGGTGTTTAAATTGGACACTTAATTATATTTTTTTTAAACTTAAAGAGGAATATTTATCAAAAAGAAAATAATATTATTTTATTTCCTCAAGTTATGAATAGGAAATATGTTTTTGAAAAGGTTCATCGCACTTTTTGAAAAACACTTCATTTTCTCAAGAATGAGCTTGCAATTTCTTCTCTTTTGAGAATGAAAACCTTCTAAATTTGTGAAGCTTTGAGGATGAAAACCCTCCTAGCTTTTAGTGCATTTCCATTTAGGGATTTATAATGTGCTTCAGCCAACAAGTTTTTGATATCTACTTTTTGAGTGTAGATTTGATGGTTTCTAGTTTTTGATGTGAGATTCTCTTGTGGTTTCCAGTATTTAGTTTGTGATTTTAAGAATGATTATTTTAGTTTTGGTTTGAGGTGATATCCACAATATTGTTGCTATGTTTTCTATGTTTGGTAAAGTTAATATTGCTGCAGGCCATACCTTTCTGCTAGACCGTGCAAACTCCAATGTTAAATATATCTTGCTAACCATTGTTAAACTTGGAGTTGGGGTTGGTGTTAATAGATTGCTTTCAAATGATTGCAAGATAAGGACAAAGACTCTGCAATAATCCGTAGATTCTTTCAGGCCATACCATTCCTCCTACAGGTTGTATTCCTTTGGGAGGTTTCTAGGTTCAGGCACAAATCTCTGTGGGGGTACCAAACCTACTAGATTGATTACTTCTTTCAGCCTACAATTGATTCATGTACAGATGGAGATAGATTGGTGAATTGTGAGACATTGTTCATCTCTATGATCTACTACAACTGAGAATCATTGACACCTTTACTTTCACTCTCTAATGGGTTTGGCTCAATCTCTTCTCAACATTAGGGATCTTCTCACATCCCTCTTCCATGGTATGAATCTCAAGGGCAAGCTCATATCACCAGTTTTTCTTTTGTACAGCCACCATTTTGTAGATATGTATGTTAGGAGAGGTCCCATGTGGAATTCGTTGCCTCCTAGGATTGTCCAGCTCAACTCGTTGAGCCTTGGGATTTACCCAATGAGGAATTGTAGACTTGGCATTGGTACTCCTACAGTGATAGAGGATAGCATCATTCGCTTCTCCAACATAGTGCTTAACATTGACACCTAATGGTTTTGGTTCCCAATTGGGGTAGTCTATTTTGTTTCTACTACTTTTTCTTTGTAGGGTTCTTCAGCCACTTTTCTCTTTTTAATTGTACTAATTTGCGTGTTACTCTTTTTAGTTTCAGCCCCATGTTTCAACTATTCTCACTTTTTCATTATTTTTGCTTCATGGCTTGGACTTTTGTCCCACTTTGTAGAAATCTCAAAAAAATGCATACATAATAACAAGCCTAGAAATACACAAAAATACTAGTCATAAATATTTTGGTTTTTTTTTTATATTTAATGCAAATACACAAATACAACTTGAAATTATACAAATTTGATACAACTTACAAATCTAATATACTACTTCGATACATATGCAAATTTGAACACCTCTAATGTTTCATAGTCACTTTGAACCTTGACCTACTTCTTGAGGTTTTCATCCCCAAGATGGTATGCTTGCCACTCTTAAAGTGTTTTGTCCCCAAATGCCACTAGTTGTTGTGACAATGTCACAAACTTTAGAATGAAGTTGATTTTTTGTTTCCAAGTTTATAAAGTGCATTTTTACCCTTGGCGCATTCTCTACTCATGCTTTCCCCCATTTTTTATGTTCCTCGGTCATAGGGAATCCATTCCTCAATCGATGATAGATAAATAACAAATCCATCCCTCAATTAATGACAATCCTAGATTGTTAAGACCAACTCTTCCTCTTTATTCCATTATTTTAATTCACCTTAACTAAAAGAAACTATCTATTTTCTACTCCCATGGTGCTAGCTCACTTAGTAAATGCAATGGATAAGAGAAGTGGACCCCACTTTACATTTATGTCAAAGTCCCCAAATTTGCTTGTCCTGGAAATAAACCATGGTTGGGTGATCTAAAATGTTAGCTGACTCCCTTTGGTAATTGAAGACCTATTGGTGACGCCTCACTCTCCACACATGGTGCCTTTGTGCATGGATTAGGCTCTCTCTCGTCATCAGAGTACACATTAATCAAAGGTACTCTCCTCTGTTCAAAGTACCCATGTGTTAGGTCCTAAGGCTCCTTGAATTGAAGCATAACTACTTGCTCTACATCTCATTGTGTGTCATGTCACCTAGCTACTGACTCTTAAAGGTGTGTCCTATCTCCTAGTGCTGCTGATTGAGAGGGTGCAATTCTCGATCTCTAAGTAAATGGTTTTTGCAAAATCCTCTATTGCGGTTGTGGTACTCTTGTAGTCATACCTCTAGGGGTTGACTTATTCAAGGATTCGATGGATGTAATGGTCTCCAATGCGAACAATTTAGAGGAAGGGAATGTATCAATCCACCCTACTTTTTTTTAAATTTTTTTTGCAATATAGAAATGCATATGCAATGCCTCCACACTTTCTGATCATCCAAATCTCAGAATGGGCAAGTTGAGAGCATACAGTGCTTCAACCACACACTATCTACAATGTATGCAAGAAGATGAATGGCACAAGCTAACTAGAATATGCAGGTGGGTAAGCTGGCCTAATCAACACCTCTTCGGCAGACTACGTTAATGCAATGCAAGCTATTCAATGCAGACTACATTGTCAAGCATAATGTCTAAGCTTGACTCAGACCAAAATGGTTGATAATGCCAGCTTGTTCAATACCAAAATGGGCTGTATAATAATGCTATAAAATAATTGGCAATAAAGTAACCAATCTGCAATATAAAATGCATACAAATGATAACCCTTTGGCGGTATTACCATCCGAAGTTTACAAAGTAATTAGGAAATGCATTACAATATGACAAAGATAAGAAACTGCTGTAATCAACTGTAATTCAGGTCTGATCATAAATAAACTCTGCTGCAACACAATGAATTAGTTCATAAAATCATATAAAAAGGGAATATAAGCTCACAATGTTCAATGGAACTTTGCAATGCCGAACAAAGATGAATATACGCTGATCAGAACACTGCTGTCACAAAAATGAGACTGATACACTGCTTATAACACACTAGAAACACCATCCAAACAACTATAGCCACTACCCCACTACCCGGATGCACACCAACACAACCAAACTGAAATGCTACTAAAAACAATCTTATTTCCCTTTAGAATCGATATAGATCAGACTAATAAGACATAATATACTGTTGTAGGTCTGAAAAAGAGATTAATGCTGCTGGTATAGGAGGTACAGCCCACAAAAACCTCAAACATTCTCCTAGAACATGTTATAATCTTCAACAAAATTGCATCACTAACATTTAGCAATCAAAACTTCCTCGAAATACATCAGACACTTTCATTTTACCAAACATGCGGAGAGAACTCAACTTGCAGCACCAATATGACCTTAGGGTGAAATCACCATATCTAGTTATGAGGGTTTTTGTCCCTAAAATTGGTATTCCAAGAGGGTTTTCGTAAAATCCCACCCTTATTTTTTCCAAAAACTTCACAACTTGCACCCGTTAGCATTAGCCCAAAATGCAATGATAGACAACTGGAAGCAACCCTTCATTGTTTGATCACCTAGATCCCTGAGAGGGCATGTAATAATAATGTTGGACGTAAACAAGTAAAGCTATTGGCGGCAAGCCAACCAAGAGGGAAAGTAAAGCACTTGGTGGCAAAGCTAGCCACTTCCACTTTTCAGCGGGCTACAAGAAAGTAAACTAAAGTAAAGCACTTGGCGGCATAGCCAACCACTTCCACTTTTCAGCAGGCAACAAGAAGAAATATAGAAACTCAATCACTTATTCAGCAGGAGTGTGAAATACAATAAGCAAAAGGCTCAACCACTTTCCAGCTGGAGCAAGTATCAAGCAAGAACAAGAGCATTCACCAATGGTACTACCGATGGTGTTACAATGAGCTCAACATAATCAAATTCAGATCATTACATACTGCTGTTATGAGAGGTAAATGATAGAAATGAGAAAGTGAACACCCTCCCAAGAGGTTAGAATGTAAGTATGTAATCATCCCAACAAAATAGAATAAGTATACCTCAATATAGGCCCAATGGAGGTCAAGAGAAAGGCAACTAGAAGCTGCAACAGGTCTGATACGCAAGAACAGCAGGCTTAAAACTCCAGCCAGCAGCACCCCAATGAGCATAACTTCTTCTAGACTCCTTACAATCACTTCAAACCTTCAACAAAGATCAAAACAGGCCTAGGCGTCCAACCTAAGCTACCAACAGCCTCTAAAACAAGTCCGATCAGCAACGTTTCATGTCAAAAACCACCTTCCGCCAAGATGTACTACCTAGGAAAGGGGTGACCAGCCTCTCAAATTCCCTTTCATCACCATAAATCCTCAAAATTGCACAAGGGGGTGCCCAAGGCAATGGAGTGGATTGGTCCAATGCCCAAAACTAAGTCTCCAACGTCTCCTCAACTGCAACACAACATGGTACGGCCTAGGCCATAGAAAATGTATGACCAGCAGCTTAGAACTTCAGAAAATCACTCTCAAAGCACCTTTAAACTCTGCAAAATCGTTATCATACCAAAACATATAGCAAGAAAGCATAAGAACATTCTAGAAAACAAACTGAAATTCTTTCACCAATATCTTCAATGGTGACTCCTACAGTGAAGCCACTCCAATGTCCAGCTAGGGAGTATCTCTCAACTCCGAAACTAGAGCAACTTTGAAGGTTTTCGTCTCCAAAGCCCTTGAGGGGTTCAATCCTCACTCCGACAACATTTTGTTATTATCTAAGTTACCGAATCGCTGCCCTGCACCCCTCGATTTCGGATAGAAACGCATCCGGTACGGAATCGGAATTGATTCGTCTTGGGTACGCACTGGAAATGATTTTTCGTTTGTGGAGGCGTTTCAAACATCCATCAAACGATTCTGGCAGTTTCCATGCATGATGTGGCATGCCCAGGTCGATTCCATGCCTGATATGGTCGGCTTTGGCAAGAGTTTTTAGTATGCTAAATGTCGTGAGCTTCTTTGCTCTAGCGTTTATCACATTTCACTTAACTAAAGAATGATCTCCCGGGCAACAGACTTTTTAGCGCAGACGGAGAGGCCTTGAAATTTCAGAGAAAGGTTGCACGTCACTGCGCAATTTCATAGCCGAGACCATCAATGAATATTTATTATATAATTATATAGTCTGTCTATATATAATATTTATAGACTATATAAATAAAAAATAAAATATTAATTAATTTTTAAAAATTATATCAATATATATATACATATAAATAATAAATATTATATATAAAATATATATAATTATATTTAATAATATAATATATTATATTTAGTTTACTATTTTAATTCAATCATATAAATAAAATATTAATTCCTTTAAATTATATCAAGATATAATTTTAAAAAATTAATATTTTATTTATATGATTGAATTAAAATAGTAAACTAAATATAATTATATATAAATTAATTTGTATATCAATATATTATTAGTATATATTTTTTTATATGTTTTTTGTATGGACGTACCCGTACCCAACCCCAAATTGTTTTTTGCCGTACCCGATTCCGATTCTGATTCCGATTCGGTAACTTAGGTTATCATCAATCAGCATACCAAATGAGAGCAAATGAAGCAGTATAAATAGTCTCAGCAACCCAGAAGTTTGAAAACCATTTCCCTCCAAAAGGGACACCACTCCCAAGGAAAATATAATATTTTATTTAAAAAAACACTTAAGCTCTACACTTTGGCATCCAACCTTAAGTATGCACAAATTTATCTTTAAAAATGCTTCAAGTCCTCAATTAGGCATCTAACTCATGCCCCCTTTTAAAACAACGTTAAGTTGATCGACCTAGGCGTGGGGGTCAAAAGGCAACTCAAAAATAAAACATTAGCTTTAGTTGCAAACCTTCCATTTTCAAACTCCAAGAATGTTGGAGAAGCCACTGCTCAAAATATCAAGACGCCAAACACTTCACTGCCACATTGCCAAAAATAGTAACCCAATGTTGAACTACTGCCAAAACCTACTCTTAGAAATAGCACTTACTAAAAATAACATATTGCTAAAAATAGTGACTCCAAACTCAAAATGAGCACATTTCAGGTAGTTGTCGTAACTTACTAAAAATAGTAAGTCTAAAAATAGTAGTGACTGTCCACCAAAGCTCTCAAAAAACCCAGAAAGACCCAAAAACTCTTTTGGCAAACTCCCACAACAAGCCCTTGAAAAGTTGACAAGAAACCTCCAAGAATTTAGGAAACCCTAAAAATGCCTCTGAGTAGTCCACAGGACTCCGGAAATGGGCTATCGGCCACTGAAAAGCATAGGGCTATAAAGGGGTTATTACAACTTTTGTCCTCAAGAAATATGAACCCAAGTTTTTGCTCGAAGCAAATGAAAATGAAAATAAGTCGGCAACCCTTCTTCTCGAGACCTAGCCTCCTTTTATAACCTTTTTAAAGTTATTTAAAGAAAAATAAGTTTTTTTGGATTTTTCTTTGCTTTTTTAGAAAATGTAAGCTGTCATAAAATATTGAAAAGTAACTTTTTGACAACTTAATTATTTAAATTAATTTCTCTTTTCTAATGCCAATTAGCTTATGGGAAAACTTTGGAAAATAAGGTAATGGCTAAACAATTGCTCACATGTGAGAAGGGAACATTACAGCGAAGATAAGGTAGTTAGATGGTTTCAATGTCAAGGCCCTTTTGATGGCTGCCTACAGCAAATCAAGTTCAAGGGCTTTAGCTAGACTTTCGAGGGGCTTGTTTAATCCCTCCATGAAGATGAAAGCTAAATGCCTCTTTGACACATCAATTACCATCACGACTCTCTAAAAATCAGCCACGTATGCATCCAATGAGCCTTGGTGCTATATCTTTGCTAACTCCTTATAGTGCTATTCAAGGTCTTGCCTCTCAAATTTGTTTGACAACCTCCTGCAAAATTCCTCGTAGGTGGTGATAAGACTTTGCCTTTGAGTGATTGGGTTGTGATACCACCATTCACATGCAACTCCTTCTAGATGAAAGACAACAAATTTAAATGCCTCCTCCTTGTACATAAGGCTCCATGATAAGTAAGTATTCAACTTTCGGATCTAAGCTTGGGTTGTGGCTTTGTTGGATCCATCTAATGACGGGATGGTGAGCTTCCCCATTCTACTTTGCAATTTTTTTTGCGAGGTCAGGTTGGGGTGGCTCTATTTCCACTCTTGTTGATTTTAGTTTTTGAATTCAATATATAGAAGTTCGCGAAGGAGATGTTTGCTCAACACTCCACCTTTTTGCCCCATATTCAACATAAAGAGCATCAAAGTCCTACTATTCGTCCATATCCTCTTCCTGTGACATGGCTACTCTCTACAAGAACATGACTCTTGGTAGTCTAGTGTGATCAATTGATTTCATTGTGGTGTTTTGGTTTGCTACTGAAGATGAAAATTCCGTTTGCGCACCATTACCTGGAGATGTAGTGGCATGGTTTGGTTCGTTGGTTCCATTACCTTGCATACTTTGGATGAAGAGATTGATGAGTTGCTGCCCATCCTTGAAGGATCTCATCATATTGGAAAATTCTTGCCCCTTTATCTTCTTCTGACATATTCTGCGTCCTTTGTTCCCTCAGCTGATATTTGATTTGATTTTTTATAATCTATTCAAACACACACATACGACTTGAAATCTATCAGTCTAATTCAATTTGAACACCTTTGATGTTTTAGTCACTTTCAATCTTGGCTTGCAGCTTGAGGATATCAATCCCCACAATAGTATGATATCTGGTCCTTGAGTGTTTCTATCCCCAAGATAGTCTGATTGCCATGCTTCAAGAGTTTCATCACCAAATGCTGCTAGCTGTTGTGATAGTGTCACAAGCCTGAGAAAGAAGTTGATTTTTTGTTTCCAAGATTCTCCAAATGTCTTCCCTTTCCTCTCAACACATTCTATACTCCATGCTCTCCCTGTTTTTCTACATTCCTCAATCATAGGCAACCCATTCCTCAGTTGATGACAATTAACTGATAAGTCCATCCCTCGGTGGAAGTTGTCTAACAAGTCCATCTCTCAATCTATGGAAATCCCAGACTATTAATTGATAGGTTTGAGACCAACTCATCCACCTTATTTCATTATTTAACTCACTCCAACTGAAAGAAACTACAGTCTTATCTCTGCTACTCCTATGCTACCAATCGACTTAGTGCTATGAATTTAAGGGCTGGATCCCACTTTCTCTTAATGTCAAAAGGGAGACATTACACAATCCCTTGTCATTGTTCCTGTTGTATGTTCTAGTCTCTTTGATCTATTTTGGGCAAAGTAGCCAGATACACCCCTGCCCCTCCCCAGGCGTGTGTATCCCCATATCCAATACGGATACGAATACGATGTGGCATAGATACACGTTGGATATCATACCAACACATGCCCAAAAAAATCTGATTTTCCAGCCATGCTGGATACTGTGTGATTTGATTTTCAAAAAAATTGATGTGAATCTTCCTAAACTTAATCTTAAAAAACTTCAATTGTGCAATTTTGTTTTGTTTTGTATCAATAAAACCTACACCAAATGAGGAAGACAAATGAAATGTTTTTCTATTTCAGCGAACCATTCTTTTGAGTCTTCTTGCAATGCAACTCTACTATTTTTTTTTGGTGTCTTAATTTTGATAGATTTAAGAAAGTTAATTGTTTATAATTTTACATTTATATTTAATATTTATATTATGTTGTTTATACGTTAGATATTTTTTAAATATAAATAATTGTTTTATATATATTTAATTATTTATTCTTTACTTAATTATTAATATTATTTTAATTTATATTTACTTATTTGCTTTTAAAGTAATGAAAATTTCCTCTAATAACTTAGAAAATTGTGTTAAATATATGTGTGTGTGTATTTTATGAATGTTGTATCCAACTGTATCCATATTGGGGGTCTTAAAAAGTGGTTTTATCCGTATCCGATACCATTTTCATACTTGAATCCATATCCATGTCCATGCAACTTTGATTTTTGGTCATTTGGACATTAATATAGTTTCTTTCTTTATTTGTTTCATATGATCAAGAGGTTGCAATGTTGACTAATACTTTTCAATGGCATGAGAATTTTACACTTTGCGACCATTGTACCAGATCAACCCCTACCTAGGTAATTTGATACATGTTCATCTGGGATATGACCTAAATATGGTGGGATCTGTACTGAATATATCCAGTACAGTTCCCAAAGCTCTATCCAATAAAAATATGAAAAATATTGAAATCAATGGAATTTCTAAGCCAAATGAAGAATATAGATAATAGAAATCATTGAAATTTCTCTCTTTTTAGTTATGTTTTAAGTTGATGAATAATATTTGATTTATCAATGTTAAATGGTACTTTTTCCATAAATGGCATTCTCCCATAGCTGGGAATTAAACACTTAATTTTTCTTTATTATATGATATATAGCAAGCTGCTCAATTTCTTTTGCATGCTATCAACTAATTTCAATATGTTAAAGTGTGTTACATTTTTTTCAAATGAAGTGCAAGGTGCATGAAAACTGTTTGTTTAAAAAACACAACATAATAATCTTGTATAAAATAGCTTTTTGAGCTTACATAGAATCAACTCCAATGCAAGATAATAATCGGAAAAATGTTTATTACATGCTATGGTTCTTACCAGATGTTGTACTTCTGTGTTATCTATTTCTTCTCATTATGTTTATCTGCAAAAATATTGTGGCATATCTTGATCATTCTCTCTACTTAATGTTTTAGTTATAGCAACTGTATCTTTTTCTCAGGATGTTTACTCATGTATTAATCAAGATTAGTTGGAGATGTATATTTATTTTCATTTAATACTTAACATGGTTTTCAGTGCAAAGCATGACATTACTTTCTTAAAGTCTTTTCTCTGGAATTTACAGGACTCATATGGCCACCCTCAGAAATGTATATGGCTCCATAAAAGAGGATCCAAAAAAGGGGCAGACATGAACATCCGTGTACGTAAGATGAATGTTGTAGACGAGGAAGCTCCAACTTCTCAGTTGCATGATTGTAGCATTGATCCTATTGTAACAAGAAATACATCCAATGATATCAGTGACAGTATTTCTAAATATGACACGCAAGAGACTTTCCACAAGCAAAAGAAAGCAAAGTATGAGAAAAATACAAATCAGGAAAATTTCATGCAGAATGATCTGAAGAAAGAATGCAATGGTTGTGTTCACTTGGAGGAAAAAGAAAGACTAAAAAAGGAACTTGAACAAAGGAATGCAGAGATTAAAAGTTTACAACGAATTGTAGCTGCACTTACAAGAAAGCATGGTCTTTAACTGATGCCAACAAGGTCATCCTTGCTATTCACTTTGTGAAATCCGCTTTCTGGTATGCTGTGTTATGCTTTGTTTTAATAATGTTCTAGCAAATAGGCATCTAGACTTGTTTGTATGCTCCTTTCATATGGTTTCTGTAATCAGCTCATCATGACTTGACTCTGCACTTTTGCATCTTTAATATAGTCTTATATAACATAAACTTATCCTTTTTATTAAAAAAAAATCAATAATGCAGTCTTTAGTTTTGTTCCTCATGTGACTTCAGCCAAGCAGACAACGAAGGATTTGATCGGAACATTTATATTCATTTTTGCAGTTGCTTGGTGAAAGTAGAGTCCAGTATCAAGACAAACATGAAGTCCTCTCTACAGGGATGGATAAATTCTTTGATTGTGCCGGTATTTCATACTTATGTTGTAAATTTGGGAGTTGAGGTTTTCAACAGTGTATTAAACAGAATCTGGTTTCAAGAATTTTTTGATGTCTTGCAAACTTATATGCTTGAGATCTGTGTTGCTACCTATCCAACTATATGTGTCAGCAGATTCAAGTTATTTGATACCTTCAAAATCAACAAGTTGAGGTAATATCTGGAGTTCTTATCTATTAGACAGGGATTTTCTAAACTAGTTTGAACGAATACCTTTCCTGATTTGCTTTACTGTTTTTAAAGTTGTTTTATTCCAAATTCTGAGAAGCAGAAAACACATCTCATGTAGATTGTATTTTACAGGTTTGCCTTGGCAAACAGACGAAGCAATTTCAAGACCAAAGAATGCATAACGATTCTAATTTGTCATTACATGCAAGTTGCTTCCTGTGCAAGAACCATCCATATTAAGTCACCACTGATTTTGATAAATCGCATATGAGCAGACTGGCCTTATCTTTTTCTAGCATCCATGCATGGGTGATTTAATTTATTTAATTCCATAAGTACATGTTCGTCATCTTTTTTTTTTTGATAAAGTATTTGTACTAACTGTAAGGTAAGATCACAAAATCTCAGCTTTACTTAAGTGAGAAGAGGGGTGATTATGAAAACTATCTTAGGGGAAGATGGTATAACAACAGTACAAGAATAATTAAAGGCATTCAAGAATGTGGAAGATAACACAACAGTACAAAGAGTAACTAAAGGCATTCAAGATTAAATATATCCAAATTATTAAGGCTGAAAGCATAGTTCCCCTAATGGTTGATTCCTGAGGTGGTGTAGATCTGCTTCTTGTTGTTGGAGCCAGGAGGAGGATTTCCATACCCGACAAACATATTCATTGCCTGCTTGCTGAAGGGAAAGTTTAATGGATTTACTAGACCAGCAGCATCATTTAGGGGACAATCATTGGTGTTGGACTGCCTTTGGATTGTGGATCTGCTAGAGCTGCTGTTGAACAGTGAGATTATCATTTGTAAACTTTTCAGAGTACAGAATTTTTTCTTTTGCCTTTGTTTGGTCAAAAACAGACTGATAGCAATGCCTTGTGATTGCCAAAGTTTCTTCTTGCTTATGCAGTTAGGTGATATATTTCCTTACAAGTTTTTCAACAGATGATGTGTATGTTCTTGTTTGAGGTCATGCATTTTGCTCTTAATTCATGAATTGTTTCAGGAGTCCATCTAATGTTGTCATTTATGTTGGAAAGGATTAGAGAGTGGTTTCTAGATGAATTTCTTCATTGTTTGCTGAATGACCCTTGTATATTGAGATAGTGATGGCAGGATTATGAGGATTATCACACAGATTAAAAGTAGAGCCTCTTTTTATGAGGACCTGAGCGGGGAAGTGTTGGAATAGGCTCTGCATTAATGTAAGGTACCTAAAAGCAGCAACAAATTGGCCATTCCTAGAAACAAGATCTGCTGTACTGTTTGCTTTGAGGGGATGATCAATGAGAGAACCAAGCCTATTGGAGATGGGCATGGATGCAGATTGAATGTTAACATGTGACTTACCCATAGATTTGGGAGAATCATTGTTGGTATCAAATTCATGACCAGAAATTTGACATTCAAGGGCCTCTTCTCTCCTATATTCCTCTTTTGATATGCTTGTGACCTAGCTTTCCTTAGCTGCAGATTTGTGATGAGCATCATTGGCATTCCACTTGCTATATGAGATTGGAGTCTTTTGCTTCTTGAACTAGGTTTGTTTTTGGCTGAAGGGCTCGTGCAAATGCAGACAGGGAGGCTATTATTTATAGCCTTTGCCATCAACCTAATGCTTTTGTTCTCTCAAGTAAGGTTTCCACTGTAGTCCATCATACTTGAAGCTCCTCTTGAAACAGTGGTATTTATTACAAATGATTATATCTAGTTGCTTACCAAGTAACCTATTTCGAATTTTATGATGCCATACATCCCTTGAATAAAGATTGCCTTTTGATGCCACCATATCTTATTGAAAATGAAGCAAAGTAACAACAAAATCAATCTGGGTGGAGAAAATTAGAATATGATTGTACTGACAAAGCCTATGCCAAAATCCATTAATGATGTGATGTTGTAGTGGTTGAAGTGTTAAATCAGCCAGGTATGATGACATTTCCAACATTGGATATGATAATTGATGGTGCTCAAAGGAGTGTCAACAGCTAAATACAGTCCAGATGACATAGCTTGAGCATTTAACCTTGGTGATCTGGATAGGATATTTACACTAAGACCTGGTGAATGCCACCGCAGAGAGATGAGTAGAAATAGGTCTGATTGGTTGCTCCATCTGCTGATATGTGGACAGCCAGATGGTTGATGTGTTCCCTTGATGTCGCATTACTTTTTATTTTGTGATTCAACCAAAGTAGTGCATCTTGTGTCTGTGTTTCTTCATAGGAATGTGCCTCATTACAAACTTTGAATGAAGTTAATCACTGTTTCATCGTTTGTAGAGCTTACCCATGCAATTCAAATCCCCACCCTGTGGCAATCCATTGGTTTTATTTTGCCTACTGGGTGACCAATGAATGTAAATATTTTTTTTATTGTTGTTGTTGTATGCCAGTGATTTATTGTTTGGTTATGAATTGTGCTTTTATATGGTATTATAACATTTATAAAGAATATCTAAATGTTTATTAATGGAATGAGGAGATCCATTTCTCAAGTTGATACATATATACTTTTTTGATAGAATAATGGGGCTTGAGTCTCAGTCCCCCGCCTTCTAAATAGAAATGAGAGAATAAGGCAGTGGCCAAAATCTTAGCAAGGAGTCAATGCATGTCCAGCTTCAAGAAAGAGTTGTAAACAGTCAACTTCCTTAATTATACCTCAAACAACCTGTAAGCAAAATGATACTGACAAAAGCGTCTGACAAAGAGCCCATACATGGGTAGCTTGAACGGAAAATGGCTCCTATTAGTGCCCTCCAATGTCACAGTTAATAAGAAAGGTGGTTATTGAACAGGTTTGTGGAATTGTCTATGAATGTGTGTATTCCATGAATATAAAATTTGTATATTTATAAGAGCTATTCAATTTCTTTTGAGTCTCTCTAGCAGGCAAATTTGAAGATATATACTTTCTTCTAGAGGGATTTTCCAGGTTTACATCTTAATTGAGGCAAGATTTTTTCCATGGTTGAAGAAATAGAGAAGATAAGGACACTAAGTTATTCTTTCTCCTGCAGACCACATGCATTTCTGCAGTAATATTTCCTATATACATATTTTCTTTGGATGCTCCTCTCAAACACTTGCCTAGCAGAATTTTATGGGATAACATTGAAGAGGATGTTTTCAAAAGCATATTAATGTCATAGATACACGCAAGAGTTGGTTCTCTCAAACTCTAGTTTTGTGTACGCCAGTATATACCTAGAGAGCAATAATATAGTAATACCTGCTGCAATAAGGCACAACAGAGAGATTGTCTCATTTGTGACCTGTGCAGGGCCCCTAATTTTCTCTAAACATAGAGATTAGATATGCTTATTCATGAATATTGTTTCTTGCAGCATTAGCATATCAGATACACCATTTATTATTACGTCTTTCTTCCGGCAAACTACTTCAACTGTTGATGAGAAGGGAAACTTGAAGTTGAAGATACTTAGAACATGGCCATCAGTATGCAATCATTGTTAATGCTACTTAGAATTTTGAATGTTGATGACAAAATCTATACAAGCTGCATGCAAGGGCACATTGCTTGTGCTTCTCAGCAGCTTCAAATAGGAGGTCAATAGTGGATGCAGGGAAAATTTGAACATATCTCACAGGAGCCAAGATCACAACTTTTGTGCCACATACAACTATCAAATGTATCTTATGCAATAAAAGGCATCATGAAAAAGGTAAAGATGGATCAATAATATCCAAGAGTATGACATTGAGGTCAAAATGACCAAGCTAGTTAGAGGTCAAGGCCTAGCCAAATGAATGGCTGATGCAAACTTGGATATAAATGAAATACGACAGATAAACTCTAACCTCTCTTATTCTATGTCAGTTGAAAGATTGTCCTTGGTACTAGGACATCATTGTATTGTATTTTCTTATAAAATTTGAGTTGTCTTCCGAAGCTAAATAAAAAATAGAGAATGTTGAAACTAGAAGATCGAATGTACATATTGGTCTAAGGACAATTGATGTGGAGAAACCTTGATGTGTGCACCAAAAGTGTTTATATGAGTAGCTGGCAAAAATTATTAAGGAATGCCACCAAGGGTTGTGTGACGGAAATTTCATGCCAAAGACTACTACCCATAAAGTTATGAGAGTAGGGTATTGGTGGCCCACATTATTTAGATATTGGCTGAAGTTCTAAAATGTTGTGATGCTTGCTAGAGGTTTTCTAGTAAGATAAAATTTGTAGGTGCGCTCCTCTTTACCACCATTTTAGTGAAGGCTTCATTCCAATAGTGGGGTATAGGTTTTGTGAGGGAGATAAAAAAAATCTAGCAACAAATACAAATGAACATTGTTGGCCATTGACTATCACAAAATGGGCAAAGGTAGTCCCTACATGAAATGCTACATCAAAAGTAGTGAATGATTTCCTATTAAATAATATTACTACTAGGTTTCGTGTGCTATCTAGAATATTTATTGATAATGCACTATGTTTTAGGTCTTAAGATTTTGTTGATGTGTGTTCACAATATGGGATCTTATTAACACATGCATCCCTTATCATCCATAGGGAAATGGACAAGATGAGTCCAATAATAAGAACATTATGAATATAATCATAAAAAAGTTGGATGCAAATAAGAAGCAATGGGATGATAAACTAGAATTTGTTGTTTGGGTAGATAGAGTCACATATAAGAAGGCTATTGATAAAATTCCCTTTGAATTAGCTTGTGGCACAAAAGGCAAACTATCAATTAGCATTAAGTCACCAATTTGCAAGTTGTTGCAGTAGATTGAAGGGGAAGAAGTGGACACCATTTTCTAAAGAGTATGAGTTGATCAATGATCAAAATCGAATAAATAAGAAGGGCTACCCATGAGAGAAGCCTGCTAAGACAATAAAAAATGAAGTATCTCTTTGATAAGAGGGTTGTCATGAGGGAATTTCAGATTGGGGATTTCATAATCATGTGCAATTTTAGCTTTCAAGACAAGGGCAAGCATGGAAAATTTGATGCCCTATGGGTTAGGCTCTATCAAGTTGCTAATGAACATGGTCAAGGCACTTTTTATTTCAAGAGTTTGGATGGAGAATTCATGGAGCTATCAATTCATGGTCAACACATTAAGGACTATTTTTGAGGGCGAGGTTCTATGAAACTTTGTATATTAATTGATTTTGTATATGTTTATTTTGTTTTATACATATTTGTGTTGTGTGTGCCCCATGTAGTCATGATCTTTGTTTCATCATGATGAGGTGTGTTTGACCTAGCTTTTTTGTCTTTGTTTCATCATGATGAGAGAAGCTTGCTAAGACAATAAAAAATGAAGTATCTCTTTGATAAGAGGGTTGTCAAGGGGGAATTTCAGATGGGGGATTTCATAATCATGTGCAATTTTAGCTTTCAAGACAAGGGCAAGCATGGAAAATTTGATGCCCTATGGGTTAGGCTCTATCAAGTTGCTAACGAACATGGTTAAGGCACTTTTTATCTCAAGAGTTTGGATGGAGAATTCATGGAGCTATCAATTCATGGTCAACACATTAAGCACTATTTTCGAGGGCGAGGTTCTATGAAACTTTGTATATTAATTGATTTTGTATATGTTTATTTTGTTTTATACATATTTGCGTTGTGTGTGCCCCATGTAGTCATAATCTTTGTTTCATCATGATGAGGTGTGTTTGACCTAGCTTTTTTGTCTTTAGTTTGGTTTGCTCCTAAAGATTTGGATCCTTACACATCCCAAACCAAAGCCAATGTTGACATTCTATTTGTTGTCTTTGTGTCATCCTTGTATGCTCATTATGTGCCCAAGATTGCAATTTTTAAAAATATTTCTAATTGTTGGGTGTGTTTGGGTCATTTCCTTATGTTTTGGGATGTTATCAAAGTTTTGGATTTTTAATTTGTCCATATCGGCTCTATTAGGATTGTCATGCTAGTTGTCCAAACTTTGAAATGTGTTAATGTCGTAGAATATTTTTGTCATCAAAGTGTTGGACTTGGTCCTCCATTCATATCACTCCCATTGCATCCCCAATCTCTCACTCTTGATTCCCACCACTTCAAAATTCTTTTAAGTCTATTAAAGCTGGAGGTATGACCATTTATTAACCTAGATATTTATTCCTTATCATCCCTAACATTTTGATTCTTTGCCCTTCAAAATTTTCTAATTATATTAAAAAGGGGACTTGGTCATGCTTCCATCCCTTCGTTGACTCACTAAGCTTGTTTCAAATGCAATTTTTTTCGAAGTATTCCTTGTTGGAGTTGTTGAACTTCCTTTTAACTTGATACCTCTTTTGAGGTATGCTCGACTCCCAAACCTTGTCGATCCTTTCATTCACCTCTTTAGAGTTGAAATTTTGCTAATTTTTCCTCAACATGACCTCCTCGTCACATTTAATCCTTGAACCTTGATAGAGAAAAATATTTCAAAGTTTTAAGTTGCAAGTTTGTAGGTTTGTGGACCTATCGAAAGTCCAAAAATGTTATGAATGTCAAAGAGTTTAGAAGTTCATGAACTCTCCAAAAGTACGACAAGAACATAAAGAGGAAATAAAGGAATGATATGATGAAGTTTGCATGTTGCATAGTTCAAGAGTTCATGAACCTTGCAAAGTTGTGAGAAGGGTTCATAAGTTCTCCACTCCACCAATAATGTGATGAGCTAATAGAGGGAGAACAAAGTTATGAAAGATTGAAGAAAAGGGATTAATTTTGAATGTAGAGAGTTTGTGAGCTCATGAACTCTTTGAAAGTGTGAAATAGTTTAGGAAATTCAAAAAGCTCTAACATGTGTTGAAAGGGGAAAATCTAATGAATATTTAATTGTAGAAATGGTGCTAGTGGCATGTAGCACTCCAAAACCCTTGGAGCTTCCCCCCATCTACCACTAGCACATCTTAGGTTGCCATTAATGACCCAATTGATTTGATCGTTAGGGTTAGCTCACTCGATCTCAGTTGTCACTTTAGGTAGCCCAGGTCGTGGGTTCAACTCTTGATTTGCTCATAGTGTGGATGAGGGTCTATTGCACATTACTCGAGATGTTATAGGGGAGGCTAGCCTTGTAAGGAGCTAAGCTTTGGGTCGTTGGGCTAAACTCTCGATTCCTCTTGGTAAAAAAAATTGACCCAATTGATTTGGCAATCTTTGATGTCAAAAACCACTATTCTCTATAAATGAATGGATTCACATGTGTTTGTAGTGACAGAAAGGGCCCAAAATGTTAATCGTGTTTTAAATACAGTGGGTGAAGCTTAACTATTGTTTTAGTAGCTTCGTAGAATTGTTGTCTCTATATGTACTTCAAGAACAATGAAAGAACATTTCCCCCATGTTTTTTAATTCATCCATATTGTACAACATAATTTTTGGTTAGGGAAAATAATGCTTGATGGGTATGGGTGTTCTCTATACCTTTCTCTCTACAAGTATGTTTCATTTATTATAGATTTGATGTTTCTCTAGTAGGGTATTAAGGATTAGAAGGGTTTTTGTTTAGAAAAATGGGGAAAAAATAGATGAGGGGTAACAATTCTCACATGAGAATTATCGCCAAGGCACTTTCTCTCTATCATATTCTTCACGCTTTGAAAACTAGGTCATATGAAAGGAATCTCAAGTGTCTATTAACTATGCACTTTTAGATGCATGTGTTTCTAAGTCTATGACAAAGGAATCTCCACCATGCTCCTATAAAGATATATTAGACCCATTCTTTTTCTCCTCCTTGTATTCTCTTATGAAGTGCTCAAATATACCACAATTTCAACACTTGGTCTCGTACTTTCTAAGATATTTGGATCTCCCACAAGATTTGAATTTTGTATATTCTTTATTTTTATCCTTCTTGTTTTTCTCCTTTAATCTTCCATGAATTAATAAGGGATCAAAGTAGATTTAAGCGTTTCATTACATCTCTTCCTAGAGTAATGCAACCACCACCTCATCCATTTGAAACTTTGAGGCAATACTCCATATTTCTATTACCAATTGGTCTCACAAGTCTAGCAAAGAATATAAAAGTGTCATACAAATCCATATTCAATCTAGTAGAGTGCAACTAGTTCATGATCATATTGAATGTGTTAAAATAGTTGGCCTAAAAACCACCATCATCTATCTCCAAATATACTTCGTTCTTAGGATGCTCTTTTGGATCACCTCACGGTGGGTTCTCCTTCGAATGCTTCTTCCTCTGAGGTTTTTGCTCCTCACCTAGACATCCCTATCGAGGAACCACTTTTGGATCGATCTGTTGACACTCTTATGACTGTCCCTGATTGAACTTCAACTTTTGTTGTCATTGCTTTGTCTGTAAATGCCTTTCCTTTGGTTGACTCGATCTTTGTTGCTTTGTTGCCGACTCCCTTGCTGCTTGGTGGCTCCTCTCCTATGGTGATTGGGGTGGAGCGGCTCCTCTCACCTTTCTCGTTGGCTCCTATTTCTGAACCTCCCTGGTCGGTTGTTCTCAAGAAGCAGAAGGGACTCCTCCAATCTGCTTGATCCCGAGTTTGGGGAGTCGGCCTTGACCCCATTGTTACTGGGGTTGCTTAATTTCTTTGTTTTTCTACAGCTGTCAATCAGCTGTTTCTGTTTGTTCCTATAGTTCAAATTCTGTTTGAACTATGTTTTCCTTTGGCCCTTTGGGCCTTGTGTAAAGGGTACAGCACCCTGTAAATGTTGCTTATCTTTTAAAAAACATAGTCTTAAGTGTCCAAACTTTTTCAAAGAGCTTGTGAGGTGGGTTCTTTTTCTACACTCAATAAAATTGAATCTTCCAAGTAGAACTTAATAAGGCCCTTTTCTTTTCTATCTAATAGATCCTAGTTGACCTATGACATTGTTGATGGTTTGGATCCAGATGCAAATACCCATAAATACCTATCTACAACTATATCCTTCATATTTAGCTTCCACAACTCAAATTTATTGTCAATACACCTCTCCATCACTCTTTTTATGTAATTATCATTCTATTATGATAAGATCTCATTTTGCATATGTTCCTTATTAAACCAAGATTAGATATAAAAAGTTAGTTCCTCACATTAAGGTAATACATTATGGTGATAAAGCTTTGGTACCAAATGAAAGGAAACAAGGGTGTAGAATACACTTTTTTACATTCATCTATGAAAGGAGGTAGTATAAAAATAAATTTGAGCATATAGTTACAAGGAAATGAACACAAAATAGTTATTCTATAAGACATGGATTTGCATAGAGAAAACCATTTTGAGAGAAAAAAACCCACACACTAAAGAAACAATGTATTACTCAACAATCAACATGGTTACAATACACTTGTAGAGTATATGCTATTATATGAAAATCACCAACTATAATATCAAAAATTGCATGTTGTATAATTTGACACTATAAATTATCCATGTTTTAGTGTTCATTCCTATAACATCAAGGGTTGTTTTAGGCTAGGTTTATTAAAGGAATCAAGGTACATAGAAATGCTTCCTACAGTAAAATTTTGAAGAGAGTAGATTTCAATATTTTAATATAGGTGTATGTGGAGAAAACCCTTTCAAAAGAAAACCCTACACTCTAAAGAAGTTCAAGGTATTATTTAGTAAACAACAAAGTTACAACACACTTATAGAGAAAGCTTTTATAGGAGTATCACCAATCAAAGATCTGGAGGAATTTTGATAGCTTACCAATATCTACATAACTCTATGTATAACTTTCATCCCAAGTATCTAATATATAGGAGATATAATACATGAAAATATAATACAAAAAAAAATCCACGAGGTAAAACCACCCAAAAAGCGATTTCCATATCTCTAGTTGAATCCACAAGCTAAAAGTAGCATATTCCTTCTACCTATCATAACCTCATTATAATCTACTCACCAAATTGGGCATTCCACTTTGATTTCGTTATCTCCAACCAAAATGCCTCTTGATGTGTCATAGCATGCATCATAAGTTGGTCAACAAGTGTATCTCCTCTTTACAACTCTTTTACATGTCTAATACTTTTTCACATTTCTTATGCAAACTTTTAGAGGCCGTAACTTCTGATTTGGGAGGTCAATTGGGCACCCCCTTTTTTTTAATTGTAGAGCTCAAAGATATTTATACAACAAGCACTCCTTTGGTGGTGTCAAACAACCTAGTAATTTTGTTTTGGCCAAAAACTAACTCTATAGCCTAGAAATTGAGATTTTATATTGTATAACCCAAAAATCACACTTTTTTAATCTTCTCGATAGGAGCAAGGTTGAGACACCTTTCCTAAGATTCTCCCACTTATCAAACACCTTATAAGAGAAAAGGGAGTATCAACACTATAATATAATTGCTAGGGGTCGAGAGGCCCATAGAATCATATCACCACTTGGATTTTTTGTTTTCACTAGCTTCATAAGTGCATATGCATCATTCTTCAAAGTAAAAACACAATCTAAGCCTGAAACATTCATTGTAAATCTACATGGATTGTGGAAATTTGTTATCTCTAATTTTTCAAAGTGTCAAATTTTTCTAGCATCATCATTCCACATCCTCTACCATATTGTAAAAAAATGGTATTAGACATCAAAACACTTCATCCTTGCATGAAAAGTTGAGTTCTTTCCCAAACATTTGGCACTCTAATTGTCACGATAAACTATATTGGCTTTTACTTCTGGCCCAACTGAACGCAATCTTTCAAGTAGATGGACTCCTTACAAGAATGAGTGATGTACTCTAGCTTTGTAGTGGACAAAATGACCATAACCTATCATTTACTCACGCAATTAATTAGACCAACAAATATTGTGAGCACATATCCATTGGTGGGTCTTGTTCTATCAACATCTTTAGTCCAATCTAAATCCACAAATCCATGAATAGAAATTGAATGTATTTTCCCTATAAGATAACTATACTAGGATAAGGAATATTGAAAGGTAGCTTACAGATATTTGAAGACCCTCTTCACTACATCCCAATGTACTCATCCAAGATTAACCATAAATCAACTAAGGACTCTCACTTCTTGGGCAATGTTCAGTCATGTATGACCATAGCATACATGAAACTCATTGCACTAGCATAAGGTATTCTACTCATATCCTCCATATCATTAGGAGAAATTGGAGTCTATTCAATACATAATTTTGTTCCCATCATAACAAGGGTACGCAATGACCTACAATTTGACATGTTGAATATCTCCAACACTAAGTTCACATACTCACTTTGGCCCAACCAAATTTCTTTGTTCACTCTATCTCTTTTGATCGCCATCTCGACTCTTTCGATCTCCATCCTCGAGATATACCTAGATGCCTCTAATTCCTTCATCTCAAACTGTGCTAAAAGTTGAAACTTCAAATTATAAATCAAACAATTCCCATTATCAAAATATAACATATCATCAACATAAAATATAATAATGAGAATATGATCACCATCCATCTTATAGTAGATACAATGATCTTATTTGGATCTCAAAAAATCCAAAATTAACTTAGATGAATCAAAATTTTGTTACCACATCGTAGGACATTTTTTGAAACCATACACAAATTTCTTTAACTTACAAATAATTTTTTTAACCTTTCTCAATGTAGTACTCAAGTTGTGTCTTACAAATTTATTCTTCTAAATCACCATGAAGAAATGTTGTCTTTGAATAAATGTTGTCTTTGCTACTAGGGAGAAAATCTCACCATAATCTATTCTCTCAACTTGGGAATAACCCTTCACAAAAGTTATCGCCTTTTAATTCTCAATATAACCATCAAGCCTTATTTTTCTTTTCAACTCCCATTTGAGTCCAACAAGCTTTCATCCATTGGGAAAATATACTATGTCCCATATGCCATTTTCTTGAAAGCTATTATATCCTCATCCATGACTACTTTTTAGGACTTTACATCATTCATACATGTAGCCTCATTTATAGTTTTGGGCTCATTTGTGTTAGTAAATATATAAAAATTACACCTCCAATCAAAGGGAGTATACTTGTCTAGTTACTGTCTTTGGAAAATGGACCTCCTCAATGATTGGGGTGGAGTTTCTATCTCTTCTTCAAAACTCTGTAAACTATTTGAGTTCTCTTTCTCTTCACTTATTTCATGGGTTTTTGGTTCAACCTTCTTGATCTTAGGGGTTAGTTATACTGCATTTTTTTTCCATCCTTCTCTAGTTACAATATCATGGAAAAATACTTGACTTCTCTAAAGACAACACTTCCTCTATACAAAACTCTCTTATCCAGTGTCCCAAAGTTTGTATTCTTTCACACCAACTCCATAGACAATTAAAATGCATTTTGTAACATTGTTCTTCAACTTTGATCACTTCTCCCTAGACACATGTGCATATTCCTCACAATTAAAGACTCGAAGATGTCTCTCTGAATAATTTTTGCCCAATCACATCTACATAGGTGTTTTATAAGCACGAGCTAATGTAGGAGACTTATTAACTAGGTAACAAGTTGTGGTTTTTTTTTTTTCCAAATTTTTTTGTTCTAGATTGACCCACTAAATATAATCCTAACCCTCTACGTTATTGTCGTGCTCATTCTTTTCACAACTTCATTTTGTTGAGTAGTGTATATAGTTGTCTAATGTCTTTGTATCCTAAGGTCCTTATAAAATCTATCAAAATTTCTTGAACAAAACTTATTGCCATTATTAGTCCTCAAAGCCTTATTCCTACCAATTTGATTCTCTACTAGAGCCTTAAACTCTTTAAAACGATTGAAGATTTCAGTTTTACTTTTAAGGAAATATACCCATGCCCTTTTATTATAATCATCAATGAAAGAAACATAATATACAACTTTGGAAATTGTAAAAACATTAGTAGGACCAAATACATCTAAGTGAATTAAATCCAACACCCCAAAAGATTTATAAGAATTAGAGTAAAACTGAACACAATTTTTTTCATACACTCGATATTCACAAAAATCAAATTCAAGATTACAAATGTTTAACCCCTCAACAAGGTTTTTATTGTTTATAGTCCTTAAACCCTTCTCACTTATTTGAACCATCCCTTGGAACCATAACGTTATTTCTTTGTTGGTAGCTTAGTCTCCAAGGTATGAGCACCCTTAGGTACCTAGAAAGCATTACCATTAGAAGTATACACAACACACCTATTTGTTTTTGGTTCAAATAGTGAACTTGAATATTCTACATGTCTCTTCACTACATGAATTGAACAACTATTACATTGAACCATGCATGTATATCTAATTGAAATAAAGTTCCAATCTAAACACCCTTAGCAAGAGCCATAACTCCTCTTACCATCTTGCACCCTCCACTCAAAAAACAACCTACACACCTACACCATTTACTTTACATACAAGAAAATAGGTTTTTTCCAAACAAGGGATATTCAATACACCATTGATCCCCTTCACTCATCCATCATGGAATCGAATCAAGAATCTTCCATAACCAATAATCTTCGAATGAGAATCATCTTCAAGATACACCTTCCCACCATCATATTCTTTATTTTTTGTAAACCAACCTTGATGTGAGGTCATGTGGGAAGAGGCACTATAGTTTATCAACCACACCTTCCAGTGCATGAGTAGCCAAGGTAGCGACAAAAACATCACCTTCATCCTAGGGTGATTGTAAATAATGTCCATGCTTACTTGTTAATATTGTTGTTCACTAAGATCTATGTTTTTTTATGTTCAACTCTTGTTTGTTTATAATTTAATAATATTTATAATCTTTATATTGCAATATTTGTTAGAATAAATTGTGTAGCTTTGTATGCAATTCTTCTACATTTAATTCATAATACATTTATTTTATGCTTATTGTAATTTAGTCTTGTTTTACTTGTGATTTTCAACCAATTTATGTTTAGCTAAAAATTAAAAGCATTCCTTAGTTGTATTAAGTCTTTTTTGGTGATACAAATAACAAGATATAAAATCTCCTACCTTGTACAATGTTTTGAATTATCTTACATTTTAGCTTGAGAACAAAAATATATTTAATTTTAGTTAATTTGTATTGCATACTTGAAGTCCTTATGTTTTAGGATGAAAAGGGAGTTTTACATTATAAGTTGAAGCAATTTTACTATACATATATTCTATTTTGTGTCACTAAAAGGATGGAATTAAAATGCTAATAGTTTTTGGCACCCGCCACAGCGAATGTGAAATTTCAATAGGCTTTTATTTCATGACAAATGACAAATGACGATTTAGCATCCTAGTACTCCTATTTTGTAACATAGCTTGAATTGGATTGAACATCATGAAGAAGGTAAATTGGATAGTATAAGAAGCTTAGTTTTATTTTTTAATCAAAAAAATATTCATGCACATTGGAAAGTAGTTGCTACCATCTTAGACACGAGCATGTAAGTTGCTTCATTTTCTATTTTGTTCCCCCACTCCACTAAATACTCTTTGTATTCTCCTTCCCTCATTTTCTCAATCATGTGGAAATCTAATATTACCTCAACTGTTGGATTATGACAATATAAAAATTAGAAATAAAGAAAAGTTTTTTTTGGGGGAAAGATAAAAGAAAGTAAAGAAAGGATGATAATTTTATCTTGGAAAAAAATAAAGATTTAAAAACAATAAAACAAAATAAAATAAATAAATAAAAATAAAGTTGGTTTTTTTTATGTACAATATAAGTTGAAGATATTATTTATATCTTGTTGTCTTGAAGGCTAAATAATTATTGTAATGAATTGTAATTGAAGAGCAACAATTGTGTAAAATAATCAATTTATTTGAGCAATAAGAATACCAATACTTTGCCCCATGGAAGTTTCCTTGGCATATTGCCGAGGTTTTATCAGGTAAATTAGTGTCTTCTCTATTATTCTATGATTCCATTTAATTATCTTTTGTATTTCTTTGCATCTAACTTGTGCTGCAATTATTATTAGTTTTTTGGTTTTATGTTTTTGTTTACACAAGTGGTATCAGAGCAATCATTTTACATCATTTGTGTTAGGATTTGGTGTTTGTTTTGTAGCATTAGATGTCAAAGGTTTTGAATGCAAGGTTCGAGGTAGAGAAATTCAATGGGAAGAATCATTTTGAGCTATGGAAGCTCAAGATGCATGATTTGTTAGTGCAACAAAGATTGCACAAAGCGTTGATTGGAAAGTCAAAGAAACCTGCAAATATGACTAATGAATATTGGGAGGATCTTGATACAAAAGCTTTGAGCACAATTCACTTGTGTTTAACATATGATGTTCTTTTTAATAATATTGTTGGAGAGGATACGGCTGCAAGCTTATGGAGTAAAATGGAGTCTTTATATGACAAAATCCTTGACAAATCAAATCTACTTGAAGAGGCAACTATATAGTTTGTGAATGAAGGTATAAAAATCATTGATCATTTAAATATTTTCAATACTCCTATATGTCAATTAGCTAGTATAGGTGTAAAATTTGAAGATGAAGACAAGGCAATTACGCTAGTGTGTTTATTGCCTAAATCCTGGAATCACTTAGTCACTTCTATTAGTTTTAGCACAACTGACACCCTTGAATTTGATTTTGGTGTGTGAGACTTGTTGTTTGAAGAGGTGCAAAGGAAATATAACATAGAAACCTCCACATCAAAAGCAATGGTGGTTAGAGGTTGATCCAAGGAAAAAAGGAAGATTCAAGAGGTACATCTAGATCTAAGTCAAAAGGCAAAAAGGGTAAGGGAAAATTTTGGTATTGCAATAAAGCAAGCCATCTAAAGAAAGATTGTTGGAAGAGGAAAGAAGACAATGATGACTCCAAAAAGGAAGCAAATCCAGTTGAGACAAGTTTAGGTACGATTGATGTTTTATTTGTTTGTAATTCCTTACAGTATCACGAGGAATGGTTATTAGATTTTGGTGCTTTTAATCACATGTGTCCACATAAGAATTGGTTTTCTTCTTACCAATCTATTGATGGCAATGTTGTTCTTATTGGAAATAATGTTTCTTGTAAGACTGTTGGGATTCAGAGCATTAAGATTAAAATGTTCGATGTTGTTGTGAGGACATTAACATAGGTAAGACATGTGCCTAAACTCAAAAAGAATTTAATTCCCTTGGGAGTTTTGGATTTTGGAGGTGATAAATTTACAAGTCAAGGTGGATCGATGAAAGTGTCCAAGGGAATTTTGCTAGTCATGAAGGCTACAAATGTTAGAAACCTTTACAAGCTTGAAGGGAGTATGGTAATAAATGAAGCGACAATAGTATCTGAGGAATAAAGGGAATCTACTCATTTATGGCATCGATGACTAGGTCATATGAGTGAGAAAGGATTGAAGGTACTATTAAACTACAAGTTACTTCCAAATTTCAAATCTTTGAATTTGAATTTTTGCAAGCATTGTATTTATGGGAAGCAATCTAGACAAAAGTTTAACGCAAGGATTCATACAAGTAAGGGTATTCTAGATTATATTCATTCATATGTTTGGGGACCATCCCCGATAGTTTCTTTTGAAGGATCATCATATTTTGTGACATTTATAGATGATTACTCTAGAAAGGTGTGGGTCTATATGCTTAAAATAAAAGCTGATGTGTTTAATGTATTTAAGTAGTTTAGAGTTTTGGTTGAAAAAAAAACTAGTAGATCAATCAAGTGTTTAAGAACAAATAATGGGGGTGAGTTCACATCTTTGGAGTTTGAAAAGTATTGTAAGGAAGAAGAGATCAAAAGGCATAAAACCATTGTTCACACTCCTTGGCAAAATGGTGTTGTTGAATGCATGAATAGGACTCTTCTAGAGAGAACAAGGAGCATGCTCAGTAATGCTAAGTTGCAACAAGAGTTGTGGGCAGAAGCAATCTCTACAACTTGTTATTTGGTAAATCGGTCACCATCAGTTGCAATAGATTGTAAGATTCTAGAAGAGGTATGGATAGGTCATTCTTGTGATTATTCAAATATGAAATTTTTTGGTTGTGATTCATATGCTCTTATTTCAAAAGATCAGTGTTCTAAATTAGATCCCAAATCTAAGAAATATATCTTTGTTGGTTATGGTGATAGAATTAAGGGATATAGTTTGTAGGATCCTATTACCCACAAAGTCATTATTAACAAAGATGTGGTCTTTGATGAATCTTCACTCATAAAATTATATATTGTATAAGTTGATTTGAAACAGGAACAAATACCTCAACATCAACAAATTCAATTGGAAACTCATTCATCTACAAAAAACAAGGAGCAAGAAGAAGCTTCTCAAGAAGAAGAAGATGAGGATGCAGAAAATCTACAAGAAAATGTGGAAATTCCACAACTAGATCTAAGAAGATCTACACGGGTTAGAAATCCACCTAAAAGGTATGATGATTATGTTTCATTTGTTGCTTTGAATTCTAATGATGGGGAACCTAGTTGTTACCAGGAAGCAATGGATGGTGCTGAAAATGCTAAATGGAAAATAACAATGAAAGAAGAAATAGATGCCTTGGAGAAGAATAAAACATGGGACCTCGTAGAACTTCCAAAGGGTAGGAAAGTTGTTGGTTGTAAATGGATCTCCAAGTTGAAGAAGGGTGTTGATGATAAAGTTGAAAGGTACAAAGTAATACTGGTATCAAAAGGGTATTCTAAAAAGGAAGGTATTGATTTTCATGAAAAAAAATCCAGTTGTTAAGCTAGTTTCTATTCGGGTTGTTTTAGCACTTGTTGTTTTATTTGATCTTGTGTTGGAGCAATTAGATGTTAAAACAACGTTTTTACATGGAGATTTGGATGAGGAGATATATATGAAACAACCAAAAGGGTTTGTTCAATATCGCAACATGGAATTTATTTGCAAACTCAAGAAGTCATTGTATGGCCTGAAGCAGTCTCCCAAGCAATAGTACAAGAAGTTTGGTTCCTTCATGGTGAGCCAACAATGGTACAAGAAGTTTGATTCCTTCATGGTGAGCCAAAATTTTACAAGGAGTGAGTATGACCATTGTGTTTACTTTAAAAGTTTTAAAAATGGTTTATTCATTATCTTGGTGTTATATGTTGACAATATGCTTGTAGCAAGCAAAAGAATAGTTGAGATCAATGGGTTAAAGGCTCAGATGGCTAGGACTTTTTATGAAGGATCTAGGAGCAGCAAAACAAATTTTGTGCATGGAGATACACAGAGATAGGGAGCACAGTAAGTTTTGGTTATTGCAACAGAAGTATGTGGAGAATATCCTCATAAGATTCAGTATGAAGAATGTGAAACTAGTAAATATCCCTTTAGCTTCTCATTTTAAGCTTTCTTCAAGTTTATGTCCTAGTAATAAAGAAGAAAAGGATTATATGTCTCGTGTACCATATGCTAACGTGGTAGGAAGTTTAATGTATGTGATGGTATGTACAAGACTAGATATTTCACATGCAGTTGGTGTTGTCAATAGATACATGGAAAATCCAGATAAAGAGAATTGGGCAATAGTGAAATGGGTGTTTTGGTATCTTATAAGTACAATTGATTATTGTATCACCTTTGATGGTAATAGTGGTTCAATTTGTGGTTATGTTGATTCATATTTTGTAGGTGATTTGGACAAAAGGAGATCTACATCAGGTTATGTCTTTACTCTTGCAAGAGGACCTGTTTATTGGATGTCAAAGCTTCAAGAAACTATTGCTTTATCCACTACTGAGGTAGATTATATGGTTGTCTCACACACTAGCAAAGAGGCAATTTGGTTGAAGGGTATTTTGGGTGAGTTTGGAAAAGTGAAAGACAAGGTGATTGTATTTTGTGATAGTCAAAGTGTTATATACATCTAACTAAAAATCCAACTTATCACAATAGGACTAAGCATATCGGGATTAAATATCATTTTGTAAGACAAGTTATTGATGGAGGTGGAGTAGCTCTTGAGAAAGTTTATATACTAGAAAATTGTGCAAACATGTTGACAAAACTAGTACAGTTAGAGAAGTTGAAGTGGAGTTTGACTTCTCTTAGCTTGCAGAAAAGGTGATGAATGCGCGTGGGCAAGTATCAGATAAATTTTTATCAAGGTGGAGATTGTTGGATTATGACAACAATAAAATTAGAAATAAAGCAGAGTTTTTTTTTTGGGGGAATAAAGGAAATAAAGAAAGAATGATAATCTTATCTTGGAAAAAGATAAATATTTAAAAACAATAAAACAAAGAAAGAAAAATAAAGTTGGATTTGTTTATGTGTAACATAGGTTGAAGATATTATTTATATCTTGTTGCCTTGAAGGATAAATCATTATTGTAATGAATTGTAATTGAAGAGTAGCAGTTGTGTGAAAATTGTAATCAATTTCTCTAAGCAATAAGAATACCGATACTTTGCCCCGTGGATGTTTCCTTGGCATATTGTCAAGGTTTTTCAATTTGTCTCTTCTCTATTATTTTGTGATTCCATTTAATTATATTTTGTTTGCAAACAAATTCCCTATTGCAATCTTGAACAAACCCTTTTGCAATTATTAGTTTCTGGGTTTTACATTTTCTATCTATCTCTTCTCTATTATTATATGATTCCATTTAATTATCTTTTGTTTGCAAACAAATTCCTTGTTGCGATCTTGAACAAACCCTATTGCAATTATTAGTTTCTAGGTTTTACGCTTTTCATTTACACAACATCAACTCCATATTTTTCTTTCTTTGGTAACTATTGTGTCCTTGGTAAACTCGGGATTTAAAGAAGGGTCTTTGTTATCTAGCTTTAGAATGTACTTCTAGATCTCCTTCTTGAAATGCTTAGGTGTAGTGGTATTGTTCAAATATTTGCTAGACTAGGTGTCTTTTCTATGATCAAACTCCTTTGAATCATTGAGACTTTGCAATTTCTCCTTTTTATGAATTCTTGAAAGACTCAAATAATTTTAATGGAGACTTCAGTTGGGTAGATATAGACTGATTTAATCATTATTGAGATTATCCTTGGACTTCACATCCTTCATTTCAAACCCTTTTGTGAAAATACCCAAATCATATCTCATCATTGTCTTGTGTCAAATCCATTAATGATTTGGAGTTAATTTTTCTATGAGTTACCTTGATCTTATTAATTCTCGATTTTAATTTTATTTTGACAATTAACAATAAATAATGCTTTGTATATTGGTCATTGGGAAATAAATGGTACTTTATTATCTTTTTGGACTATTGAAATAAATAGTTATTTGGAGTAATGTGTCCTTTTACAAATACTTTTGCGACCAAATCTTGGGTAATTAAGGTATAGGTGTATGGTTATCAAAATTCTATGCTTTTCTTTTAGAAAACCATAATTTATTGATGATTAATTATTTAGTACAAGAAATAAATTTTGAAATGGATATTTAAGTAGTAATCAAAGTTTTAGGTTAATCTAAATTGCGCATATAAGTCTTGAATATTTATCTTTGTCATGAGATAAGACCAAAGGAGATGAAAATTGACTAAAATAATATTATAGGATCAGTATCTTATTAGTTATATAAGTTTTCATGTATGTATCTATATAAAAAAAGGAGGGATTTATTTCTCTATGAATATCATTGGTACCTAAGAACTAATATCGAGATATTCAAGTCCTCTACAAAGACTTTCTTCTTGTTTGGCATGATTGTATGAAATAAGGATTTTAAAATTCCTTTATGTAACAAGTGAATGATTAGAAGGATTATGAAGATAGATTGTGACCTTATTTTCCTCTAAGAATTAGTGTTATAGATATTTGTAAACTAAAAAATCATGTGATTATTACTCTAGTTGGAGATAACTTAGGGAGAAAAATTTGATCTTGTTTGAGATCATGCCTTGAATTAGCTTTCTACGATAAAAATTTGTCCATAATTCCTTTGTCTATCATGCAAGTATGTATATGTATTATGTATCTGAGTCACCTTGTCCTTTCCTTAAATATTGGATGATATTGCAATACACTTTCCTTCTCCCTTATATGTCCCTAACAACATGAAACAATCAAACTATGCCTTAATGATGATAATATATTAGGTTGCATTAAGAGATGATCTTGAGAATGACTAAGACTATGAGCTTATGAGAGACAACTTAGAAGCTTTGAAAATATTTAAACAATTATGCTTTAGTATTTAAAATCTCTCTTCTATTGTGATTTGTAATAGGCTATGTTTTTATCCTTTTGGTATTTTAATCATTGTAGTTCGTAAAGCAAGAGGATCAAGTTGAAAAATGACTAGATGTATCATTAACTATACATTGGTTACCAATAAATCACTTATAGACTTTGAGCATTCTTTAAATTATAATGCCATACAAATCTTATTGGGCATTATCGAGTTTGCTTGAAAAATGACTAGACTTTGAAATTGTAAAATCCTCTTGTTTCTATGTTTTCATTTTATATGTGTCAAATATTTTGATAGACAACCAACAACATTTATATGGTATTTATCTTAGAAGAAAGAGAAAATGTATAGATGAATTTGCTAAAAGAAAAATTAGGAATATCCTTCTTTTACTAGCCTTATTATAATATATTTATCAAATCGAGTTAGTGTTAACCTACTCATAGAATTAGCTAGCACCCTCTTGTGCAAGGAGGTTGTCTTCATAATAAAGATAGTATAATGTCAAATAATTTTTATTTATTTATATGCCTATTTTGAAGAAAATGGAATTACTATGCTTAATATGTCTATCTAAAATTAACATTATGATTTATTGCATATATCTATTTTAAGTTACATTGTGGGCACATAACCCATGGGTCGTTGGATTCATATCTTAAACTTAGAGAAATGACAATATGTTTGGAATAAATTGTTGAGAATAACATATTTATAGGATATAAACCCATACGAACATGCTTTTTCCACATCTTAAAACTTGAAAATATGGTGTTGGTTAAATGCATTTGACTAGAACGAAATAATGCTTTATCAATTGCACAATAACATAAATTTTCTTAGGATGAGACATGGGGACATGTTGAATTTTACAAGGGGGGCTAACCTCTAAGAAAATAAAAAATAAAAAAATTATATTAATTATTTTTCATACACAATCTAATAATATCATATATCAATAGGTGTCCAAGACTAGGAATGTATATATGGAATGACATAATATTTCCTCTCCTTATGAACCCTTACTTAATATTTAATTTTATGATGAGATCCCTAATAAAATTTGTGTTCCACTTTACTAGTAGGTTTACAACATGGTTGTCAATGTGAGGTATCCTTATTTTTATAAGCCAAAACTTCATCCAAAATTATAATTGAGAAAATATTCATCCAAGAAGTATATTGTGATATAATTAACCTAGTTTCTTAAAGAAAAAATAAAACTAGTATTTATGAAGCACTCTCTAGGTGGCAATAATTTACTATTATTCTATTGCTATTTAAGATGCATTGTGAGATTGTTTGTATCATCTTTTTATTTTATTTTATGCATTGTTATTGGACTTGATCAACCCAACAACCTTGTACATTTTCCTTCCTGTATAGGACTAAGATTCTATTTGAAAAGAGGATATTCATGTAGTCTAGAATGCATGAATATCATCTTGTAATGTATGTTGATGTTATATAATACTTTTTGAATGGCCACATAGTATTGGATATACATAGTAATTATTGTGTGCTCACATTGTAATAATTTGAAGGAGTTACATGAGTGAGTAAAATGGTAAAGTTGATAGAGTAACTACATATTATCGATTATGCATGTCATTCATTAGGTAAATGTATGTCAACACGTGATAATAATTTTATAAATTTAATGTTGAAGTTACATGTAAGTAAGGAAAACATTTGCATTAAAGAAGATGGGTTACATGAGATAAAATTGATAAAATTGAAATATATGTGATTAACATATAGAATAGCCTTAGTTTCTTCAATTGTAAATTATTTATATGTATGTATGTACAGTTCTTGTCATAATTTTGATTGACAAAAATAATTCTCTTGAAATAATAAAATAGATCTAGATCTATGAATTGAAAGAAATAAATAAAGAAAGAAAGGGATGTAGATGAATATATATATATATATATATATATAAAGAATAAATTTATTCAATATCTTTTATTTCAATTATTGATTATGTGTTTTTTGAGTGTGATGTAGATATATCTCATGCTACTGAGGACAACAACTAATTTACAAGGGGAGAATTGTTATGTGACTTTTCCCCCAAGAGAAGATAAATCTATTAAATAACCCTTTAGAATTAAAAGGGAGATGGAAAATAAAGGATATTATGATCCTTTGGTTAAAATAGAGATTAATAAAGAAAATCTATATAACTTCTTTAAAAATGGGAAGCATAATTATTTATTTAAATAATTGTTAAAAGGCAACCTTTGTGAAGGGTGTGATGGTTTGAAAACCACCCCTTAAAAGGATATATAAATCATTCATGTGAGATTTGGAAAATACATAGAAGAGGAACATTCAAGGAGAGAAGAGAAAAAGGAAAGGAATTGGAGAGAGAAACACAAAGGCACAAAAGAGTGAAGGTTAAGGTCATGAGTGAGCATCTAAACATTTGGAGAAGGGGCACACAATATGTATCCAACTCGGGGTATAGTGTACACCTGGGAGTGTCTTGGCCAAGGCTATGTTTATCCCGCAAAGATGGGTTAGCTTTGTGCAAGAACCAATTCCTTCGGTGGTGTTTGTATCGAGAAAATCCTAGACCTATAACTATTCCTCTAAGTGTCGAGTAGTAGCCTCTCAAAATATATTTACAAATAAGTGTTGAAACCCATTGATTCAACAATATTGGGAATATTCCTTATATGATTTTGATGTTAATATGATTAATCTATGTGGAAGTGTTATTCCATTTATTATGTTAATTATTTAATTATCATACGTTTATAATTTACATTGATTATTCATATTTATGTCGATAACATTACATAACTCAAATGATCTTGATTCTAATATTCATTATATTAAATTCATTGCTATTAATTAAATAACTATTGGAGAAAAGTAGCATGGAAATCAAGCAACTCAAGTTGGTTTAGACGTTCAAAACAGTATGTTTCATCATCAATAAACCCTCTAAGGAAAACTCATAAAGATCGAATTTTTAGCTCTAAAGGCATAATAGCATCAACACCTTATACAAGGTTGTATGAAGTAGTTCCAGTAGCCATACAAACACTCGTGTAATAGGCCCACAATGCATAAGTTAATTGATTATGCAAATCTTTACCATGCTTATTAACTATCTTACGTTAAATCTCTTCAATGATATTAGTTGATGCTTCAACTTGGCCATTGGATTGAGGGTAATAAGGTGTAGAGAACCAATGTTGAAAATTAAATTTCTCAACAATTATTTTACCTCCTTATTCTTAATTGGTGTTCTATTATTAAAGACAAGGGTAGAAATAAATCCAAAGCGAGAAATTATGTTATTTAGAAGAAAGTTACATATTGATTCAACATTAGTAGATCAAATCAAAGGAGCTTCAACCCACTTCATGAAGTAATATGTTGTTGTTATGATGAAGGTGTGTCCCATAGAAGAAGGGGGAGATATCTTTCAAATAATATCCAAACCCCTTATTTGAAAAGGCCAAGGAGAAGTTTGACATTGAGGACATTGAGGATATTTCTTGACAAAGGCAAAGGAGTCTTATTCCATCATTTGCCTAAAGTATCCCATGTGTATCAATTTATGCACTAGGTATTTACCACCAAAATTTCCACCCTTAGAACTTGAATGGGCTTCTTGAAGGGAAAGGGGTATCTCATCCTTAGTAAGACATCTAAGAAGAATACCATTGCAAGATCTATGATAAATAATGTTAGATAGAATGATATAGTGAGCTAAAAGTTATTGTATCAAAGCACGAGTATTCTTACTTGTGTAATTGGGAAAGTTTCAAGTTTTTAAATAGTTATAAATATGTAGATACCATTCTCTTGAGTCTGTATGTGCACACATAATACTATCAAGTTCAAGTTTTTCTGAGACAAAAAGAGAGTAAAGAATTTGTATCACAAAGTGATACTTATTTGTGCTATAACATTACCTACATTTTGGTAGCATGACAGTACCTACAAAGATAATTATAAAAAAATTATATCCCATTCCTCTAATACATAGAAAAAATAAAATTATGAAACCACATGTGGTTTACAAAACAATAGATCAAAATCATGAGCCCAGAAGGCATGCCTATATCCAAGTCTAAAATTCAATCGCCCATACATGAAGGGAATTTTTTATAATAGAAAGTAACTCCCAAGTATGTAACCCCTACAATTACGTACAAAGACTTCAAATTGAAACCAAAAATTCTATGAATCTTCATATTCCAAAGTGACCTTTCATCTTTCTTTCTATTTTTTCATGTTTATTTGCAATAATAATCTCAAATAACTAAAAATAATATTTTTTGTGTCCCCACCACATCTGGATGTCCAAGTTCACCCATTCCAAGTACTAAAGTAGAAATTACAGACAATTAAATACATTAGACATATGAATTTTCAAAGTATATATGACCTAATTCCAACACTAACATAAAAAAAAATCCATCTTTATATTAGTGTCATTTGGTCTTCCCAAAATTGAAAGTAATTTATGTGCCACTTATTTATAATACAAGCTAAAATATTTGATGACAATTTATCTTCCACCTATAAGTATGGATTCCTTGATCATTTTCGGTACACATCTTTAAGTCATGCAAATATAGGGCATTTGCAAAAGTTGGCATAACCAACAAGGTGTTGGTCATTTTTACATATTAGCATCCAAATGGATCCTTTACATTACACACCTTCCAAAACATGGATTGGATCCAACATGTCATTACTAATATTGCACCACACAAAATCCAAATTGCTCTACTTATGTGGTTCCATGAAGGTCATACTAATTTCTAAGTAAAAAAATTGTTTCTACCTTTGTGCCCATGTCGCATCATTATCTTAATCAATGATATTCATGTTGCAATATTTTTGAGGCTCTAAAAAGCCACATAATTATTAATAAAAAAATCAAAGCACACTTCATATGTATAAACATAGCATTTCATCCACTATGAAGACAACTAAAATACAGAAAAAGAAAGGAGAAACTTTTTTGATGGTGTAAGATTGATCGATCCCTAAGATGCTCTACATCAATACAATCTTAAGTCACATTCATTTTTATTTTAGTTGAGTTAAGAAACTTCTTAAGGTAATGAGAACTATGTCACAATTATTTTTTAGAATAAATTACTTTATGTTCTTTTAGATGCATCATCAATAAATATCAAACATTTCCATTGGATTTAAGCTTCATATACTTATTAATATTTATGTAAATAAGATAGAGAATGAATTTTTTATTTTATTTACTCTTGGACATGTTATCGTAGTGTTTTTTTTTTTTCAAAAAGTGCAACCATTGAACAATCCTAATATTTGATGAGTCACTAAGATCTAAACCTTTCAACAAGGTTTCCTTATTTAGCTCTCTAATCTCAAAATTGATATTTAATGAATCTACAAATTTATTTTATTTTTAATAATCTTCTACTAGAATAATATTTTGCATACTTGAAACCACTAATATTAATTTAGACAAACTATTATATCAACGTCTATGCATAATCTTGTATAAATTAATTTTTTTAATCAAACATCTATTAGAACTAAATTTAAGCTTAAGCGATATGTTTTTTATTTTTCTTAGTTTAAGATGTTTTGTATCCTCTTGTTCGTATTATTCTATTGTTGACCCTTCTCTAAAACCTTAGACCCCCTATCACCTCCCACTTAAATTATGATCTCGTGAGTTTTATTTGTGATATTCTACAAAATCCTTACAAAGTGTAATGTTGTTTAACATAAATTCTAAAACAAACCATCAGCTTCCCCCACTTAATACATGCATTTCCAACCATAAATAGGCTACCTTCTACTTTGGACTATTGTATTAGCTTGTAATTTTAGTTTCTATGATTTTATTTACCTTCAAATTTTAAGCATTTTTTTGAGATTTTTAATGTAGTATCCTAACTAGAGTTAAAGAAAGAATGTTCCATATCATATAGGGATCCTTGTTTCTAATTTTCCTACCCTATGGTTTACTATTAATTGTTTAGATTAATAAAAATTTAAAACAATTGCAAACATTTTTTTAGGAATTGATGTTTTGGTCCCACCTACTTTGAGTTTTTTGTGGACTACCCTTCTTTTCTATTTTTTCCTTTCTATGTGAATGTTCATATCACTTGTTTTGTGTTAGACTGAACCCCACTTAATTTATTTATATAACTAGCAAACTCTTAAATGAGTCTAGTGATATTTCCAATTATGATGTTTTATTATATTAATCTTGTCGATGAGAATGGGGTGTTTTACCTAGATAGTTAATCACCTAAGTCCTATTTAAACTAGTTACTTAATTTTTACTTAGATCACACATAAGATACTTATCACTTTGTCTCAAGGCATAATCTTCTACAATCCTATGTCTCACCTTGGTTTATATAACCAAGGGGTTCCATTTGTAATCTCAATTAATTTTAAATAATCTATCATTACATCCTTTGATAGAATATAAGTGTTCTCTCATAACCAATCTCTCTTGTACTTGTGTTGAAGATCTTAGATATTGGATGAGTACATCTTACCCAAATCTTGCATGGTATAGAGCATTACTTACCAACTCTTACATGGTATTAGAGCATGTGGGATTTATTCTTGTAGCTTTGTATTATCAAGTCTTACTTGAAGAATCAGGAAAAGTTTATAGAAATACAAACTTTTTAGAGATTTGTTTTTGTGGCTTTGTATTACATGTTCATTTTGGAGCATCTTTGTGTATATCTAAGCTCGTCGTTGAGTTCATTTTGGAGTATGTTGGGTCAAATATAGCCCTATCATCGCATCCAAAAATCCCAAGAACCTAAGAATCAACTATCAATTCATCAAAATAAGAGACATTTTTCTAAGGCTATTAGAAAAAAAAATGTCCCTCCTCAGTCATATAGATTGTAGAGAATATACCCTATACAAACAACATATTTTTCCATATGTTTGCATAGGCAAGTGTCAACATTGTAGGTACAATCCCGAAAAAATGATTAAAAAATATATTTAAAAATAAATAAAATTAAAATCATAACCTACAAGGTCATACCCTACATAGACCTATGTAGCAAGGTACATGGATACCCACTTGTGTGTAGGATGTGCCATGTGGCTGGGTTCGACCTAGCCACACCATCTTAGTAGGCGATAACCCGATGCCATCAATGTTTGAAATAACCAGTAAAGAATATTCTAGGGGATATTGATGCCAAATAAATTTTCGTGCTGGGAAACTACTCCGCAAAATTGATAGTTTCATACCAAAAAACCAATGGATTTCATACATCTAGAGTGATTTTCAAAATTTGTAGGGAATTTTTGAAATATTTTGGCACTCAAAAGGATATTATGGAAAAAATTAATTTCTATTTGCTAACATCAATAGGCCAACCCCCTAACCAACTAGCCCCTTCTACATTGGCACTTGATCTTTAGAGGCTCCATTCTTGGTCATACAAACACCTTTTTGGGAGATTATTTTTTCATCTCTGGGTAAAATTTTGTGATCTTTGTAGTGGTGCAGATTATTTTTTATTTTAGTGCATGTTTTTTAGAAATTTTAGATTCTCACAAGTGTTGTTGAGAAATTCTCATTTTAAGAACTTCAAGGGCTCTATTTGAGCTTGTACAATAACATATTGTGGTGAAATTTTTTTAAGTGCATAATTTTTCCTATACTTTGCAATGGTGTGATTAGTTTGGTCTCCTTCTATCAAAGACTATGCTTCAATTAAGTGGCCAAATTTGGTATTTTCGTGCACTAAGATCAAGTCTAATTCATTGTTTTTGGCAAGTAGCACATGTAATCACACTAAATATAAAGTGAAAATATCATATACTGCTAGGTGAAATCTTTAATTGAGTAATTTAGGGGGGTAATCTTGTGCTAGTTGGTTGATTTTTTAATTTGTTGTGTGTTCTTGCAATGGAGAAACCTCAAATAAAGCTCTTAACTCCATATAATTATGCTTCATGGATAAAATTAGTATGGAACTATATAATGGGAAAAGGTTATCTATGAATCTAAGAGAAACCATTTCTAAACCTATTGATGCTAGTGTGAAGGTAATGTAGGAGATCAATCGTGATAAAACACTTGGTTGCATTTGTTCATTAGTCTCTTTTGATTTATAATTTCATATTGAATCATGCAAAACACCTTAGGAGGCTTGGGAGACTTTTGAAAAATTATATAGTAAAACTAATCAGAATAAGGAATATCATATTGATGATGATTTGATGAATCTTGACTATAAAGGTTTTTACCTCACTTAAGACTACATCTCTAAGATTAAGAAACTAAGAACCCAACGAAAAGATTGTAAGATTATCAAAGAGGATTTATAGTTGATCCTAAATATGTTTTTGATAAAGTAAGCAACATTTACAGGGTGGTGTACCCTTCACATAGAAAGCCCAAAGGGTCAAAAGGAAGCTAGTTCAAACTAGAACATGAACTAGAAGAAAAAAAAATAGAAACAACTAACTGACAGCTATAGAATAATAAAAAAAGGATTAGACAACCCTAGAACCAGAGGGGACTAATCTGAATCATTGAACCTGAGGCCGTGAAGAAGCAATGGATTTGGGGAGACCCTTCTTCCTCAACACAACCGAACAAGAAGACTCAGAATCAAAATCCACCAAGTGAGACAAGGGGAGTGGATCCACAATAGCCACCCCGGGCGAGGAGCCACCACGCAGTGAGGGAGTCAGCAGCAAAGGAGAGGGGACATGAGTTATCAAAGGACTAGCAGAGTCATTCAACAAGGGACGGGTAGGTTCCGACTAAACAATGACAACAAATGGTCAGTTGTAGAATAACAAAATAGGGATTAGACAACCCTAAAACCGGAGGGGACTAATCTGACTCCCTACACCTGAGGTTGCGAAGAAGCAACGAATTTGGGGAGACCCTTCTTCCTCGGCACAACCGACCAGGAAGACTCAGAATCAAAATCCATAATAGGCACCCCGACCGAGGAACCACCATGCAGTGAGGGAGTCGATAGCGAAGGAGAGGGGACAAGAGTGATCAAAGGACCAACACAGTCGTTTACCAAGGGATGGGCAAGTTCCCACTGAATAGCGACAACATATCGAGGCAGAAAGGTTTCACGGAAGGGATAGCCAGAAGAGGAGCTTGGAAAGGCTCCAACTCCAAGGAAGAACTAGACAAGGGTCGCCCTCCTCAAAGGAACCATCTAAAAAGGGAGAGACAACCGTGAGATGGTTTGAGAGAGAATTATTCCACCAAGTAGCATCACCCTTGTGGCAGGCAAGAGGGCAACCAGAGGCTAGGTGACCAACAGAGAAACATCTCCTACACTGAAAAGGGAGCCCCTCGTAGTCCAAAAGTTGCTTCCAAGGTTTGTCCTCCAGCATCAAGACCACATCACCATAGAGAGGTTTGGAGATGTCCAAATCAATTAAAATATCAGCCATTGTGGTATGCCCAAGATCCTGAGACGTAGAATCCACCTTCAAAAAGCTACCAGTGGCTTCAAAACACAAATCCTCCTAAAACTGGAGACAGAGATTCGACAATCAAACCCAAACTAGTTTGATATTCAAAGGCTCTATAAGAGGATTGAAAGAGTGAGACCAAGGCTGAATGAATAGTGAATGAACACCCCACATCCACACCATGTCCAACACTTTGTCTCAATCATCGAAGGAAGAAAAGGTTGCAAAGAAAAAACCTCTAGCATTGGGATAAAGGTCAATATGTCCAGAGACAATAGGCTTCCAAAAAATGGAAACCCATTCATGGAGATTAGGAAGGGAGGGCCACAAGCCATTAAACCTACAGACCACACCCTGCTGCATATAGAAATCCTCATTCTCAACAACCTTAGGCCCACAAACCATAATAGGGGAGGCTCGGGCACAAGGCAAAAGTCAAACCCTAGCTGAAGCAGGATGAATCTAGGCACGAGCACCATCAAAACAAAAAAAATACGTTTTCAAACAACAACAACAAAAGGAGGGCCCCCGACCACACAATCTTGCACAACACTAGAAAAGGAATCAATGAGAGGAGAGGGAGGGCCCCCACCCACCCAAGCCCGCACCTCACAATCCATAGGATCTAACAAAGGCACATCATTGCCACACCTAGGAATCCCTTGGTCCATGCAAAGATGCATGCCCAATAGAGAGCACCCAGCAAGGGAAGGGCCCCTGCAGGCCACCCGACCACCCCCAGCAGCCTGCGACACCAACATCGCGCCCAAACCCTGCACATCATCTCCATTTGAACTCAAATCTATCTGTTGGCTCTCACCTAGAGCCACAGCAACGTCTGTCTCCTTAGCCATTGAATTATTGATCCTAAATATGTTATCTAAGCTTGGTCTTGAGCATTTAGTATTTGTTTCTAGCTTTCACAACCATTGACTTTCTATAGTAGCTACATATGTTGATTCTAGTTTTGGTAATTTTTCAAATATTTTAATCCAAGAGGAAGTGAAGTTAATTCAAATGGGTCTCATCAAGTATTCTAAACCATAAGCATTGGTGGTTAGTGAGCCTAAGATAAAAAAAGAATCAAAGAATTCTAAAAAGAAAAAGAACAAGCTACACAAAGATTTTGAATCATCTCCCTCTCAATGGGAATCATCTAAGAAGGAGAATCCCTAGGGTGCATATTGCAAGAAATCAAGGCATGATGGACATAAATTTTATTCATTCAAGCTTGATGAGTTGGAGCATCTTCTTAAAAATAATCAAATCAATTTTCCCTAAACAATGTTAGAAGATTCATCTTCTTCATCATCAAATTCAAAGAAATATAAGGGGCAAGCACTTGTTGCAGTTATAGATTATAATTCAAAGAGGTGGATACTTTATTTTAAATTACATCATATGGATTCATCATAAAGTATGTTCTCTTCATTTGAGTCTTTCTCATCACCACTTCTAATAGCTAACAATACATATATGTGATTATAGGAAAGGATCTATTGACATAGATGATAAATAATTTAATGTTTTGTGTGCCTTCATTGTCAACCAATATTCTTTTTATCAAGTCATAAATGGTCTAATAAGCAAGAGTGTTGATTTCACACCAAAGTTTTTCACAATTCAAGATTTGCATAGCAGAGATATATACTTACACTTGAGAAGTTCGATTATCAATCTCGAGTCTACACCTCACATTTTTATCATATTGTTCATTTGGTTGGTGTTCATACTCTATATCTAGTGTGGATACTTTTGAGAAGATTCAGTATGACCATTTTTTTCATCGCTGGGTAAAATTTTGTGATCTTTGTAGTGGTGTAGATATATTTTTTTATTTTTGTGCATCTTTTTTAGAAATTTTAGATTCTCACCAATGTTGTTTATAAATTATCATTTTAGGAACTTCAAGGGCTCTATTTGAGGAACTTCAAGGGCTCTATTTGATCTTGTACAATAATATATTGTGGTGAAAAATTTTAAATCACATAATTTTTCCTATACTTTGCAGTGGTGTGATTACTTTGGTCGCATTCTATCAAAAACTATGCTTCAATTAAGTGGCCAAATTTGGTATTTGCATGCACTAAGATCAAGTCAACTTCATTGTTTTTGGAAAGTAGCACATGCAATCACACTAAATATAAAGTGAAAATATCATATACTGCTAGGTGAAATCTTTAATTGAGTAATTTAGGGGGGTAATCTTGTGCTAATTGGTTGTTTTTTTTAATTTTTTGTGTATTCTTGCAATGGAGAAACCTCAAATAAAGCTCTTAACTCTATATAATTATGCTTCATGGAGAAAATTAGTATGGAACTATATAATGGGAAAAGGTTATCTATGAATCTAAGAGAAACCGTTTCTAAACCTATTGATGCTAGTGTGAAGGTAATGTGGGAGATCAATCATGATAAAAACACTTGGTTGAATTTGTTCATTAGTCTCTTTTGATTTATAATTTCATATTGTATCATGCAAAACACCTTAGGAGACTGGGGAGACTTTTGAAAATTTATATAGTAAAACTAATTAGATTAAGGAATATCATATTGATAATGATTTGATGAATCTTGATTGTAAAGGTTTTTACCACAGTTAAGACTTCATCTCTAAGATTAAGAAACTAAGAACACAACGAAAAGATTGTAAGATTATCAAAGAGGATTTACAATTGATCCTAAATATGTTTTTGATAAAGTAAGCAACATTTACAAGGCGTTGTACCCTTCACATAGAAAGCAAAAAGGGCCAAAAGGAAGCTAGTTCAAACCAGAACATGAACTAGAAGAAAATCAAATAGAAACAATTGACCGACAATTGTAGAATAACAAAAAAAGTATTAGATAACCCTAGAATTGGAGGGGACTAATCTGACTTCCTGAACCTGAGGCCATGAAGAAGAAATGGATTTGGGGAGACCCTTCTTCCTTAGCACAACCAACTAGGAAGACTCATAATCAAAATCCATTGAGCAAGGCGAGGGGAGAAAATCCACAATAGCCACCCTAGGCGAGTAGCCACCACATAGTGAGGGAGCCGATAGCAAAGGAGAGGGGACAGGAGCAATTAAAGGACCAGCAGAGTGATTCAAAAAGGAATGGGCAGGTTTCGACTGAACGACAACAGATCGAGGCAGCAAAGGTTTCGCGAAAGAGATAGACATAAGAGGAGCTCGCAAAGGCTCTAACTCCAAGGGAGAACTAGACAAGGGTCACCCTCCTCAGAGTAGCCATCTGAAGAGGGAGAGCCAATTGTGACATGGTCCAAGAGAGCACTCTTCCACCAAGTAGTAGCACCCTTGTGGTAGGAAAGAGGGCAACCAAAGACCAGGTGACCAATAGAGAAATGTCTTAGAGCCCCTCATAGTCTAGAAGTTGCTTCCAAGGTTTGTCCTCCACCATCAAGACTACATCACCATGGAGAGGTTTGGATATGTCCAAATCGATTAATATACAAGCCACCGTGGTATGCCCGAGATCCTGAGACATAGAATCCACCTTCAAAAAGCTACCAATGGCTTCAAAACAAGAACCCTCCCAAAACTAGAGATTTGACAGTTGAACCCAAAGTAGTGTGATATTCATAGGCTTCATAAGAGAATTGAAAGAGCGAGACCAAGATCGAATAAACAATAAATGAACACCCCACATCCACACCTTGTCCAACACTTTGTCCCAATCCTTGGAGGAACAAAAGGTTGCAAAGAAAAACCTCTAGCACTGGGATAGAGGCCAATCTATCCAGAGACAATAGGCTTTCAAGAAACGGAAACTCATTCATGGAGATTGGGAAGGGAAGGCCACAAGCCATTAAACCTACAAACCACACCTTGTTGCATATAGAAATCCTCATTCTCAGTAACCTCAGGCCCATAGACCACAACAAGGGGAGGCCCGGGCACAAGACAAAGGTCAAACCCTAGCCGAAGCAGGAGGAATCTAGGCATGAGCAACATCAAAAAAAGATTTACGTTTGCAAGAACAACAGGTCCATTTCAGACCAGTTCACAAACCGCAACCATGCACAAGCATACGAGAGAGTCAGGCTATTCAGAAGTTGCAGACCACCAGGATCAACTTCATAGCCTCCATGCAATCAGAGCAACAGAAAACCGCCTTCAGTGCTAAGTCAAAACACCCAGCACAAGCACAATACTCCATGGTTGAACAACAACACAAGAAACTTCACACCGCCAGGGAGTCTCTCACACAAACACCCAATATGAAACCACACTTCGCTGCAACACAACCACAAGCACATCTCACGCCCTTTACATCAAGAACATCTGTTGTGAGCCAGGAGCCTCAGACCATATTGCAACAATATGATCAACTCCAATCATCTCCAAAGTTGTGTGTTGAATCAAAGAAGCAACAACTTCCACTCATCGAAGGATCAATCACCAACCGATTTTTCCAGATTTCCTCAAGCTTGCCAAGCTAAGAAATCATCACAGGAGAAATACCCAGAACTTCAGTAACCAGGAGAAGGCTTTGACACCACTTGTTGATATCATCAAGCCTCGACCTCCTTCAACCAACTCTGATACCACTTGTTGGGGATAGGAAACTGGTCTCTCATCATAGAACACATCTAAGATAGCAGTGCCTTAGTGATTTTCATTCAAATCACAACAAAGACACAAACAACTATGTCATAAAGCGGAAGCAGGCACAGTTGATCCCCCATTGTTCCTCTGAGAAAAGTAAATTCTTAACAGAAAATAGATTCAACACAAACAGATAACCATGAAAAACAAATATGATGACACACAAATATACGTGGGGAAAACCCTTTCGGGTAAAAAATGCCACACTCCAAAAGATCAAGCCATTGTATTATTCAGCAACAGAAAACAGTTACAATACAATCTCAGGCCCATAGCCTATACAGGAGTCGCATCTTGTTCATCTGGAGAAATAGTAGGCAATAGTAAACCAGAACCATCCTCACCGCCTGTGGTGGGGCGATAACGGTCACCACCGACTACTAGCCACATACCGCGGGCACCATGGTGAGGCTTCTCACCGCCCGCGGTATGGCGGTAACCGCCAACTCGCCACAACTGTGTCGCTCACCGCGTTACCTCCACTGCCAGACTAACACCCCATGGTAAGGAGGTAACTGCCTTCTAGACTACTATAGCTCACCACGCCACCGCCATGCATAAAGAAGACCACCGCGGTAGAGCAGTAACACCGCCCAACCACGGACCGAGCAATAGAGGCTCACGGTAAAGCGGTAAATTGCACAACCGCACCTCTAAGGAAAGCATGCAGCAATATGACGGTAAATGCCATAAACATGAAAAAATCGGCCAAGTCTTCAAGGGAAACCCAAATGTTGAGGCATAAATTTCCCAACATGATGAACATAAATTTTATTCATTCAAGCTTGATGAGTTGAAACATCTTCTTAAAAAGAATCAAATCAATTTGCCTTTAACAATGTTAGGAGATTCATCTTCTTCATCATCAAATTCAAAGAAATAAGGGGCAAGCACTTGTTGCAATTATAGATTATAATTCAAATAGGTGGATACTTTATTTTAAAGTACATCATATGGCTTCATCATAAAGTATGTTCTCTTCGTTTGAGTCTTGCTCATCACCACTTCTAATGGATAACAACACATATATGTGTGATTATAGGAAAGGATCTATTGACATAGATGATAAATAATTCAATGTTCTTTGTGTGCCTTCATTATCAACCAATATCCTTTTTATCAATTCACAAATGGTGTAACAAGCAAGAGTGTTGAGTTCACACCAAATTTTGTCATAATTCAAGATTTGCATAGCAGAGATATACTTACACTTGAGAAGTTTGATTATCAATCTTGAGTCTACACCTCACATTTTTATCATATTGTTCATTTGGTTGGTGCTCATACTCTATATCTAGTGTGGATACTTTTGAGAAGATTTAGTACGACCATTTGAATTTTAGTATTATTTCATCTATTGAGGTTCTAGAGACATGTGTTGATATTACATCTCCATCATCTACTATTGTTTTTTATGAGACTAGTATTGCTACATCCATGGCTCTGAATGATTTTGTGCAATAGAACATTCATTATCTTCTAGATATAGGTACTTTGGATGAGTACTTGATAGACATTTCAAGTTTATTTTGTGAGTCCTATCTTGCATACTTAGACACTCTTGAGGATATTCATCTCCTCTTCAATGTTACTTCTTATGGAGTTGCATTATCTTATTCATGTTATGAGGGGGCATTTAGACCCTCTTGTTCCTTCTCTACCTCACCATTTGTTATAATTTGGAATTGGTGTGGATACCTGAAGTATTTGGAGGAGCTATCTTTGTCTTTGGATCATGTTCAACATTCATCTCTACTAGAAATATGGATTATAACCATTAATGTGGTCTATAACACCTAATTTGATTGTGGTAGCTTTCGGTACCGACATGGAGACACTTGTGCAAAATTTAGAGACCACACATCTTGATCTTCTTCTCTCATCTTCCTTTTAGGAATGGGGATATAGTATACGTGCATTCTTGATTTGTTTTCCTGAGGGAAGGAATGTTATTTCACAAGATTTGATCATCTTCAACATTCAATGTTGAGAATCTACCATCATTGCACGAGACTCTACTTTGAAGGGGGCTACATATTCTCTCTTCTTCTCTCTTATGGGGGGGAATTTTTCCTCACATGGGGTTTTGTTCATCTCATTCTTCTTGAGAGCATTTTATATTTTCTCTTTTAGGAGGAATTTTGTCCCATTGGATTTTCTTTGTTTCTCCATTTGTAAGAGATTGCATTTGTACATGGGTACCTAACATGGCCTAGTAACCAAAACCAATCCTTGCATCTTGTACATTCTCCCTAAGTTGCATCTTGTACATTTTCTAAGTTGTAAGTGAAGTCCTTGGAAATTTGATGTACAATTTTGCAAATTGCCACATAAATAATGTAGATGGAAATGCCTTGATTGATATGAAGTATAATGTCTTTAATGTGTCTATGAATAGGAACATTCTAGTGTATGATTCCATAATGCTTGTTGATTGCTAATGACCTAGGACTATTTATAAATGCATAGCTTAGTTTTTCAATTTGATACTTGTGACATGCAAATTGAGGGGATAACAACTATATTCCAAAAGGGAAAGGGTTAGATGAGAGTGTGGCCTAATCCACAAACAAGGTTGTATTATCCAACCTATTCTAAGGTAGTAGGGATCAATTTATGTAGGGAAGGCTTATGGATTTAAGTGTAAGGGTCAATTTACGTAGGAGAGGCTTATGGATTTAGGTGTAGATACCAATTTACATGCCAACATTTCTATAGAGGAGATTAAATATTTCATTGCAAACCATGGTTCATGTGTAGGAAGGATTGTATATGCCTTGTGCAATGAAAATATTGAGTCCGAAAATGAAACCTTCTCTGAGGTGCATGTATGCATTTAATTGTATGGGCTTAGTGGAGTTACGAAGAGAAGAGGTTGGATCTAATATGGTCAATTATATATATCAAGGTTGATTAACTAAATTGATACTTTTGTTAATCTATGGAAGAATTTACCCCAAGATTTTTCATGTTCATTTTGTTGATGAGTGCATAGGAACATTGGCTAAAGGTTGTCAATATAGTTTTGATGAGGGTTTTAACACTAAAAAGTCACCTAGTTTGATTAGAGACATAAAACACCCCTTGATCAAAACAACAAAGTTCAAATAACTAAAAAAATAAACATGTAAAGAAGTAAAAGACCATTGTGAAATAACATAGTTGTAGAATACTTTTGAGAGCTTTTATATTATGAGAATGATGATTGAATTGTAGCAAGGTAGTATGCTCTTTGAATAATTTTGAGAATCATGATTGAACAAGGCAAAAGAGCTATGATAGCCTAATTAATTAATGACAAAAATGGAAGTACAGTTTAGTTGTGTCAAAATGGCAAGTCTCTTCTATCTTGAATGGGTTCACATTGGCTTTCTTCCATCGGTTTTAAGATGATTTGGAAGGATATATTGTGGAGATCATTTCCAATAATCTCATTTGAGACGAGCAATTCATAAAGAGCTCAGCTTTATAGCCTAATACGGATAAAAGAAAATGTGAAGTTCTTTGATCTTTCTCAAGCCTATTTCATTATGTATAAAAAGTTATCTCAAAAGCCATTGTTTATCAATAAATTTAAGCTTTTCTAAACCTGATATTTGAAGATGAAGGATGTTTGTAAAAAATTAATTACCGTGGAATCATTAATAGCTCAAAAACTGATAAATTTAGACAGTCTCAAAGGTTGGCACCACCATGATGATACCAAATACATATCATATAACAATAAATTGGGCACTACTGAATTTAGTCAAATCTCGTGAGGTTGACACCACCGTGATGATACCAAATAAAAACGTATCATATAACTATAAATTGGGCACTAGTGAATTTAGTCAAAATCTCGTAAGGTTGGCACCACTGTGTTGATACCAAATAAATACAAATCATATAATAATAAAATGGGTTTTCCTTGATACACTCTTCAGAAAAACTTTTAGACTCTATCAAGATAGAAAAAATGGGTTAGATGGTACAAATCCACCCATGGTTTCAGCCCTCTTCAATGGTCAACCCACTAACTTTTTTTAGTGTATCCAGACATATTTAGGAAGGGTAATCTCATATCCCCTACTTTTTCATCATTCTTGTTGAAGCTTTGTAGAGAACATCACACCTACCATTTAAAGCATCAAGGTAGATTGATTTTAATGCTTTATCCTTCATGGAAACTCCCCTCTTTGATTCTCCTTTTATTATCATAATCTTATTAGTCATTATGGCTTAGGTGACCACCTTTCTCAGTGAGCTGTAGGTGCGGGATAATTGTTCAGGGTAAGAAGCTACATGATCATTGTGATATTGATACACATGCTTGCAGTGCTAGTACCGGAGGAAGCTAACCCAAAGATCGACTTAGTTCAGGAACCAATCACAATTCCTGAATCCAGAGACCGGGAAAGCAGAGGCTGCAGTGGCCTGAGCACCCACACAGCTGGAGAACAGTAGGCACCTTTGAATAAAATCTTTGTAGGGTCCCAAACTGTTCAATACCGATTAAGTTATTAATAAAGCTGCGTATGGATGGGAAAGAATGAAATGGTTAACTGCCATATTTAAATCATCCATCTTCAGGCAATTTGATTGTGCAATGTCAGCACAGTTTTGTTTGTAGATGTGCATGGATGAGAAACGATGCATCACAAGTCATCAGCCACATTTAGATCGTCCATCTTCAGACATTTTCATTGTGCCTAGCCTCTAGTTTTGGACAATGCTGTCTTGCAAAGTCAGTGAGTGGATTCTGAGGATTTTCATTGTGCAATAAAATTCGGTATTGGGTAATACTGTTTTGTTCAGTAACATGCTGATGAAGATTTTCCTTGAGCAATAAGCTCCATTTTTTGAAAATGCTGTTTTGTTCAGGAACCGGCTTATGAAGATTTTCATTGTGCAATAACCTCCAGTATTGGGAAATGCTGTTTCGTTCAGCCAGTGACCATGGTGTATGAAGACTTGCATTGTTTTGCTGCCATGTCTGACAATTTCAGTCAGATACATGCAAAGCCTCCATGTTTAGATCAGCTGTATGGAGAGATGGTTATTTGCCTTCTGTTTTCATGCCATATACCAGTTACCAAATATTGGAGCTTGAGCAGTCCTCCAATCTCAGACCTAATTTCTGATTTCTGTTTTCCTTTGGAAATATTTTTGTGCATGTAGCTTTTCTATCTCGAACAAAAATCAAATTTAAGCTTTTCCTACTTTACCACCCATAACAGACAAATCTCCATCCAATTGGAAAGCTAGCCAAAGCAATACATCAAAACATTAAAATAACATTCAAACTTGCCATCCCATAAGCCCCTAAAATGTCAAAAGTTGATCCTTTCAACCACTGACAAATCAATAAAAGTGCATGATGAAATTTCAAAATTCATTCACTCAAACTAAAAAGCTAAGTTGAAAAAATGGTTTTCCTATTTTCGGGTTTTGAAACCCAGATCTGCATTTGTGAAAATATTAGTTCAAAGCAAGATTGTCAAATTTTAGTGATAATTTTATTTAATTGCACTGTTTTCAAGGCCAACTTTATAATAACCATAGTTGCCGGGAGACGCGTTTCCCCCCCTCAGAGACGGAGCTGGAGACTGCTTAAGTTTCCTGAGTACCCTGCCGTCTCCAGCTGCAAAAAATGATGTCTCCCACTAAAAAAACTTTAAAGTTTAAACATTTGAAACTTTAAAAATTAAAGCATAATGTATTTGACGTGTTTAAGGGTGATTAAATTATTGTTTTGAAAGTTCAATGTCATCATATTTTCAGATTTTCTATAAATTACAAAATTTATTTTCAGATATCTATAAATTATTTATTTTTTATTTTTTATTTATATTAAAAAAATTATTGTTTTGAAAGTTCAATGTCTCCTATTTTCAAAAAAGAGGCATACCTGTACCAGTACCAGTCTCCTGTACCAGTACCAGTACCAGTCTCGCGGCAACCATGATAATACCGAACCAAAGTTGTTCCTACCACGAATACTTTAAAATGTTGATAACTTTGATCGTGACAACTGTAACTTCAAACTTTAGCAACAAGAATTATTTTGATACCGGACAATCCATCATGCATAGAGTAACTAGGGATAACATGAATATAAACAAAATGGATTTAGTTGAATAAAGTCAATTACAGATAAACTTAACTCAAACCACTACTTATTTTTTAAAAGGATAAAAACTAAGAAAATTTAAAACATTAGTTAATACATTCATAGCAAACCTCAATCCCTGTTTCAAGTAAGAAGCATTCCAACTGCAGAAACATTGTTTTTTTACCACGAAACAAATACATACATCTATACCCATTCAAAAATAGCTACTGTCAAACACAATATTCATAAAAACAGCCAAACTAATATCATTTCAAAATACAAATAATGATTCTGAAACATTGTATGAAAAGTTATCAGGGAAAAAACAAGTGGCAATTGTAAACAAGATCTCGCCAATATATGAACATAGAATGGTAAGGAAACAGAAATCACCCAAACTTCAAAGAATGATGTCACAGAAAAAACGTTTTGAGAAAATTGCAGATGTGAAGCTAAATTCTGGTCATATAGCTTAAATGAAAAACAAAAAATTCCCAGCATAGAAATCACATGTGAGATATTAACTGCTCGATCAAAAATTCAATCCAATTATCCCTAGGACAAAATTCAAGAATACAATAGACTAATATTTAGTTCTCATGTGTCTGCAATAGTAACCTCGACCTCAACTCCAGGCTCAATGGTAATTGATGTGATCTGCTTCACCACTTCAGAAGAGCTAACTAAATCAATTATTCTTTTGTGAACACGTAACTCAAATCGGTCCCAGGTATTTGTACCTAGATAACAATAAAAAAGACACATCGATTTGAGTTCAAATTATCAAATTATGTGGAGCAACAAAAACGAGTTTTAACTTCTAAACTTATTCCACAAAATCCAAGTTTCAAGATATATGATGTGCAAGGTTTGATGAGCATCAAAGTTCCACCACAACATAAAGAAAAGTCCAAAATATATGCTGAAGGCAAAACATACAAAAACGAGATTGGACAATGTAAGAAGAATCCACTTATTGAGCAGGAAAGACCCTCAGATTAAGTGGATGTATATATCCCATTTGGGTAAAAATTCAACTTACACCAAAAGCAGTGCAATAACTTCGACTGTTCCATCATGAGTCAGATATTGGATGATTTAATAATAATAACTTCTATTGTAACAAAAATGTTTTAACAAGCAAACCCCAATTAAAAATGACTTGCATCCAACTCTTCAGTTAGTTTTTGGACCAGAAAGCTGTATTTTCAGCACTCCAAACTGTTCAGATATATATTATACTATCAAACAGAAGTGTCAATTATGCATATAATAAACATATGTTGATTCTCATATTACATTACTGTAATGCTCAATTGCACTGGGCTTTTTGAAGCATCCACCTACATAACTGAACATGTATTCACAATATATGCCACATTCTAATCTAGTACAATAAACCAACCACAAAGACCACCAGGAAAGCAAGTTAAATTGCAATGGAAAACCTGGCAGATGTCCTATAATGCAATCAACTTGACATCCAATAGCCATAACTATTTGGGTACAATTTGGGAATATAGCTGAAATTCATGAAGGGTGTTGCATAAGCAACATACTGATCGAGGCTGTCAAGCCCCCATGGGATCAATCACACAACACAAACAAATAAACTTGACACCTATTTTTCTGGTTCTTAACACACAAAGCAGCCTAGTCTAGCTTGAGATTCACGAATTGAAGTATCACTCAATTAGAAGAGACAATGCTCACAAATGTTTTAAAAGCAGCCTGTGTAATTGTACTTGTATCACTAGAGGACCCTACTTACGTAAGTATGCAATGAGCATGTCAGATGCCAGATGCTAACACTAGCCCCAAATCTGAACAGCAACTCTCTGTTTCTCCACTATATTTCTTGCAGACTACAAACTTCAATTAAATGACGACATGGGCATACAAGGGTTTCCTTTTTCACAAACATTACAGATTATAACAAAAGATCTAGCTTAACATTACACTTTTTAGGAGGTAGATTATATTCTGACATAGGATGGCAGAGGTTAAAAATATAAGAAAATACCTTCTCCACAAGGAGACTTTCTGGTGGTAATATGAAGGACCTTGGTAGGCATCCTGACAGGTCCCTTGACCTTCAGCCTCTTATCCTTGGCACCACGCACAAGGTCAGCACAAACTGCAAGAAAAGTTAAAATGAAAAGAAATTAAGAAGACAAATGCCACCCGTACATGCATCATTACCTCCCATTCAAGACTATTCTTCAAATCACAACCTACAAATGGCAAGTGCATGTTCAGGCTATCCAAGCAGAGTAATTGTTCTATAAAAATTTAACAGCACACTTTAAAATAGAGGATAGAAAAGATACCTTTCTCAAGGTTTTTTACATTCTTAGATGAAAGAGTGATCCTAATTCGATGCAGCTGCTCCTGAGATTCCTCAAGACCGGCCTTCATGGGTTTCATCATACCCATAGCCATGTTTCTAGTGATAACATAAACAAAGACATTAACGTGTAAGGATAAGGAAAAATATGTAAATTCAGGAAGCTACCTGTGTGGAAAGTAAAAACATCACATATCAAATAGCTAGTCCCTTAAGAGCAATAAATCCATTAACAAAGAGATCATTTGAAATGCATGATTCTGATCCAGGAAAACAAGAGCTCAACCATCCCTTATTAAGGTTAAGAATGCATTAGGACACTCACAAAATTTATGCAACATGCAAAATACAAACTTGAAAATCACAAGTAGTACCTAAACTCTTACAGGGGAAAGCAGGAACATCAAAAGGAAGTTATTCAATAAACAAGTATAGATATCTTTAAAACATCTATTTAACAGATGCTGAGAGATATCAATCTCAAGGTGCCTATTGTAATATAGGATGAATAAGCATCTCAAGACTATATCTCTTGGCATCTTTTTGATAGATGTATTTATGATATATATGCTATTTTAATCACAATTTCATTTTAATGTTATAATACCTTATGTCACAAGGTTCATGTTCATGTTCATGTTCAAGTTCAGCAGGGATAAAATTCAGATTGAATTAGGCAAAAGTAAAATTTGTAAAAAAAATTAGTTATTAAATTCAACTAATATAAATTTGCAATCTTCAATATATTAAATTAAAATTAATAATAGCAAAATAATCTCATGTTGAATATCTGCTTTTGGATATTGAGTTATCCTATGTACTGCCAAATTATTATATTATAAATTGTTATACTATATTATTATAAATTGTTATACTATATTATTATAAATTACACAGATTGTTAAACTAGCACTTGCACCCCAATAAGGTGCAACACTTACGCCGATAGGCTGAGCCCACATTATTTACGACTGTGAAAAGTAGTGGATGATGTGAAGAAAGCAGTGATCTATCTCACCTGTCCCTCTCTACCTCTCATTCCCTTCTCTCTCCCTCCCTCTCTATTTCTCTCTATTTCAAATATCCCTCTCTACCTATCCCTCCCTCCATCCTACCTATTTCTCTCTCTCTCTCTCTCTCCTTCCCTCTCTACTTGTCTCTCTCTCTCTCTCTCACTTATTCCTCTCTGCCTCTCTCTCCTTCCCCTACTAATTCTCTATAACTCCCCTATCCCTCTCTACCTCTCCCTCCCTCTCTCCCTCCTATCTCTCTCTCTAGCTCTCTTTCCTTCTCTACTTCTTTCTATCCCACCACTCTCTCCCTCCCTATCTCTATCTCACTTATCCCTCTCCACCTCCATCCCTTTACCCTCCTCTCTCTCTCTTTCTCTATCCTTCCCTCTCTACTTATTTACCCTCCTCTCTCTTTCTCTATCTCGCCTATCTCTCTCTACCTCTCCGTCCCTCCCCCTCTTCTCTCTCCCTCTTGCTCTCTCCTTCCCTTTCTATTTCTCTCTATATCACATATCCATCTCTATCGGTCCCTCCCTCCATCCCACCTATTTCTCTCTCACTCTCTCCTTCCCCCTCTACTTCTCTACACCTCTCTCCTTCCCCCTCTAATTCTTTATATCTCCGCTATCCCTCTCCCTCTCTCTCTCTAGCTCTCTCTTTCCTTCTCTACTTCTTTCTATCCCACCACTCTCTCCCTCCATATCTCTATCTCACTTATCCCTCTCCACCTCCATCCCTTTAACCTCCTCTCTCTCTCTCTTTCTCTATCCTTCCCTCTCTACTTATTTATCCTCCTCTCCCTTTCTCTATCTCACCTATCTCTCTCTACCTCTCCCTCCCACCCCCTCTTGCTCTCTCCTTCCCTCTCTATTTCTCTCTATATCACATATCCATCTCTATCGGTCCCTTCCTCCATCCCACCTATTTCTCTCTCACTCTCTCCTTCCCTCTCTCACTTAGTCCTCTCTACCTTTCTCTCCTTCCCCCTCTAATTCTTTATATCTCCCCTATCCCTCTCTACCTCTCCCTCTCTCTCTCACTCTCTTTGGCTCTCTCTTTCCTTCTCTACATTCTATCCCACCTCTCTTTCCCTCCCTATCTCTATCTCACTTATCCCTCTCTACCTCCCTTCGTCTCTTTACCCTCCTCTCTCTCTTTCTCTATCCTTCCCTCTCTACTTTTCTTCCCCCCCCTCTCCAATTCATTCCAAAAACAACAATTCCCATACAACTTTAGTTTTTCATTTTTCTATTTGTTTATTGTTTGAATACAAATTTTATAATTATTAAAAATTTATTATATTATTTTATTTAAAAAATCTTTTTTATTTTAATTAAAATAAAAAAGATTCTTTAAATAAAATAATATAATAAATTTTTAATAATTATAAAACTTGTATTCAAACAATAAACAAATAGAAAAATGAAAAACTAAAGTTGTATGGGAAGTGTTGTTTTTGTAATGAATTGGAGAGGAGGGTAAAGAAGGAAACAGAGGGGGGGGGAGAAAAGTAGAGAGAGGATAGAGAAAGAGAGAGAGAGGAGGGTAAAGAGACAAAGGGAGGTAGAGAGGGAAGGATAGAGAAGAGAGAGAGAGGAGGGTAAAGAGACAAAGGGAGGTAGAGAGGGATAAGTGAGATAGAGATAGGGAGGGAAAGAGAGGTGGGATAGAATGTAGAGAAGATTACTATTTATTTTATTTATTATATTTTATTATAATCTTTTTTTTCCTGCAACTTGCTTAGATTGCATGACTTAAATGTGCTCTTATGGAGTAAAAGTAGGTTTATATGTAGTGGACAATTTTATTATAATTAATGACTTACTTTAATTCCACGGCTGCTAGCCTTTCAAAGTCCCAATAAATTGTCACGTGACAAAAATGTGGTATTAAAAAATAACCGAGCAGATATTTGCGACCAAACATTTTGGTTTTGCCCAATAAAAAGGAGGCCACGTAACATTTTTGAACTTCACCGAACTTTACTTTTTAAGCTTGTATGCGGATTCCAAGGGGGACCTATTTTTCCGTTTTTATTTTTTTTTATCGCTGCTGTAAAATTCGTGGGGTTCCCGCCGGCGTCAGACTGCTGGAAATGCCGGTGGGGTTCCCCCACGTATAATAGCCTATCGGCTAATTATTATACAAGTCTATTGCTAAATTCATATTATAATTAATGTTATGTTACATTATTAGAGTAATGTTATCTTAAATTATTATAGTTTGTGTAATAATTGTCAAAGCATTAATACTTACAGGCCACAGAATTGTTTGTTTAATTTATAAATGCAGCAGGTTTCAATAAATTCAGAAAACAGATTGGAATATTAGCTTCAGTCTTCAATGCTCTGCAACAATAGTCTGTATTAGCCAAGCGATCGGGATTCAACAAACCAAAACCCAATTAACAATCTAACTCTACAACGAACGCTCGCCATCACTTTCTCTTTACAGAGCCACAACTCACATGACAAAGAATGAAGCTACTGTTGGCACAAACATTTCCAAGCTCCACTGTGTTTTGATTCGTCCAAATTGCTGTGTTTAATTAGAAAAATCCAGGAAAAACCTAATTAAAATGCTTTTTAATAATATATTTAGAAAAAAGCCTAGCCCTTTTCCATATAAACCACAATTTTTGAAGTAACCCTGTGACTTAGATGATACCAATAATATTAAGTTTAACATTCTTAATAATTAGACATTTTAGTTTTAAATCAACATTAATGATACAGATACTAGCAACTGGAAGGGTTGTAACTTCCCACTTTGTCATCTCGACTACTACTTTATTTCTTAATAATTCTAGCCAGGTTCAAATAAGTGAACAATGATGTTCTCTTCACACAATCTTATGGAGCCAATAAACCATCCCCGCTACGGGATGATCTTTTTACTTCCGAGCTCACCCTATTCAATGTGCACTATTTGGAGTGGAAGGATTGGCAAGACACTTCTCAAAGAAGGCAGCCCCGCAAACCTTACCAATTCAAAGCCAGAACTATATTTGATTAACAGTGTACACACACACACACACACATATATATTATTTTAAGTAGATGAATTAAAAATACATAGAGCTATTTTATTTAATAAGAACTGTTTTATTTTTATTCAAAGCATTACTTATTTTACTTGAAAACCAGTTTTGCTTTTCTATAATTTCAAATTTTCAAGAAATTAATAGAAAACAAATTATTTACTACATCACTTAAGTCCATATAGCTATTTCGATGAAACTATTTTTTTTTTTACTTTTATTATTTTATTTATGTATATGAATATAAATAATTTAATATCTATTTAAACTACTACATATACACGTAAACCAGGACCATATATGATTAACACAATATATATATTATTTTAAGTAGATGAATTAAAAATACATAGAGCTATTTTATTTAATAAGAACTGTTTTATTTATATTCAAAGCATTACTTATTTTACTTGAAAATCAGATTTGCTTTTCTATAATTTCAAATTTTCAAGAAATTAATCAAAAACAAATTATTTACTACATCGCTTAAGTCCATATAGCTATTTCAATGAAACTATTTTTTTTCTTTTCTTATTTATGTATATGAATATAAAAAATTTAATATCTATTTAAACTACTATATATACACATAAACCAGGACCATATTTGATTATTTTAAATAGATGAATTAAAAATACATAGAGCTATTTTATTTAATAAGAACTGTTTTATTTTTATTCAAAGTATTTTTATTTACAATATACACATAAATTTATTTTTATTAAAGAGTTATTTTATTTGATGTACATTGCTTATTTTACTTGAAAACCAGTTTTGCTTTTCTAAAATTTCAAGTTTTCAAGAAATTAATCGAAAACAAATTATTTCCTACATAGCTTAAGTACATATAGCTATTTCAATGAATATTTTTTTACTTTTACTTTTATTATTTTATTTATGTACATGAATACAAAAAATTTAATATCTATTTAAACTGCTACATATACACATGGACACATAAATAGTTACTTAGATAAAAAGTCAAAGAACTATTATTTTATTCATTTAACAGTTACTTTATTTTGTTAGTGTTTTTGTAGCTGCGTGAGGTATTTTTTCTTAAAGATAATTGACTCAAGGCAAGTCGGCCTTTGCATTGTAAAACAAATATTATATTTTCTAAGTCCGCCTTAGAAGAGAGCTCGCGTAGCTTGCTATATAAGTGAGATAGAGTCTCCACATTTATCATCAATTCAATCCATTCCGATTTGAATTCCTTCAGCAGCAGATTCGCATTAAGGAGAAGAGTTAATATTTGTGTATTCAAGGAAATCACACTCTCTTCAAGTGTAGATCCATTGTATGAGATTCGGCCTTTCTAGGGCCTGATTTTGAGTGCTATTTCTGCACTTCCATTTCTGATTTATAAGTGAATAAATTGCTGGGTTTTTTCTCCCTCGAGTAGGAGGGTTTTCCCAAGATAAATTGTTCTGTTTTCTTTGTGATTGTGTTTTTCTGCTTAATTGCATTTCTGATCCCAAAATTAACACGGTATCAGAGCGGGTTTAGGGAAGATCTGATCAGATTTAACTAAGCATTCTTCATTGAATATCATTCCCATTCGGAGCAGATCTTGAAGGCTAATAATTGCAGACCTTGAAGGCAAATTATTGCAGACCTAAAGAGGCAAATTATTGCAAACCTAAGGAGGCAAATTATTGCAGACCTTTAAGGCGAATTATTGCAGACCTAAGGGCAAACTTTGAAAGTGAATTTGTGCAGATCTTTAAAAAAAAAGATCAAATATTTGGAGGAGCAAATCTACAACAAAAACCTAGGGTACTCAGAAAAAGAAGATGGTGACCGGTGTCAAGGTAGAACATAGGCTTGATGGAGCTTCAAACTTCAACTCTTGGAAACATAGGGTACTCACTGCCTAATGATCTCCTAGAATTTGTAGAAAATGACATACCTGAGCCGTCTGAAGACACAGAGAAAATCCAATGGAAGAAAAATGGTACAAAGGCTAGAAAGATCATGTTAGACTCTGTGATGGATTACCTAGTACCGATCATCTCCAAGATGAAGACAACTAAAGAAATGTTTGATACTCTAAAAGGACTATATGAGATCAACAATACCAACAGAGCCCTTGCTCTAAGACAACAACTTCATCATGTAAAAATTGCTAAAGAAGATTCAATCATTTCATTCTTTATGAATGATTTTGGATTTGAGAGATCAATTGAGCACTAATGGGGATATAATTGTAGACAGAGATCTTGTTACGTTGGCACTAATTGGTCTTCCCCAATCTTGGGAACCTTTTATTCAAAGCATCAATGGGAGATCCAAGTTGCCCAAGTTTGATCCTTCGAGCTCACTGTATTCAAGAAGAAACCAAATTGGCAACAAGAGGAAATGGACAAAACTCTCATAATGAAGGAAATCAAGTTCTTGTTGCACATGCTACTAGAGGCAAAGGAAGAGAAGGAAAAAGAGGCACCTTCAAGAGGAATAGAGACAAAAATTCAAATTTTGTTCCAGAACCGAAGAAGAAGGATCTCTCTCACATTCAATGTTACAAGTGTGACAAGTATGGACACTTTGCTCGAGACTGTAAATTAAAGTTATCGCAGCATGTTTCTATTGCAAAAATTGACATAGAGACATCTCAGAAGGAGTCAAGTCATTCTAAAGTCGATTCAGAAGGATTCTTATTCATCTCCGCTCTTTCAAGTAATGTACAATCTAACAATGACACTTGGTTGATAGATAGTGGTGCTTCACGTCACATTACAAGCTACAAAGAGCATCTCACAGACTTAGTAGAGAAAGAGTCTTAACTTTCAAGTGATAATTGGAGATGATGCTATTTATGTCTTAAAGGGAGTTGGGGCCGCTTCCTTCCAGCTAGACTCAGGTATCCCTCTTCAATTGAGTGATGTATTGTTCGTACCTGGGATCAAAAGGAACCTTGTTTCCATTTCAGCCTTGGAGGATAAGGGGTACAAGGTTGCCTTCTCTGAAGGAAAGGTTCTTGCATGGCCAAAGAACTCCACCATAAATTCAGCTCATGTGGTTGGTATTTGTCAGGAGAACCTATACAAATTGTCATTACGACCGATTACTTCAAAGAGGAGGAAACCTTCGGGAGATCTAAAGGATACTTCTTGGAGGACGAAATGACATTCAAAGGGAGTTAGATTTCGAGAATTCTAGGCACGAGTTGAGATCATGTCCAAGAAGTGGATTAAGATTTTGGTGCTAAGGAAAGCAATCCAACTCCAAAGGGAGTCACAACCCTTGTAGCGTATATTTCTCTGAAATGGAGAAATATGAGGTGAAAGCCCTTGTAGCGTATATTTCTCTGAGACGGAGAAATATGAGGTGAAAGCCCTTGTAGCATATATTTCTCTAAGATGGAGAAATATGAGGTGAAAGCCCTTGTAACGTATATTTTTTTGAGACGAAGAAATATGAGGTGAAAAGCCTTGTAGTGTATATTTCTTTGAGACTGAGAAATATGAAGTGAAAGCCCTTGTATAGATCACATCTCTAAGACTGAGCTATGTTTTCCACAATTGGATGTAGCCATTGCGGACGTCATGTTGAGAGAACCCATGACCAGATATTTGTAAATACCTCCCTAGCTAAGAGGGAGTGTTAGTGTTTTTGCAGCTGCGTGAGGTATTTTTTCTTAAAGATTATAAAAATACTCAAGGCAAGACGGCCTTTGCATTGTAAAACAAATATTATATTTTCTAGGTCAGCCCTAGAAGAGAGCTCGCCTAGCTTGCTATATAAGGGAGATAGAGTCTCCACATTTATCATCAATTCAATCCATTCCGATTCGAATTCCTTCAGTAGCAAGTTCGCCTTCAAGAGCAGCAGATTCGCATTAAGGAGAAGAGTTAATATTTGTGTATTCAAGGAAATCGCACGATCTTCAAGTACAGATCCATTGTATGAGATTCGGCCTTTCTAGGGCCTGATTTTGAGTGCTATTTCTGCACTTCCATTTCTGATCTATAAGTGAAAAAATGGCTGATTTTTTTCTCCCTCGAGTAGGAGGGTTTTCCCAAGATAAATTGCTGTGTTGTCTTCTTTGTGATTGTGTTTTTTCTGCTTAATTGCATTTCTGATCCTAAAATTAACATATTTTACTTGAGAGTTACTTTACTTACTAGATATTTTTAAAAATTGGTATCTCTACTGTATTTACTATAGAGTTATTTTATTTACTTCATATTTAAAACCTTTGGGGTCTTCACTTCATTTTACTATAGAACCATTTTGTTTACTAAATGTATAAATAAATTTAAAATTAGTAAATTTATATTTAAAAACAAATTCTTTCAATAGTTTTTATTTCGTGTTCACAACATCAGAAGCTTCTGCCCCCTCCTGCCACTGTAGGCTACACCTCTCAACGTAAAAATTGTTGTAGAAAAGCAACAGGTATCCCCAAACTTATTAAAGGTAAAATAGTACACCAGATATCCTCAACATCACAAAAAATGGAAAAATACTACATAGCTCAGGTAAGAATAGTAGAATAACTTACACATATATGACATAGAAATTCATTTGAAATTTGGAAAGATAATCCTAAGGTTTTATGGTTGTCAAAATTGTCTAAGCTCAAGTGGTCTGTCGTAAGGCCTTTCTTAGTTGAACTGGAGACCCATCTTCAAATTCCAGGGTGACATGTTACATGCTCAAACATACAAGCATGGAAGGATAATCCTAAGGTCTTATGGGTATCGAAATGGTTCTGAGCTCAAGGGGTCTATTGTAAGGTCTTTCTTAGTTGAACTGGAGACCCATCTTCAAAATCCAGGGTGACGTGTTACATGCTCACACATACAAGCATGGAATTTCAAATTGGTTAAACTACTACCACATCCTATTCTAGATGTGGCATACTCCAATAGATGATGCCAAGTGCAAGTACAGGATACATTTGATGGAAGAGAAGCCCAACAGCCACAGAATCTAAGCCAAAGGATACCCCACAAAGGGAAGTTGCCAGTTTAATAAAAAAACTGGTTGCACATTTTACCCTTCTAATTCAGTGAAGCAATTCATGACAATTCCACCAATGTTGAAAGAATGATGTTTGGACAGCACAAATGTAATATTTTCTCCTCAATTATGCCTACTTTATTTGCTAAATACGGCTGCAGCCAGCAAAAAGACTGCTCCACTGGTAGCCTCTGTAATACACCTATAAGAACCACATATGGTCGAGCTGCTGCTTATTTTATATTAAACATCTTTTTTTTATCATACTTTCAAGTTAAAGAGTTTTAGTTAGCAAAATGTGTTTTCCCTCTGTGGTGTAAGCCTGGTTGACTTCCATGCAGTAAACTTACAATCTCAAGTCTTAATCCAAAGGTACCATCTTCCTTTTCCATTTGAAATGTGCTCTTCCTGCTCAATCCAAAAATAATTATAACCGATCCAAAAGACCTAACAGTAAAATGAATTACGCAATCAACCACATAATGCAATAATAAAATGGTGTCAAAGAAAGATGTTTTGAAGCATCAAGTGTTCGAATGTTTGAAAGTTCCTTCTACATTTAGTTAATTTTAGTAAAACCAACCCCAAAATCCTTATAACAGCACGCAAATGCAATCAAATGTGGTAGGTAATAATAACATGATGTCAAAAAGTAATTTGAAGCATCATTTCCTAATTTTTTAAAGGCCTTTATATACATGGTTACATGACATTGCATCATCATCAAAACAGAACACTGACAAAATGTTTTTATATTTGTCAAAAATTTTAGTGATATTCTAATTTTTTTAATTTGCAAATTTAAGATGTAATTGGATAATATTTGATGAATTGGATCCATATTTGATGTTATGTTTTGAAAAGCAAAACATAATATGCAACAGGAATGAGATTGAAGGTGGCCTGAAGCCCTATCGGTAAGAACATCCGCTTCAAAGAATCAAACATTTTGTTCTAAAATGCCCAATCAATGAGAACACACAATCAAATGATATTAAATTATTTTGAACTCCCATACCAGTTGTCAACCACTACCTACTAAAAGCTCAGCAAAATAAAAGGTAAAACCATAAAACCAGGAAACAGGAATAAAATGCAATTAACCACATTAAGTGAGCCCCTGTTACCTGTGCCATGCTGATCAAACAAGCACTTGGAAAAGGGCAGGTTTTTAACAACCAAAACATTCACGTTTTTTAGGGTTTAGGAGAAAATTTGCTGTTTTTCCCTGATTTAAATCCTGTGTAATTAAATTCCATTTAAATTTTTAGTTTGCCATGTAAATGTGACGCTACTGTTCTTAAAACACAAACCAAGGGATTTAGGATTTACACATAATCAAATTAGCTTACTGTTAGAATTGGTTAGACGGAGAACTTATTTTTCTAGGCATACTTTTTATAAAGAACCCAAAATATTAACCTGCATGAGTCCAAACACAGAAATAAAGACCCTAAGTTTTCATGAATAAGAATGATGGTTAGCTTTTAGAGATCCACAGTAGAAAATCATTCAAATATTGGTCTCAAAACCAAAGGACTACAGAGCCTACGCTGCTGGGGAAAATTCATAGTCCCACAGAGAAGAAAAGACCAAAACAATATGGGGGACGGGGAATATGACTCTCGGAAAGTAGATGAGTTCTGCTTTCAACCAAAGGAACATTGTACTCAAAAAATGAATCCACCAATCAATAAGCTCAAGGAAATTTCATAAGCCCCTGTAATATCACCATACAGCATACAGCATTTTTAACCCAGACACTTGTCGATGGTTTCCAATACTATCATGAACAAACTACATTATACCATAAAATAACATTATGTTCGTCAGAGTATATTCCACACATCAAAACTCCAATAGATAATATATCACAGGTGAAATTATGATTGTATTATTTTATTTTATAATTTTACTTTAGTACAATGTATAAGGATCCCTCAAACAAACTTTATACATGTAATTAGTAATACCATGTTCATCACAGTATGTTCCCACATCAAAATGCCAATGGATAATTCCATCACAGGTGAATTTATGATAATATATATTTATGCTCTAGTACTGCAATGTATAAGCTCATCTTACAAAACTCTACATTTACAATATCCGTGTATGTTTAAAAGCCAAACAAGTACAAACTCTAGGGTAGAAAATGGCGATAAATGCAACCATGCCTAGCCAGAATTCCTCTAATTAAATCATTAAGGTGTGCAGAACATTCGCCACGGACTATAGTCTATAATAACACTTCCCTCATTTGAAATAAACATTTATAATCCCACAAACAAACTAAAATATCAAATACCCATCTCATTAAGCTTAAGTTTCATAAAATCATGTCCATTGGGTTGTAGTACAATAACAAAAAAAGGATATGAAGAGTATCACTCAGATCAAAGTTCCACCAACATAGTAAGGTAACCTATGACTCCGATAAACGACAATCGAAAATAACTCATATTTACAAGACTTAAGAATGTTATCCAGGAATAACACATATCCAATCAAAAAAAATAGTTGATGATATCCCCTAAACTGGTGAAAAAGAGGATTTAATGCGCAGAAAACTTACGCTAAACTAAAAAGGGTATTACCAGACATCTATTAATCCGGAGCATAGCCAGGAAAAACCCATTAAAATCATACAGATTGCTGAAAATTCAGCTTTCGCTCAGATGGGTTGTCCCGTCATTATTGGGATTTCTACACGGATCGTGAATTCAAAAGAAAAATGATAAATCTACACCGAAGATGGATACCTCTATCTTGAACTATAAATCTGAATAGACATCTAGCAAATAATTCAACCAATACAAATATCAGGAGATGATAATAATCAAATAATAAATACCCTAATTGCAGTACTAAATTCCTATTTATTGCAATCAAATATAATACAGAGTACCGACCTCCGATTCTAATGGCTGCTTACCAAAGATAATAGCAGCTGCTGCTGAAGAGTTCTATCGGCTCCGCCGCTCTGCTTTGAAATAAAAACTTAGAAATCCACCAAAGCTTAGATTATGTTCGTTTTCTAGGGTTTAAGAAGTGTGCTGAAAAAGAAGGGTTTTCCCGTCCACGGGAGACGATATAAATAGCATTTTCTATAGAGGGGATTTTCGAGTTGTGGAGGAAAAAGGCCCCCACCCTACCTAATGCAAACAATAGGCACAAATTAACATTAAATTAGATTTTTTAATAAATAATTCTAATAAATTTATGAAAATTAAGTGTGATAGATAAGAGTATTTAATTTTCAAATTAATGTTAGATGAATAAAATTGAAGTTATCTAATTGTTCAAAAATGATGTTTCGATTGATGATTCTTAGAAAATGCATTATGTTAGTATTGGCATAATATATGCTTGAAAATATTTTTTTCTTCACCTCAGTAATATATGAATTTTTTAATGTGTTGTCTAGGAACATCATTTAGGAGTTCGTCGACTCAATACGTAGACAAGTTCTCCTAGATCAAACCTCTTTGGTGAGTTAATATTGAAGACATGAAAATAAACAAGGATAAAAGCATAAAGTTTCAAAGCAATAATGGAACCTTTTACCTTGTTTTTTATTTTCTCCTTCGATTGAGCAAAGTAGAGTGCACACCCTTTCTCTGCTTGATTTGTTATTTGTGATGTGTTGATAGTGGAATGAGGTTGCTTAGTAGACTAGCAATTTAATGTTAGGATTGGGATGATAGATCAAGAAAATGGCAACATAATGATAACATAGAAATAGTTGTTCAAATGGGATGAGAAGCCTCTATTTTATAGATTTTCCATGAGGGAAATCAAGGGGCAAGATGCATTGGTTAATGGAGGGCTAGGATTTAGGGAAGATGGCAGAATGGATTAAATATGTTATAGTGGATTGAAGTGAGGACCTCTCTAGTCATGGTTAAGGTCTATTTATCATTGGCCAAGCATGTAAAGTTCATCTAGTTGCAATGGAAGGCATGAGTATAGACTTGACAAGGCTTGTCATTTGCTTTGGTTGTGTTCTTACATATCATTTCCCTTGCCAAAATATTTTTAGAATCAAGTTCTTCAATTAGATATGATAGTGTTTGTCTTGCATGCCATGGATTGTAGTTGCATGAGAATCTCTCCCATTACACTATAATTTGATCCCTTGATGAGCCAAATTTATTGACAATGCTAAGAAATGGGTGGTATAGTAGTAGTTCAATCCAACAAAATTCTTCAAAATATTTGTCATCTTTTGTAGGGATGGTTGTGAACCATGGGGAGACCTAAACTATGGTTGGTGTTGAACGCTTTTTCCACTAATTACACTTTCAATTTTCTACGAAGGTCCATTTCTAAGTCACTTCAATAAGTGACATAGTATCTAGATATATGGGTCATGCTATGTAAATGTCAATGCAAGTTGTGGATGTGAGTGAAAATGTGACAAGTTGAATTATTTTTGGTTAACATTTAAATAAAAAAAATTCCTGCTAAACAAGGAGAATGGTAGTTTTAGTAGAAGGTGGAAACTCTCTTAGGAACCAATACCATGATCTACAAGGCTCTCAACAAGAATTTTTTGAAAATTTAAAGGGGTTAGCTTATCAAAAGTGTTTGAAATATGAAAAATCATTGTGCGATATGTTTCAAATTTGTTTTTTGCTTTTACAGCATATTTTTCAATTATTTGAGGATTGCATCAATCAAGAGAATAGGTTGAAAATATATGATGGCCCTCTAAATAGAGAGTATAGGTGGATTGTGAAGATTCAAGCGAACATCATTATGAATATGGGTGTGTTTTGGTTGGTCATTTTCAAAATTTGAAAGGTTTGATTTATCTTGCATGCTCCAAGGGGATTTATAGCAACTTTGGAGAGATGTCCCTTTTCTCCTTGGACATGTTAGCAATGTACACTTTATATGGCATTGGACACAATTTAATAATTCATTATAGTCGATGGAAGGGTTAGCTTACATAATCATTATTGTGTCCATCAAACATGGGTTATCAAGAATAGATCAAGGAAATGACTAGTTTCTCAATGCAATGGCTCGTGGGTATTCAAGTGCACTTTGTATTGACTAGAGTTTATTCCATTGTAATTTGACAATGTCAGGTGCTTCCTTGAGACAAAGGAAACCATGGATATGTGCGAAGCCTCTATATTGTCATTCATATCTGGAAAGAGAGTTCTTAAGAAAGTAATAAAAGTACGAATTGAATGTAAAAGTATGATACAAAAAAGTTTATACCCATACTAATAGTTAATTGCACCAAGAAATTTTTCAAAGACCTCCACATGAAATGTAGTAAATCTTTGGTACAGGTATATTGTGGTTAGATGCAGATTTCAAATAATATTATGTAGCCTCCACCTAGAAGCTACATGAGGATTTGTAGGTGCAATAGATGACATGATGATGTGCAAGTCTAATCATTTTGTATTTGTTGTGTTAAGGGTACAAAATAGTGTTGGGCATCCAATTTGAATGACCGTATCAAAAATCCCCCCTCTACGTTGGTTCCAAAATAGGTGTGTACCACAAATAAATTAGCCAAATCACATTAGTTGGTTAGCAAGTTTTTCATCAAGAAGGTCCATCAATCTTTGGTTAAGATTATAAATTCTTTTTGGTAAATAATTATCCAGTTATTTATGGATAAACACAAATGTTTTCGATTGGATTTGATGACACATAATTATATTTAGTATGAAGTACCTAAATCATGGGTGTTGGCCAAACCTATTATCATGGAACCTTAGAAGATGGAGCTCATATATTTATGTAGCTCAATTGATTTAATATGTTGTTGATTGTATGTGGCTAAGACTTTTGGAAACAAAGTGGGGAATGCCATTGCTAATAATCCAATGGTATATTTTTTATGGGTGAAAAAGAAATGGGTGGCCATTCAATAATAGGAGTTGGGAATCCTTTCCCTAATTGTAATAAAGAGTGCAACTCTTCCACCTCTTTATAAGTAGGTGGGAAGTTTTCCATGAGTGAATTTGTGGTTGGTATGCTTTCTTGGAAGAAGTCTTCATCTTCAATATTCGTTTGCATGTAGCCTACATTTACGAGATTAGGATTTGAAGTTGTTGCATATAAAAGGTTTCAGATGTCAGTAGGGGCATGGGGAAAGCACACTAATGCAACTTGTTCTACTTGTACATATTTTAGTATAGGTCAAAAAATAATTATTTCGTAATGCCTCATTGACACATTCTCTAGTAACATAGAAGCTATATTTTTTGCTCAATATTTTTCTTGTTAACTATTAGTATATCTAATTAATCTATATGCCTTGGCAAGTAAGTTGCAAGTCTAGATATATATTGAGGAAAATAAATAGTGTGGCTATTGTATTTTAGTTGGCCCCATCTTACATAGGTAATTTGTAGGACAACGCTAACCCTCACTATTAACATCTCAATTTGGGTTAGATTTTTCAAATATACATGTTGCTCACCAAGGTCCATGTTGTTCCATTTTGAGAAGCAATGGCTATTTTTTTCTAATATGCATTTATAACAAGTAGAGATTCCATATGATTTCTGTAATGTCCCCTTCTCAAACCTGATCGTGCATATGACCGTTGGCCTTTTTTCTGGAAACCCGAAGGCTAGTCGGAAGGTTAAATTAGGGTTTCCTATTTTTGAGGAGGTCTTGGCTCTGAGATGGTGGATTCAATGGCGGATTCCTTCTGGGTTTTCAGAGGGCTTCGCAGCAGTATGTTCATTTCAGCATTCAGAGCATTTTCTGGAATTTACTATTTTTAGTAAATTCTATTTCTGGCAGTATACAGGTTGGTCTCAAGTAGTTGACTTTCCCCTTCAGTTGTCTCAAGTGGCGTATTCAGTTTCGGGCTTCAGAATGCAGTTTTGGAGAGTTGAACTCATTTCACTTAAAAATAACATTATAATTTAAATGTTATTTTATCACCTTGGCCTAGTCAAATAACTTAATGTTATTTTAAAAGGTGGACTTGAAGGGTGGCGCCATCATTGAGGTTATATTAAAATTATATTGAATTTATCAAGTCAAAACTAAGCCTTAAGGAGGACACATTTATTTAAGTGAGAAATTTAATGAAGTCAAAATTAAAGATGCTTGGAAAAGGACACCATTTCTTGGGATTAGGGTTTTGACTTTGGAAAAGAAGTTAGGGTTTCCAGGAAGGTCCACAGAAGCTTATAAAAGACAGCCTTGGGTTCTCATTTGAGGATCTTATGTTTTATAATATTGTTATGCTACCGGAATGGCTTTGGGATTGCTTCGAGGAATGAATGCCTCCTAGCTTGGCTCTTCTTCTTGCTTGAAAGATAGCAACTAGTTAAGAGATAGTTTGTAATAGGTTTATCTTGCATTTCAGTTGAGTATCTTGCATTTTTGGAGTTCTAGATTTGCATTTCAGTCTCATTTTGAAGTTGTTGAAGTCAAGTTGAATCTGTAGTTTCACTCATAAATCTGAAAATAAAAATACAGTCGTTCTGGGTATTGATTCATTGAGTTTCCTTGATAGGGGCGACCCTTCTTGCAAAGATTCAGATTTTAATATTGAGTGTTTATTTTTTAAAAGCAAAATCGCTTCTCTCTATTGGCCGCACCATTCTGGTCTGCCTGGCAAATGTTTAGAAAAAAGAATACTTCGATTTGTTAGTAGTTTCTTGGTCTAGTCCTTATTGCCATCATTATAGCTTTCGTTTGCATCAGGTCTCATGTCATTCTGGCAAGTATTGAGTGAGTTGTGAGCATTTTAGTGGATTCTAGGGTTGTTGGTTATGCATATTACGTTGCTGTTTTGTTATATCAGTCTTGAGTAATCTATATTTTGGTGAAGAGTTGTATCTGGAAGGTCATAATTAACCTTGGAATGATCATATCTATTATTGCAGCAGTGGAGAGCTTCTAATCTTGTTTATTGCAGGCATCTTCTGATATTTTGTAAGCTGAACAGTAGTACTGTCAGCATTTCTCTTAATCTTACTTTACATTCTGAAGCTGCATTGTATTTCTGTATATCTCCGCCATATGGTCGCCTCATTTCCACTCTGGAATTGGGTAGCACATACTTGGTGTTGAGTTTACTTTCAGCATAGTTAGCATCTCCGTCATATGGTAGCTCCCATTCCATCTTGGTTTGGAAAGCACATTCTTGACGTTGAGTTCCTTTCTGTATTTAGAGAAGAAGATCCTCTGACCATATGCTCGCCATCATCGGCGCCATCCTTGGTTAGAGTTGCTTTTTGCATAAGCAGTTTAATTCAGATCCTCTGACCAATGCTCACACCTTGCCCACATCGGGATCCTGGTGTACATTCTGGTTAGAGTTGCTTTCTGCACGTTTTGGTTTATCTTCTAACCTTAACGGGTGCATTGTTTGAAATCTGTTAATTGAAAAATAAAAAAAAAATTGGTTTGGAATATTTCAGTGGTATCAGAGCCAAGATCTTGCCATCCTGTGAACAATCCGTCTATGAGTGAAAGAGAAAAGAGGTACTTTGCAAGAGAAGACAAGAAGGTTGGAAAACAGTTCCAGCTTTATCAACCTCCAGAAGGTCAGACAGCTTCAGGAACCTTGAGGGCTCATTTGGAGTCTTCTCAGGAAACAGACATGGCAGAAGGTGAGAGGTTAGTTGGGGGTAACGAGAGGATTACCAACAACAGAGATGACAGTGGAAAAGGGAGAGATGGGAGAGAAAGATCCATGAGTCCAGGAAAGAGATTTGAAAGAAAGATGGATGACTTGATGGACATGGTATCTTTCATGATGGGGAAAGTGGGCCAGAACACCACTCCACAGAACAACTCAGGGCATAGAGAGGAGCATAGTGCTTCCAACCAGCATGATGAGCATGCAGCTCGGACGGTGTCAAACAACACTTACATTTCCTCCAGGCCGTTCAAACCCACCTTTTTGGCACCTGTAAACAATCAGCCAGATCCTGGCAAGAATGCTTCATTCGTGGAGCAGTTGAGACTGGGTCGTGCAGAGTACGATTCTCTACCTGCCGACATCAGGATGGATATGTCCTATAACGATTTCATGGATCATAAAAGGAAAAACAAAGGACAAGGGAGACACTATGATCAAAGAAGACCAACAAATCAAGGAGACTTGTACCAAGCTGTCAACAAGGTGACACTTCCACACTTTGACGGGAGTGATTCCAGTTCAGCCCGAGCTTGGATTCAGAAGCTGGATAACTATCTAGCTCTCAGACCTATGGCAGAAGAAGAAGCGATCAAGTTCGCTACGCTACACCTTGATGGGGTGGCGCACGAGTGGTGGTACCATGGCTTAATTACTTTGGGTCATCGGTCTATCACAACTTATGAAGAGTTCACTACCAGGCTCATTGAGAGGTTCGAGAAGAAGGATCCAGAAGTGCATTTTAGGGAGTTGGCACAGTTGAGACAGTATGGCACTGTTGAAGCCTACATAGCTGAGTTTCAAAGACTTTCAGTTATGGTCACTGGAATTACAGAAAGAAGATTAGTGATCCTATTCACTGAAGGATTGATGGAGCCACTCAAGGGTTGGATCAAAGCTTTTGATCCACCGTCCTTACAAGAAGCAATGAAAAAAGCTAGAAACATGGAGTGGGCTGCTCCCAAAGCAAAGTTTCCTTCCAAACCAGCCTTTCACAAAGGGGATAGAGGGAAAAAGTTTCATCAAAAGCCTCACCATAAGGAGTTTAAACCACAGAAACCCCATGGCTCAAGATTGGATCCAGAGACTATCAATGAACTCCGAAGGAAGGGGTTATGTTTCCGTTGTAGGGAAAAATGGTCCCAAGATCATGTGTGCCCAAAGGGTGCTAAAATTCATCAAATTGAGTTCTATACAGCTGATGAAAGCAATTCTGATTTTTCTGATCAGCAAGCTGATTTTGAGGACAGCGATGAAGAAAATACCCCAGAAGAGTCTGAAGGTGAAAAAGAAAGTGGTGGTACATTGGCTCAACTTTCGAGCTTCCAAAAGAATGAGTCCTTTAAAGTTCGTGGGATGATCAAAGGGCAACGTATTGTTGCTTTAATTGACACTGGAGCAACACATAACTTCATAGATGAAGTTGTGGTGGCAAAGAAAGGATTGCAAACAGAAGACTTTGAAGGGTTCAAAGTTATGGTTACGGATGGGTTTCACATCTCATGCACCAAGAGGATTCCGAACATGTCAATGCAATTGGGCAATTACGAAGTCAAGGATGACTTCTACGTGGTCAATATTGGAGATACGGATGCTGTCCTTGGCATTCAATGGTTGTGATCTCTTGGAGAGATCTCTCTAAATCTGCAAACTATGGAGTTGAAATTTCAATCCGATGGAAAGAAGGTGGTGTTGAGAGGGATGTCAAATGGTGGCCCTCGGATTGTGTCATTCAAGAGGATGGCGAAGTTGATACGTCATGATCAAGTGGAGTGGGCTGCGGAGTGCATGATTCTTCCAGCTAGTCCCGCTGAAACGAAAATAGAGCATCCTCCAGATATTCAGTCTTTACTCACCAAGAAGAGTAAAGTGTTTGCTGATTTACCCCCGGGACCTCCTCCTGATCGAGGTTCAGAACACATCATAGAGCTCAAAGAAGGAGCTAAACCGGTGATCACAACTCCATATCGGTATCCGAAGAGACAAAAGGATGAGATCGAGAAGAATATTCGGGAACTTTTGGAGATGGGTTTCATACGCCCAAGCAAGAGCCCTTTTGCATCTGCAGTGGTTCTTGTGAAAAAGAAGGATGGTACCATGCGCATGTGCGTGGACTATCGTGCTTTGAACCAAAGCACAATAAAAAATAGATACCCCATTCCCAGGATAGATGAGCTCATTGATGAGCTACATGGGGCTAAGTTCTTTTCGAAGATTGATCTGAGGTCGGGTTACCATCAGATACGAATGAGGGGATCAGATGTGGAAAAGACAGCTTTCAGATGTCACTATGGACATTTTGAATTCTTAGTCATGCCATTTGGGTTGACTAATGCTCCGGCCACCTTTCAGTCTTGCATGAACCGTGTCTTTCAGAATCAGTTACGAAGGTTTGTGCTGATATTTTTTGATGATATTCTGATCTATAGCAAGACTTGGGAGGATCACCTCAAGCACTTGGAGGATGTGCTTAGTATCATGGAATCTGAGAGCTTATTTGCCAAAGCTTCCAAATGTGAATTTGGAATGGTGGAGTTACTGTACCTTGGCCACATAATCAGTGCTGAGGGAGTAAAGGTGGATCCGGAAAAAATCAAAGCAGTAGTTGATTGGCCACCTCCTGAGAGCTTGACCCAGTTGAAAGGTTTTCTGGGTCTTTGTGGATTTTATCGGAGATTCGTAAAGGGGTATTCACAGAATGCTGCTCCCCTTACTGATCTCACCAAAAAGGGAGCCTTTGCTTGGTCAGAAAAGGCTCAAATTGTGTTTGATAAATTCAAGAAGATCATGAGTTCGTGTCCAGTCTTGGCTATCCCGGATTTCTCCAAGCCATTCGAGCTGCAATGTGATGCTTCAGGTGAAGGAGTGGGGGCTGTCCTGATGCAAGACAAACACCCTATCGTGTTTGAAAGTAGAAAGTTACGGGGTGTGGAGAGGACATACTCAATCTATGATAAAGAAATGCTTGCTATTATGCATGCATTAGCCAAGTTCAGGCAGTACTTGGTGGGGAATAAATTCGTAGTTAAGACCGACCACAATAGCCTCAAGCATTTTATGCACCAGAAGGATTTAAATGAGAGGCAACAGAAATGGGTGAGTAAGCTTCAAGCTTACGACTTTGACATTGAATATGTCAAAGGAAAAAATAATGTCGTGGCCGATGCTCTCTCCAGAAGGCCTCATCTGAGCTCATTGTGTGAGCTTACTGCAGATTGGAGGGACATGTTGCTTGCTGATTATGCCAAAAATCAGTTTGCAACCAGCATTCTGGAAGGTACTTTCCATGATGAAAAGTACCAGGTGGTTGAGGGATTGATTCAGTATAAGGGAAGAATCTTTCTGGTGGCTGATTCTAAGCTCAAGAAGAAGATTCTTTTGAATTTTCATGACATTCCAGTTGCTGGTCACCAAGGTTTTTTCAAGACCTATAGGCAGATCCGAGAAAGGTTTTCTTGGAAAGGTTTGAAGAGAGAGGTTCAACGCTACATTCAGGAATGTCCTGTTTGTCAAGCAAATAAAAATGAGCATACATTGCCAGCCGGTTTGCTGCAACCACTTCCAATTCCCAATCAAAAATGGGAAAGCATTTCAATGGATTTCATCACTGGGTTGCCCAAGGCCCAAGGGAAGGATTGCATCTACGTGGTAGTTGACAGATTAACCAAGTTTGCTCATTTCTTTGCCATTACCAGCACTTTTTCTGCAGCCCAAGTTGCAGATTTGTTTTTTCGAGAAGTGTTTAGGCTTCATGGGTTGCCAAAGAATATTGTAAGTGATAGGGACAGCAAGTTCCTAAGTACCTTTTGGCAAGAAGTTTTCAGAATGAGTGGTACTGTGCTCACTCCAAGCACGAGTTATCACCCCCAAACTGATGGGCAGACAGAAGTGGTGAACAAGTGGTTGGAAGGCTACTTGAGAAATTATGTGTCAGAACAGCAGAAAGCTTGGGTTAAGTGGCTGCATATAGGCGAGTACTGCTACAACTCTACCTTTCATATGTCAATCAAGATGTCGCCTTTCTTGGCACTTTACGGATATGAAGCACCCAGTTTTGCAGACTTGGTGTTTGGTGACAGCAAAGCACCTTTAGCCAAGGATTTGTTGCAGCATAGTCAAGACATAATGAGATCCTTGAAGGATAATTTGCAGATTGCGCAAAATCAGCAGAAGTTGTATGCTGATTAGAGGCGTGTTGAGCGTTCGTTTGAGGTTGGGGATATGGTCTATCTTCGTTTACAACCTTATAGACAGTCTACTCTCAAGAAGAGTGGAGCTGAGAAGCTCAAACCTCGCTTCTATGGGCCATTTAGGGTCATCAGAAAGGTTGGGGCAGTAGCTTATGAATTAGAGCTACCTTCAGATAGCAGAGTGCATAACGTCTTCCACGTGTCCCGCCTCAAGAAGGCACTTGGACAAAATGTGGTTGCTTCTTCACAGTTGCCACCGTTGGATGAAGAAGGACAGTTGGTTCTAGTTCCCGAGGAGATACTTGATGTCAGAGAACGTTCCTTGAGGAATAGAACTATCAGAGAATGTTTGGTAAAGTGGAAGAACCTGCCTATGGAGGATGCCACTTGGGAAAGTGATGAGATATTGCAGCATCCTAGTTTGCGATTGCTTGAGGACAAGCAATCTTGGGGAGGGCGGACTGTAATGTCCCCTTCTCAAACCTGATCGTGCATATGACCGTTGGCCTTTTTTCTGGAAACCCGAAGGCTAGTCGGAAGGTTAAATTAGGGTTTCCTATTTTTGAGGAGGTCTTGGCTCTGAGATGGTGGATTCAATGGCGGATTCCTTCTGGGTTTTCAGAGGGCTTCGCAGCAGTATGTTCATTTCGGCATTCAGAGCATTTTCTGGAATTTACTATTTTTAGTAAATTCTATTTTTGGCAGTATACAGGTTGGTCTCAGGTAGTTGACTTTCCCCTTCAGTTGTCTCAAGTGGCGTATTCAGTTTCGGGCTTCAGAATGCAGTTTTGGAGAGTTGAACTCATTTCACTTAAAAATAACATTATAATTTAAATGTTATTTTATCACCTTGGCCTAGTCAAATAACTTAATGTTATTTTAAAAGGTGGACTTGAAGGGTGGCGCCATCATTGAGGTTATATTAAAATTATATTGAATTTATCAAGTCAAAACTAAGCCTTAAGGAGGACGCATTTATTTAAGTGAGAAATTTAATGAAGTCAAAATTAAAGATGCTTGGAAAAGGACGCCATTTCTTGGGATTAGGGTTTTGACTTTGGAAAAGAAGTTAGGGTTTCCAGGAAGGTCCACAGAAGCTTATAAAAGACAGCCTTGGGTTCTCATTTGAGGATCTTATGTTTTATAATATTGTTATGCTGCCGGAATGGCTTTGGGATTGCTTCGAGGAATGAATGCCTCCTAGCTTGGCTCTTCTTCTTGCTTGAAAGATAGCAACTAGTTGAGAGATAGTTTGTAATAGGTTTATCTTGCATTTCAGTTGAGTATCTTGCATTTTTGGAGTTCTAGATTTGCATTTCGGTCTCATTTTGAAGTTGCTGAAGTCAAGTTGAATCTGTAGTTTCGCTCATAAATCTGAAAATAAAAGTACAGTCGTTCTGGGTATTGATTCATTGAGTTTCCTTGATAGGGGCGACCCTTCTTGTAAAGATTCAGAATTTAATATTGAGTGTTTATTTTTTAAAAGCAAAATCGCTTCTCTCTATTGGCCGCACCATTTTGGTCTGCCTGGCAAATGTTTAGAAAAAAGAATACTTCGATTTGTTAGTTGTTTCTTGGTCTAGTCCTCATTGCCATCATTATAGTTTTCGTTTGCATCAGGTCTCATGTCATTCTGGCAAGTATTGAGTGAGTTGTGAGCATTTTAGTGGATTCTAGGGTTGCTGGTTATGCATATTACGTTGCTGTTTTGTTATATCAGTCTTGAGTAATCTGTATTTTGGTGAAGAGTTGTATCTGGAAGGTCATAATTAACCTTGGAATGATCATATCTATTATTGCAGCAGTGGAGAGCATCTAATCTTGTTTATTGCAGGCATCTTCTGATATTTTGTAAGCTGAACAGTAGTACTGTCAGCATTTCTCTTAATCTTACTTTACATTCTGAAGCTGCATTGTATTTCTGTATATCTCCGCCATATGGTCGCCTCATTTCCACTCTGGAATTGGGTAGCACATACTTGGTGTTGAGTTTACTTTCAGCATAGTTAGCATCTCCGTCATATGGTAGCTCCCATTCCATCTTGGTTTGGAAAGCACATTCTTGGCGTTGAGTTCCTTTCTGTATTTAGAGAAGAAGATCCTCTGACCATATGCTCGCCATCATCGGCGCCATCCTTGGTTAGAGTTGCTTTTTGCATAAGCAGTTTAATTCAGATCCTCTGACCAATGCTCACACCTTGCCCACATCGGGATCCTGGTGTACATTCTGGTTAGAGTTGCTTTCTGCACGTTTTGGTTTATCTTCTAACCTTAACGGGTGCATTGTTTGAAATCTGTTAATTGAAAAATCAAAAAAAAATTGGTTTGGAATATTTCAAAGAATAGGACTTTACCTCGCTCAACATATCATAAGTCAGAGTTATCTTTTGCCGCCTTAGCTCCTGAACCTGCTGATCGACCCACCATTGTGTATACTTGATGATAGGTCTCATCAAAGTATTCAAATCGGCATGCTCTGACTCTGACCACCTGACAGCAGGCAAGGACAAACTCTCATCGAAGCATGGCTGCGTTTGTTTTCCATCCTCTTCCAACTGATCT
>CM021104.1:99640248-99685207 GCA_007115665.2 Sequoiadendron giganteum
ATCATTTAGGAGTTCGTCGACTCAATACGTAGACAAGTTCTCCTAGATCAAACCTCTTTGGTGAGTTAATATTGAAGACATGAAAATAAACAAGGATAAAAGCATAAAGTTTCAAAGCAATAATGGAACCTTTTACCTTGTTTTTTATTTTCTCCTTCGATTGAGCAAAGTAGAGTGCACACCCTTTCTCTGCTTGATTTGTTATTTGTGATGTGTTGATAGTGGAATGAGGTTGCTTAGTAGACTAGCAATTTAATGTTAGGATTGGGATGATAGATCAAGAAAATGGCAACATAATGATAACATAGAAATAGTTGTTCAAATGGGATGAGAAGCCTCTATTTTATAGATTTTCCATGAGGGAAATCAAGGGGCAAGATGCATTGGTTAATGGAGGGCTAGGATTTAGGGAAGATGGCAGAATGGATTAAATATGTTATAGTGGATTGAAGTGAGGACCTCTCTAGTCATGGTTAAGGTCTATTTATCATTGGCCAAGCATGTAAAGTTCATCTAGTTGCAATGGAAGGCATGAGTATAGACTTGACAAGGCTTGTCATTTGCTTTGGTTGTGTTCTTACATATCATTTCCCTTGCCAAAATATTTTTAGAATCAAGTTCTTCAATTAGATATGATAGTGTTTGTCTTGCATGCCATGGATTGTAGTTGCATGAGAATCTCTCCCATTACACTATAATTTGATCCCTTGATGAGCCAAATTTATTGACAATGCTAAGAAATGGGTGGTATAGTAGTAGTTCAATCCAACAAAATTCTTCAAAATATTTGTCATCTTTTGTAGGGATGGTTGTGAACCATGGGGAGACCTAAACTATGGTTGGTGTTGAACGCTTTTTCCACTAATTACACTTTCAATTTTCTACGAAGGTCCATTTCTAAGTCACTTCAATAAGTGACATAGTATCTAGATATATGGGTCATGCTATGTAAATGTCAATGCAAGTTGTGGATGTGAGTGAAAATGTGACAAGTTGAATTATTTTTGGTTAACATTTAAATAAAAAAAATTCCTGCTAAACAAGGAGAATGGTAGTTTTAGTAGAAGGTGGAAACTCTCTTAGGAACCAATACCATGATCTACAAGGCTCTCAACAAGAATTTTTTGAAAATTTAAAGGGGTTAGCTTATCAAAAGTGTTTGAAATATGAAAAATCATTGTGCGATATGTTTCAAATTTGTTTTTTGCTTTTACAGCATATTTTTCAATTATTTGAGGATTGCATCAATCAAGAGAATAGGTTGAAAATATATGATGGCCCTCTAAATAGAGAGTATAGGTGGATTGTGAAGATTCAAGCGAACATCATTATGAATATGGGTGTGTTTTGGTTGGTCATTTTCAAAATTTGAAAGGTTTGATTTATCTTGCATGCTCCAAGGGGATTTATAGCAACTTTGGAGAGATGTCCCTTTTCTCCTTGGACATGTTAGCAATGTACACTTTATATGGCATTGGACACAATTTAATAATTCATTATAGTCGATGGAAGGGTTAGCTTACATAATCATTATTGTGTCCATCAAACATGGGTTATCAAGAATAGATCAAGGAAATGACTAGTTTCTCAATGCAATGGCTCGTGGGTATTCAAGTGCACTTTGTATTGACTAGAGTTTATTCCATTGTAATTTGACAATGTCAGGTGCTTCCTTGAGACAAAGGAAACCATGGATATGTGCGAAGCCTCTATATTGTCATTCATATCTGGAAAGAGAGTTCTTAAGAAAGTAATAAAAGTACGAATTGAATGTAAAAGTATGATACAAAAAAGTTTATACCCATACTAATAGTTAATTGCACCAAGAAATTTTTCAAAGACCTCCACATGAAATGTAGTAAATCTTTGGTACAGGTATATTGTGGTTAGATGCAGATTTCAAATAATATTATGTAGCCTCCACCTAGAAGCTACATGAGGATTTGTAGGTGCAATAGATGACATGATGATGTGCAAGTCTAATCATTTTGTATTTGTTGTGTTAAGGGTACAAAATAGTGTTGGGCATCCAATTTGAATGACCGTATCAAAAATCCCCCCTCTACGTTGGTTCCAAAATAGGTGTGTACCACAAATAAATTAGCCAAATCACATTAGTTGGTTAGCAAGTTTTTCATCAAGAAGGTCCATCAATCTTTGGTTAAGATTATAAATTCTTTTTGGTAAATAATTATCCAGTTATTTATGGATAAACACAAATGTTTTCGATTGGATTTGATGACACATAATTATATTTAGTATGAAGTACCTAAATCATGGGTGTTGGCCAAACCTATTATCATGGAACCTTAGAAGATGGAGCTCATATATTTATGTAGCTCAATTGATTTAATATGTTGTTGATTGTATGTGGCTAAGACTTTTGGAAACAAAGTGGGGAATGCCATTGCTAATAATCCAATGGTATATTTTTTATGGGTGAAAAAGAAATGGGTGGCCATTCAATAATAGGAGTTGGGAATCCTTTCCCTAATTGTAATAAAGAGTGCAACTCTTCCACCTCTTTATAAGTAGGTGGGAAGTTTTCCATGAGTGAATTTGTGGTTGGTATGCTTTCTTGGAAGAAGTCTTCATCTTCAATATTCGTTTGCATGTAGCCTACATTTACGAGATTAGGATTTGAAGTTGTTGCATATAAAAGGTTTCAGATGTCAGTAGGGGCATGGGGAAAGCACACTAATGCAACTTGTTCTACTTGTACATATTTTAGTATAGGTCAAAAAATAATTATTTCGTAATGCCTCATTGACACATTCTCTAGTAACATAGAAGCTATATTTTTTGCTCAATATTTTTCTTGTTAACTATTAGTATATCTAATTAATCTATATGCCTTGGCAAGTAAGTTGCAAGTCTAGATATATATTGAGGAAAATAAATAGTGTGGCTATTGTATTTTAGTTGGCCCCATCTTACATAGGTAATTTGTAGGACAACGCTAACCCTCACTATTAACATCTCAATTTGGGTTAGATTTTTCAAATATACATGTTGCTCACCAAGGTCCATGTTGTTCCATTTTGAGAAGCAATGGCTATTTTTTTCTAATATGCATTTATAACAAGTAGAGATTCCATATGATTTCTGTAATGTCCCCTTCTCAAACCTGATCGTGCATATGACCGTTGGCCTTTTTTCTGGAAACCCGAAGGCTAGTCGGAAGGTTAAATTAGGGTTTCCTATTTTTGAGGAGGTCTTGGCTCTGAGATGGTGGATTCAATGGCGGATTCCTTCTGGGTTTTCAGAGGGCTTCGCAGTAGTATGTTCATTTTGGCATTCAGAGCATTTTTTGGAATTTACTATTTTAGTAAATTCTATTTTTGGCAGTACACAGGTTGGTCTCAGGTAGTTGACTTTCCCCTTCAGTTGTCTCAAGTGGCGTATTCAGTTTCGGGCTTCAGAATGCAGTTTTGGAGAGTTGAACTCATTTCACTTAAAAATAACATTATAATTTAAATGTTATTTTATCACCTTGGCCTAGTCAAATAACTTAATGTTATTTTAAAAGGTGGACTTGAAGGGTGGCGCCATCATTGAGGTTATATTAAAATTATATTGAATTTATCAAGTCAAAACTAAGCCTAAGGAGGACGCATTTATTTAAGTGAGAAATTTAATGAAGTCAAAATTAAAGATGCTTGGAAAAGGACGCCATTTCTTGGGATTAGGGTTTTGACTTTGGAAAAGAAGTTAGGGTTTCAAGGAAGGTCCACAGAAGCTTATAAAAGGCAGCCTTGGGTTCTCATTTGATGATCTTTTGTCTATGCTATTGTTATGCTGCCAAAATGGTTGCTGGATTGCTTCGAGGAATGAATGCCTCCTAGCCTTGGCTCGACTTCGTGCTTGAGAGATAGCACCTAGTAGAGAAGTTTGCTTATTGTTGAGAGTTTTTGTAGTGAGGTTTGCTTTGTAGCTGGAGTTTTGTTTGTAGTTCAGATTACTGCATTTTATGTCATTTTCTGGAGTTGCTGATAACAGGGCTGAATCTGTAGTTTCACTCATAAATCCGAAAATAAAAATACAGTCGTTCTGGGTATTGATTCATTGAGTTTCCTTGATAGGGGCGACCCTTCTTGCAAAGATTCAGATTTTAATATCGAGTGTTTATTTTTTAAAAGCAAAATCGCCTCTCTCTATTGGCCGTACCATTCTGGTCTGCCCGACAAATGTTTAGAAAAAGAATACTTCGATTTGTTAGCTGTTTATTGGTCTAGTCCTCATTGCCATCATTATAGCTTTCGATTGCATCAGGTCTCATGTCATTCTGGCAAGTATTGAGTGAGTTGTGAGTATTTTGGTGAGTTCTAGGTTGTTGGTTATGCATATTACGCTAAGTCGTTTTGTTATAATGTACTGAGTAATCAGATTTTGGGTGAAGAGTTGTATCCGAAGGTCATAATTAACCTTGGAATGATCATATATCTATTATCGCAAAACAGCGGAGAGCTTCTAATCTTGTTTTATTGCGTGCATCTTCATATTAGTTTTGTAAGTCAACAAGAGTAATCGCCGCTGATTTCTCTAATCTACTTACATTCGGCTTCAGCATTGTATTTCTCAGATATCTCTACTATATGGTCATTTGGCTTCCACCGGAATTAGTAAAGTACATACTTGGTAAAAGAGCGCCATTTTCAAGATAGTTAAGATTCCGGCCATATGGTATTCCCGACCCATTCTGGTTTGGAAGCACATACTTGACGTTGAGTTCCTTTCTGTATTTAGAGAAGAAGATCCTCTGACCATATGCTCGCCATCATCGGCGCCATCCTTGGTTAGAGTTGCTTTTTGCATAAGCAGTTTAATTCAGATCCTCTGACCAATGCTCACACCTTGCCCACATCGGGATCCTGGTGTACATTCTCGTTAGAGTTGCTTTCTGCACGTTTTGGTTTATCTTCTAACCTTAACGGGTGCATTGTTTGAAATCTGTTAATTGAAAAATCAAAAAAAAAAATTGGTTTGGAATATTTCAGTGGTATCAGAGCCAAGATCTTGCCATCCTGTGAACAATCCGTCTATGAGTGACAGAGAAAAGAGGTACTTTGCAAGAGAAGACAAGAAGGTTGGAAAACAGTTCCAGCTTTATCAGCCTCCAGAAGGTCAGACAGCTTCAGGAATCTTGAGGGCTCATTGGGAGTCTTCTCAGGAAACAGACATGGCAGAAGGTGAGAGGTCAGTTGGGGGGAACGAGAGGATTACCAACAACAGAGATGACAGTGGAAAAGGGAGAGATGGGAGAGAAAGATCCATGAGTCCAGGAAAGAGATTTGAAAGAAAGATGGATGCCTTGATGGACATGGTATCTTTCATGATGGGGAAAGTGGGCCAGAACACCACTCCACAGAACAACTCAGGGCATAGAGGGGAGCATAGTGCTTCCAACCAGCATGATGAGCATGTAGCTCGGACGGTGTCAAACAACACTTACATTTCCTCCAGGCCGTTCAAACCCACCTTTTTGGCACCTGTAAACAATCAGCCAAATCCTGAAGAGAATGCTTCATTCGTGGAGCAATTGAGACTGGGTCGTGCAGAGTATGATTCTCTACCTGTCGACATCAGGATGGATATGTCCTATAACGATTTCATGGATCATAAAAGGAAAAACAAAGGACAAGGGAGACACTATGATCAAAGAAGACCAACAAATCAAGGAGACTTGTACCAAGCTGTCAACAAGGTGACACTTCCACACTTTGACGGGAGTGATTCCAGTTCAGCCCGAGCTTGGATTCAGAAGCTGGATAACTATCTAGCTCTCAGACCTATGGCAGAAGAAGAAGCGATCAAGTTCGCTACGCTACACCTTGATGGGGTGGCGCACGAGTGGTGGTACCATGGCTTAATTACTTTGGGTCATCGGTCTATCACAACTTATGAAGAGTTCACTACCAGGCTCATTGAGAGGTTCGAGAAGAAGGATCCAGAAGTGCATTTTAGGGAGTTGGCACAGTTGAGACAGTATGGCACTGTTGAAGCCTACATAGCTGAGTTTCAAAGACTTTCAGTTATGGTCACTGGAATTACAGAAAGAAGATTAGTGATCCTATTCACTGAAGGATTGATGGAGCCACTCAAGGGTTGGATCAAAGCTTTTGATCCACCGTCCTTACAAGAAGCAATGAAAAAAGCTAGAAACATGGAGTGGGCTGCTCCCAAAGCAAAGTTTCCTTCCAAACCAGCCTTTCACAAAGGGGATAGAGGGAAAAAGTTTCATCAAAAGCCTCACCATAAGGAGTTTAAACCACAGAAACCCCATGGCTCAAGATTGGATCCAGAGACTATCAATGAACTCCGAAGGAAGGGGTTATGTTTCCGTTGTAGGGAAAAATGGTCCCAAGATCATGTGTGCCCAAAGGGTGCTAAAATTCATCAAATTGAGTTCTATACAGCTGATGAAAGCAATTCTGATTTTTCTAATCAGCAAGCTGATTTTGAGGACAGCGATGAAGAAAATACCCCAGAAGAGTCTGAAGGTGAAAAAGAAAGTGGTGGTACATTGGCTCAACTTTCGAGCTTCCAAAAGAATGAGTCCTTTAAAGTTCGTGGGATGATCAAAGGGCAACGTATTGTTGCTTTAATTGACACTGGAGCAACACATAACTTCATAGATGAAGTTGTGGTGGCAAAGAAAGGATTGCAAACAGAAGACTTTGAAGGGTTCAAAGTTATGGTTACGGATGGGTTTCACATCTCATGCACCAAGAGGATTCCGAACATGTCAATGCAATTGGGCAATTACGAAGTCAAGGATGACTTCTACGTGGTCAATATTGGAGATACGGATGCTGTCCTTGGCATTCAATGGTTGTGATCTCTTGGAGAGATCTCTCTAAATCTGCAAACTATGGAGTTGAAATTTCAATCCGATGGAAAGAAGGTGGTGTTGAGAGGGATGTCAAATGGTGGCCCTCGGATTGTGTCATTCAAGAGGATGGCGAAGTTGATACGTCATGATCAAGTGGAGTGGGCTGCGGAGTGCATGATTCTTCCAGCTAGTCCCGCTGAAACGAAAATAGAGCATCCTCCAGATATTCAGTCTTTACTCACCAAGAAGAGTAAAGTGTTTGCTGATTTACCCCCGGGACCTCCTCCTGATCGAGGTTCAGAACACATCATAGAGCTCAAAGAAGGAGCTAAACCGGTGATCACAACTCCATATCGGTATCCGAAGAGACAAAAGGATGAGATCGAGAAGAATATTCGGGAACTTTTGGAGATGGGTTTCATACGCCCAAGCAAGAGCCCTTTTGCATCTGCAGTGGTTCTTGTGAAAAAGAAGGATGGTACCATGCGCATGTGCGTGGACTATCGTGCTTTGAACCAAAGCACAATAAAAAATAGATACCCCATTCCCAGGATAGATGAGCTCATTGATGAGCTACATGGGGCTAAGTTCTTTTCGAAGATTGATCTGAGGTCGGGTTACCATCAGATACGAATGAGGGGATCAGATGTGGAAAAGACAGCTTTCAGATGTCACTATGGACATTTTGAATTCTTAGTCATGCCATTTGGGTTGACTAATGCTCCGGCCACCTTTCAGTCTTGCATGAACCGTGTCTTTCAGAATCAGTTACGAAGGTTTGTGCTGATATTTTTTGATGATATTCTGATCTATAGCAAGACTTGGGAGGATCACCTCAAGCACTTGGAGGATGTGCTTAGTATCATGGAATCTGAGAGCTTATTTGCCAAAGCTTCCAAATGTGAATTTGGAATGGTGGAGTTACTGTACCTTGGCCACATAATCAGTGCTGAGGGAGTAAAGGTGGATCCGGAAAAAATCAAAGCAGTAGTTGATTGGCCACCTCCTGAGAGCTTGACCCAGTTGAAAGGTTTTCTGGGTCTTTGTGGATTTTATCGGAGATTCGTAAAGGGGTATTCACAGAATGCTGCTCCCCTTACTGATCTCACCAAAAAAGGGAGCCTTTGCTTGGTCAGAAAAGGCTCAAATTGTGTTTGATAAATTCAAGAAGATCATGAGTTCGTGTCCAGTCTTGGCTATCCCGGATTTCTCCAAGCCATTCGAGCTGCAATGTGATGCTTCAGGTGAAGGAGTGGGGGCTGTCCTGATGCAAGACAAACACCCTATCGTGTTTGAAAGTAGAAAGTTACGGGGTGTGGAGAGGACATACTCAATCTATGATAAAGAAATGCTTGCTATTATGCATGCATTAGCCAAGTTCAGGCAGTACTTGGTGGGGAATAAATTTGTAGTTAAGACCGACCACAATAGCCTCAAGCATTTTATGCACCAGAAGGATTTAAATGAGAGGCAACAGAAACGGGTGAGTAAGCTTCAAGCTTACGATTTTGACATTGAATATGTCAAAGGAAAAAATAATGTCATGGCCGATGCTCTCTCTAGAAGGCCTCATCTGAGCTCATTGTGTGAGCTTACTGCAGATTGGAGGGACATGTTGCTTGCTGATTATGCCAAAAATCAGTTTGCAACCAGCATTCTGGAAGGTACTTTCCATGATGAAAAGTACCAGGTGGTTGAGGGATTGATTCAGTATAAGGGAAGAATCTTTCTGGTGGCTGATTCTAAGCTCAATAAGAAGATTCTTTTGAATTTTCATGACATTCCAGTTGCTGGTCACCAAGGTTTTTTCAAGACCTATAGGCAAATCCGAGAAAGGTTTTCTTGGAAAGGTTTGAAGAGAGAGGTTCAACGCTACATTCAGGAATGTCCTGTTTGTCAAGCAAATAAAAATGAGCATACATTGCCAGCCGGTTTGCTGCAACCACTTCCAATTCCCAATCAAAAATGGGAAAGCATTTCAATGGATTTCATCACTGGGTTGCCCAAGGCCCAAGGGAAGGATTGCATCTACGTGGTAGTTGACAGATTAACCAAGTTTGCTCATTTCTTTGCCATTACCAGCACTTTTTCTGCAGCCCAAGTTGCAGATTTGTTTTTTCGAGAAGTGTTTAGGCTTCATGGGTTGCCAAAGAATATTGTAAGTGATAGGGACAACAAGTTCCTAAGTACCTTTTGGCAAGAAGTTTTCAGAATGAGTGGTACTGTGCTCACTCCAAGCACGAGTTATCACCCCCAAACTGATGGGCAGACAGAAGTGGTGAACAAGTGGTTGGAAGGCTACTTGAGAAATTATGTGTCAGAACAGTAGAAAGCTTGGGTTAAGTGGCTGCATATAGGCGAATACTGCTACAACTCTACCTTTCATATGTCAATCAAGATGTCGCCTTTCTTGGCACTTTACGGATATGAAGCACCCAGTTTTGCAGACTTGGTGTTTGGTGACAGCAAAGCACCTTTAGCCAAGGATTTGTTGCAGCATAGTCAAGACATAATGAGATCCTTGAAGGATAATTTGCAGATTGCGCAAAATCAGCAGAAGTTGTATGCTGATCAGAGGCGTGTTGAGCGTTCGTTTGAGGTTGGGGATATGGTCTATCTTCGTTTACAACCTTATAGACAGTCTACTCTCAAGAAGAGTGGAGCTGAGAAGCTCAAACCTCGCTTCTATGGGCCATTTAGGGTCATCAGAAAGGTTGGGGCAGTAGCTTATGAATTAGAGCTACCTTCAGATAGCAGAGTGCATAACGTCTTCCACGTGTCCCGCCTCAAGAAGGCACTTGGACAATATGTGGTTGCTTCTTCACAGTTGCCACCGTTGGATGAAGAAGGACAGTTGGTTCTAGTTCCCGAGGAGATACTTGATGTCAGAGAACGTTCCTTGAGGAATAGAACTATCAGAGAATGTTTGGTAAAGTGGAAGAACCTGCCTATGGAGGATGCCACTTGGGAAAGTGATGAGATATTGCAGCATCCTAGTTTGCGATTGCTTGAGGACAAGCAATCTTGGGGAGGGCGGACTATAATGTCCCCTTCTCAAACCTGATCGTGCATATGACCGTTGGCCTTTTTTCTGGAAACCCGAAGGCTAGTCGGAAGGTTAAATTAGGGTTTCCTATTTTTGAGGAGGTCTTGGCTCTGAGATGGTGGATTCAATGGCGGATTCCTTCTGGGTTTTCAGAGGGCTTCGCAGTAGTATGTTCATTTCGGCATTCAGAGCATTTTCTGGAATTTACTATTTTTAGTAAATTCTATTTTTGGCAGTATACAGGTTGGTCTCAGGTAGTTGACTTTCCCCTTCAGTTGTCTCAAGTGGCGTATTCAGTTTCGGGCTTCAGAATGCAGTTTTGGAGAGTTGAACTCATTTCACTTAAAAATAACATTATAATTTAAATGTTATTTTATCACCTTGGCCTAGTCAAATAACTTAATGTTATTTTAAAAGGTGGACTTGAAGGGTGGCGCCATCATTGAGGTTATATTAAAATTATATTGAATTTATCAAGTCAAAACTAAGCCTTAAGGAGGACGCATTTATTTAAGTGAGAAATTTAATGAAGTCAAAATTAAAGATGCTTGGAAAAGGACGCCATTTCTTGGGATTAGGGTTTTGACTTTGGAAAAGAAGTTAGGGTTTCCAGGAAGGTCCACAGAAGCTTATAAAAGACAGTCTTGGGTTCTCATTTGAGGATCTTATGTTTTATAATATTGTTATGCTACCGGAATGGCTTTGGGATTGCTTCGAGGAATGAATGCCTCCTAGCTTGGCTCTTCTTCTTGCTTGAAAGATAGCAACTAGTTGAGAGATAGTTTGTGATAGGTTTATCTTGCATTTCAGTTGAGTATCTTGCATTTTTGGAGTTCTAGATTTGCATTTCAGTCTCATTTTGAAGTTGCTGAAGTCAAGCTGAATCTGTAGTTTCACTCATAAATCTGAAAATAAAAATACAGTCGTTCTGGGTATTGATTCATTGAGTTTCCTTGATAGGGGCGACCCTTCTTGCAAAGATTCAGATTTTAATATTGAGTGTTTATTTTTTAAAAGCAAAATCGCTTCTCTCTATTGGCCGCACCATTCTGGTCTGCCTGGCAAATGTTTAGAAAAAAGAATACTTCGATTTGTTAGCTGTTTCTTGGTCTAGTCCTCATTGCCATCATTATAGCTTTCGTTTGCATCAGGTCTCATGTCATTCTGGCAAGTATTGAGTGAGTTGTGAGCATTTTAGTGGATTCTAGGGTTGCTGGTTATGCATATTACGTTGCTGTTTTGTTATATCAGTCTTGAGTAATCTGTATTTTGGTGAAGAGTTGTATCTGGAAGGTCATAATTAACCTTGGAATGATCATATCTATTATTGCAGCAGTGGAGAGCTTCTAATCTTGTTTATTGCAGGCATCTTCTGATATTTTGTAAGCTGAACAGTAGTACTGTCAGCATTTCTCTTAATCTTACTTTACATTCTGAAGCTGCATTGTATTTCTGTATATCTCCGCCATATGGTCGCCTCATTTCCACTCTGGAATTGGGTAGCACATACTTGGTGTTGAGTTTACTTTTAGCATAGTTAGCATCTCCGTCATATGGTAGCTCCCATTCCATCTTGGTTTGGAAAGCACATTCTTGACGTTGAGTTCCTTTCTGTATTTAGAGAAGAAGATCCTCTGACCATATGCTCGTCATCATCGGCGCCATCCTTGGTTAGAGTTGCTTTTTGCATAAGCAGTTTAATTCAGATCCTCTGACCAATGCTCACACCTTGCCCACATCAGGATCCTGGTGTACATTCTGGTTAGAGTTGCTTTCTGCACGTTTTGGTTTATCTTCTAACCTTAACGGGTGCATTGTTTGAAATCTGTTAATTGAAAAATTAAAAAAAAATTGGTTTGGAATATTTCAATTTCCTAGTTATAATTGTTGGATATGTTTCCATGCAAACTAGACATGTTAACATGTTTGAAAGGGTATCTAACTTTGAATTAAAGGTTTTATCTAGCAATGAAAAGTTACTAGAAAAAGGTGGAGGAGAGTGAAATTGGGTAAATGAGTTGGGTTGAGTTGAAGGTTGCATTAGAGGTGTTGGTATTTGTAAATGGGGGGGTTATTAGGAGTGAGAGTAGGAGTGGAAAAGCCATCAAGGAAGATTTGATGGTTTTGTCATCTTCTTGTGTTAATAATATGTTTCCTTGCATGGTAACATGTACATTGCATTTGATTTCGATGAGCACATTTTTCTTGCAACATTTTATTTTGTACTTCTATGACAAGCTATGTTGAGGATCAAAACAATAATGTGATATCAAATTACAACATGCAAATTGAAGGGGAATAAGTATTTGCAAAATAAATTGTGTTGTTAATAAAAAATATACAAAATAATTTGAAATATCATGACCTACTATTTGTAGAGAATAATAGGAGATAAAATGGTGTGCAATTTTTTTGGTGGTGTCAATTAACATAAATATGCACCATAATTTGAAATAACATGAACAAATATTTTAGAGTTCATCCTAGGAGAAAACATGGTGTGAAAAAAATTACTTTAAAAATATCAAATTAATAATACAGTATCAAATTGACGCATAGGAGGGGTTGGGGCCCTAGCTCGGTTGGCTAAATCTTTCCTGTTGCAGGAGGTTGGTCACGAGGTCTAGTCTCCCCCACCCCCGTGGTACCGGAGGGCGTGTCGCGCCAGCGCCGTCGATCAAGTTAAAAAGTTTACTAGGCGCACTGCAGTTTATAGGGGGTCGTGCTACCCGATTCCTGTAGTCTAATAAAAAAAATTAAAAAAAAATTGACGCATAGGAAATGAAGAAAAATAAGTTTTGTAAGTTTTTTTTAGCGGGTTCAATCAACATAAATATACAACATAATTTGAAAAACATAACTATTTTTTTGTGTGAATCTTATGAAATAACATGGTGCCAAAATCAAACTTTGTGTATAGAAAAATAACACATTTATAAATGTATAAACTTTATTTTATACGTTTTATCCTCTAGTTACAAAATGGGTGTTATAGTTACAAAAATATCATAGGAGATGAACAAACATATATATAATTGTATATAGTGAGAGCTAATTACAGATGTTAAACATGCTTAATATTAGTAATAATAATGCTTTGTGTTTCCTTCCCATAAAATGGAATGATTTTGATGGTGAGCTCAAGCAGAAATTGGTAACCAACAACATTTAATAAAATATGTTTAGCAACATTAGAATTGGCTATTAGAATTGAAAATCTTCTGTAGCAACACGTAACAAGGTATTTTCTAGTTTTTTAAATCTAGTAGATTTAAGAAGTTCACTTGTTCCATCTTCCAAGTCCACTTTAGATCTTTAGAACACTTTGAGCATCAAAAAACATTGGGGTCCTTTTACAAAACTTTTTTTACATTTTTATTGTCCAACAATAGAGGGCAAGAAAGGTAATAAAAGTTATCCAAGTGGAGTTTTGAGATAGTGGCCTTTACACAAATTTTTTTTCCTCAAGAAAGCTTGTATTTGTGATAGATGAAATATCGATTGGATTTGTAAACTTGTGGGGGGAAAGGTGATTGTTTGATAGGGAAAGGAAAGGTTGGATAATCCCTAGAGTGGAATACCATGTCTTTAATTTTAAGGCTTTCAACAAGTTGAGATTTATTAGAATTATAATTAGAAAAATAGTATCAATAACTTTTCCACTCCGTGAGGTTATACATCCAAATTTGATCAAAATAATTGGATGGTTTGGTTGTAGTGACATATCAAAGAGATGTTCTTCAATATGACAATGACAACCCCAAAGTGTAATGTCAATGGTATAATTTGACATGTCTATGATTGTAGCAATACACTTTATTGTTTTAGTGCCATCTCTTTTGCGGATGGTTAATGTAGGGGAGGATAAAAGCATTCCAATGACATCTACAAGGGAATTAACAGACAACGAAACTAGTGAATTGATGTTCTTCATATGGAAACTGTGTATGGGTATTATAGATTTGACATATTTGGAAGGAGTTACTAATGATGAGCTATGGAGGAATATCTCAAAATGGTTTGTGAAGCTACTATATTTTGTGTTGACCAATTTAATGTGACCATTTGAAATAATGTAGAGACAATTATATTGTATAACATGGTAGAACTCATCGCAAAGTTTTCTAAAGTAGGTAACGTGTATTTTAGAGCTTGCTTTATCTACGAGATCAAACCCAAAAAATTTCCCATCACGTCCAACATTGTGAAATTCATGGATTGGAGTTTTATCAATGCTCTACCTTCAATGGACCAATGCTTATGGTATGGGTTCAAATTTTTAATGGGAATTGGTTCAATAGAGGTTATATTTTGTTTTTGTGTAGAGCTTTCATCTTGTTGGAGTTAATAAGTTATAGATTGATAAGACCCTAATGGGTCATGAGAGCTACTTGATGGAAGGAAACTTGTATCTTGAAGGAGAGGAGTCAAAGTTCCAACTATCGAGTCATTATTTGAAAGTATTTCCAATCTATCTATTACAATAGCCCTATAACAAAAGGACATCAATAAATTAGGAAGGAAATGTAGGTGAATAAACCAAACACCTAAAAAAATTAGGTAAGTATTTATGTATGTGAATTTATGAAACATCTTCCAAGTATATTGTTTTAGGCGTACTATTGAACCTTCAATGATTAAAGCATCTTCCAACACAAGTTCATTGAATTGGTCGGGAAGCAAATTAGGATGTGTGTGAACACCATTGGAGAGTTGTAGTCGATATTTGACATTTGTTGACAAGGTTGTTGAATGGAGTCTATATATGTAACTTGCAAAGAGGGTCTAGACCAAACATGCCTTAAAGAATTTTAGTAATAAAATTTGAAGTTAAAGTTGTCATAATGAAGTTGAAAGTGAGTGGAAGATATTTGCCTATAAGAAATTTGAAATATGATAATTAGGTATTACAAAAGTTAACATTGCCAAGAGATATTGGCTTGTGAGTAAGTTTTAATATGGTTATTAGTTACTGTCATATTTTGGAATAGGCGAAAAATAAAATATAGAAAGCAAATAGCTTTTTTTCTTGGAAGGTCTTAAGAACCTACCATGGAACCAATCTATTAAGTATGTGAAAAAATGTAAATATATTTAATAAATAGTTAGAACAAAGAGGCAAAGGATTTCTCTAATTTAAAATTGTTTTGAAGGTTTTAATTGTAGTTTAGAGTAAAATGAGTATTGAACATGTTGGGATGGATAAAATGATGTCACAATATTATGTAAAAGGAGAACATACAAAAATTATTTGTGGTAAGTTAAAATTATATGCGACTTTTTAGAACTATGTTTTATGGAGGAGATCCTTGTTGGCAATATAAATGTTAAAATAATTGAGTTAAAAATAAAAAAATTATAATAAATGAATACTTTTTTATAAAGATATTTTTTATTTGTTTCTTATGTAAGCATAAACAAACATTGAAGACCATAATGAATCCTATTAAACAAAGTAAAGAAACATTTGTATTGTGTGTGGTGATTTTGTTTGAAAAAATAGTTGTTGAACAACAACTAAGCTTACATTAGTTTATTAGACAAATAGAAAATGCAAGCATAAAAATTACAATGAAGATATAATTTTATGTTTTTATTGTTGACTTAATGAAATGAAGAAGTTTGGGTACATGTACTTTTGTATGCCTAAAAATCCAATGTTTAAAATAAGAAATCCATTATCTCCACAAAAAGTTCTATTAAAAGAGGCCTCTTTATTTTTTGTAGAGATATTTTAGATGGATAGGTATAAACAACATACATAGTAGAAAAATGGAAGCCTCTCTATTTAATTCATATCATATACATAGATAGTTGTAGGTTGGTTACATAGTTACAAATTCAAATATTTGATTACATATTTTATAAGTGCATATCATATGCATGGATGATAAAGGGGTTCACATCATTATTATAGTGGTGATCATAGTGTATCTCCCTAAGAAAACTGCATAGCCCCTCTAGTTTAGTGCAACTGTCTTAGAATGTTGACAATGTATTTTTTTAGTTTTTCAATATCCAACTCATCAACAAGAGTCGGCATATGGCATACAAGTTTGAATTTATGTAAAATTTTATGGTAGTTGGTTGAGACAATTGAAGAAATTTTTTGGATGTCAATTCCAAGGTATTATAGTTTATTTACATATGATGTTGCACTATATTATCTTTAGTGTTATCATTGATGTCAACCTATGCCAACCTCTAGTATGGTTTTGATGAGAAGGTTCTTGTGGTGTTGAGTAGGTGTTGCAAAAGCAATAGGGTCACTTGTTTTCCAAGTTCTTTTGAGAAAATTAATATAAAGAGTGTACAAGGTGTGAGGGATGTGTTAGGTGTTGTGCTTTGCATTTCTTCATGCTTGAAGATGTGATTATCCAATTTGGATGTGATGTTCAAAAGTGTTCAAAGGTGTTATATCTAGATTTTTAGGTTCTAGATGTGTGGCAGTACAAGATGTGTTTGATAATGTGTTGGACTATGAAGAAGGTTATCTGGGAGAAATAGAATTGCTTTGAATTTCTCTGTGTTGAAGTTTCTTGTCTTGTAGATTTGGGAACGTGTTAATATTGTCTATATTTATCTTCTCTTAGAAGGTTTAGTGTTCAAATAGTCCACAAGCTTGGTTCAGGTGTTGTGTCTCAATGGTAGTATTATTGGTTACACAAGATGATAGTATTCTCAGTTACATGTGTTTGCACTAGTGTGTTTGAGTATTATGTCAGTGTTGGAACACTCTAGAATGTTATGTGATGTTGCTATGTGGTTCACAGGATGTTTTTGGACCTGGTGGAGTGTGTATGTGGTGTTAATGCAGGTTTGGCCAACTTGGCATGTTAGTGTTACTTGCAGATGTGCTTCATGGATTGTGGAAGCCTGGTGTAGTGTGCCAATGCAGATTTGGGTCTTGGTTAATCCTTGATGTGGTTCACCTTCACTTATTTCCATCATGAAGGCAATTGGTGCCAACCTATTTGGTGGTTGCATATTTGAGGTGCATACATTTCATTGAAGCCATCCTAGAGAAGATTGTTTAAGGTTGTGGAGGATATATATGCAAGGTCAATTGTTGGAGAAGTGTGTGATGTGAAGTGTGGTACAAAATTTTGTGTATGTGAAAAAATGTTTAGATCTGAGTGCGAGCATGAATGCCTATGACTATCGGAAGCAATGAGCAAAAGGTGTCTACATTTCAATGTGCCTGAAGTTGCTAGAGGTAGTGAGTCAAAGGTTGTAGATGGTGAAGAGTTTTTGTGGTGGATTATCCTGTTGCTCTAAGGTAGTGAAGCTCCTTGTAGCAGTCTCTTTCTAATCTCTTTTTATCTGGGCAGTGACCCCTTGACAATGAGCCCCTCTTTCTTTTGGACAGTGATTCATTTGGGCAGTGAGCCCTTTCGGTAGTGAGCCTTTTGTAATAAGTGTTATTATTCATATTAATCCTCATGGTTTTTCCTTGATTAGGTTTTTCTATGTAAATATAGTGTTCTATTGTGTATGGTTGTTGATGTGGATGTTTTATTTGTTTACATTCATGTTGATGCATAATAAGTGTTTGAAGGTTTTAATATATAACTGATTCATCCCCTCTCTTAGTTGTCATGTGTGTCTAATAGTTGGTATTAGAGAAAGGTTCCTTAGAATAAGCTTAACCACTTGAGGTAGATTTGGATGGTGCACAAGAATGATGTCAAAGCTCCTATGTTCAATGGAATAAATTATGCCTTTTGGAAAGCACAGATTGAAGCCTTTATTGTCTCATTAGGGTTTGGTGTGTGGAATTCAATTGAAGATGGATATATTATACATACTATTTCTCCAGAAAGTGAAGATGATATCAAGGATTATGAGAATAATGGAAAAATATGGAATTCTATTTTGAGAGGGAATTCTGATTCAAAACTTGTGAAGGTGATAAGCTAAAAAAATGCTAAAGAGGTTTGGGTAAAATTGAAAATTATTTATGAAGGAGATGCTAAGGTCAAGCAAGAAAAGATGCAAAATTTCAAAGCCAAATTTTAAACCCTAAGGATGTCAGAAGATGAAGATATTCCAAGCTACGTGCTCCAAGTGGACAAAATTGTCAATGCCATCAACATCCTTGGTGGAAAACTGGAGGAAAGTGAAGTTGTGAAAAAGGTATTGAGAACTCTTTTCTAAATCTTATAGTGCTAAAGTTTTTGCTATTGAGGAAGCTCAAAATTTGGATCAATATACTAGAGATCAATGTTTTGTGCTTTAACTACTTTTAAATTAAGAGAGTTTGACAAAGATGCTCCAAGGAAATAAACTACTTTTAAAGTCAACAAGAAAGATAATGATGAATCTAATCTGGATGATCTTGATGAAGTGGAAGCAATTTTTTCGAGATTGAAAAAGGGTACTAGAAAATATAGAGGTAAATTACCTTTCAAGTGTTTCAATTATGGAAAGATAGGTCATTATGCTTCAAAATGTCTAGGAAAAATTATAAAGACAAACATAAAAATCACAAAGGTAAATCTTTCAAGAGGAGTTATTATGTTAAAGAAGACAGTGATAGATCTAATGATGAGGAATCAAACTATCTGGAGATGATGGATGTGATGAGTGCTTGTTCATGGTTTTGAATGTTGGAACTTATTCTATTGACCTTGAAAGATGTGTGAAGGATATTGCTCTAGAAACAAGTCACAATATTGAAGGAACTATGTTGATTCCCTTTCATTCAAGAGAGGAGAGAAACTACTATAGAATTGATAATAGATGCTCAAATCATATGATAGGCGATAAGAGTAAGTTTGATAAACTTGAGAAATATGATGGTGTTCTTGTTAAGTTTGGTGATGACACAACTACTAAGATTTATGGAAAAGTTTTAATTAGTTTTGTGAACACCAAACCCACAATAAGCTAACACAAGACCAAAAAACACTAATTAATCATGTTAGAAACACAAGTCAAGCATTCCTTATGAAATTCTTTGCTAAATCAAGAGGAAAACATGAAAATGAGCATAAACAAACCAAAAACAACATGTAATCAACTTGAAATAGATAAACCTTCATCCCATAGGGGGATTGGTGCTCCTTTGATGTGGAAAGAAGCCCTTTCACAATCCCTTTGATAAGATTTGATGATATTGATGATCCAAAGTGTGAGATTTGATGAAAAATGATAACATAAACTAGCTAAAATGATGAAAACTCTGAAATGCTATGGAGTAGAAATGCCTATACTAAGAATGCTTCAACTCATGGATCCATATTGTGAAGAGAAAGCCTCTATTTATAGAACTCAAGAATTGAAGAATGAGAGAAATTGGTCAATTTTGGATAAAAAGGGAGTCAATAGAAATGTGACACTTGTCATAATTCCATTGGATGAGGGTGGGCACATTTTGGGGAATGTGTTGAGTAAAGGAGGCGTAAGAGGAATAAATGAAAATGGTTGAAGATTTGAAAGGATGTAAGAAGAAGTAAATGAGTGTGGTTGGAATGTAAGAGAATGTGGGTGAGGATGTAAGATGAGTGAATGCCCTTATAAGAGACAAGATGGCATGCAAGAGAAATTAAATGCCTTTGTAAGAGGTATTTAAAGCCTTTTTGGGGGGAAATTGAATAAAGGGTGGTTGAGAGGAATATTACTTGGAATATGCCATTGTGAGGATAAATAGAGGAATTAGATAATTAGGATAAATTAATTTCATGTGCAACCTAGTTAGTTGACCATGGGTTGATTTAACTCTTAAAGAGTTAAAAGTTGGAGGATTTGTTAATAATGATTAGAAAATGGTTTAGGATTAATTAATTTGGATGGATTAGGGGATTGGGAGATTTGATTCAAAATGTTTGATTTATTTAATCAAATGAGAGGAGTTTAGGAGGATTTAATTAAATGATTTGATTTAATTAAATATGATGAACATTAGTAAGAAGAAAGGTGAATTAATCTAATAAATTTAATTATTTGATTAATAGTAGAAATTAATGAATTTAATTAAATAATGTTGATTATTTATTTGATTGGTTAGTTTGAAGTGATTTAGGAGGAAATGGTGTTAGTTAATCAAAATCAAATGCATCATATCAATCAGGATTATTTAAGTGTCTACATTTTCCCCCTCTTTGAAGTGAGGTACCTGCTGCATTGGTTTAAAGAATAGCATTACCGATATCAAAATTCATTTTTTTTAAAATTTCTCAGATGCCCCACTATTGTCCCATCGAAAAGAATTTTGCTACTACACTGCCCACTCGAGAGATCAGGCAAAAATTGCAAAATTTAGGTCGAGCTCATGAAAAAGGTTCAATAAAGATTTAAGCACAAAAAATAGCCCAGAGGACGCAAAAATAGGCTTATGATGACAAAAACGGTTCAAAATGGGCTTCGTTAGGGAAAAAATAGATTAATTAGCTCAAAAACCTTAAAAATACCCCATAAACCCTAAAAAAATTAGCATAAAAAGGGATGAAGGGGTCATTTTCAAATCATTTGTGCACTTGACCTTCTAGAACTCTTACAAATTTGCTCTGAGGTGCTGATGGAATGGTAGCTCATGTGCTTCCTAGACATTGGATGGAGCGGGTTTGAGAGTTCCAGTAGCCTTTGAAAAAAATTCTCAATTTTTGTGTTTTTGGTGCATTTATTAGGGTCCCATTAGGCTGGCTAAAAGCGGTCTCTTGGGTGTTGCAAATGTTATGGTCGGTGTCGCTTTGTTCAATGTCGACTCACCTTTGTTGCATAGTGTTGCACGACGCTAGAAGGTCTTAGGGTCACACAGAGAATGTCGACCCGCTTTTGCATGATAGCGTCACACAATCCTAGGAGAGTATGGCATCGTAGGGAAATGTTGACCCGCCTTTGCAAAATAACATCGCCTTCATCTAGAGTGTCACCTTTGTGAAAGCGCAGAGTGCCACCTTTGAAAAAGTTAGTTCGCCTTTACTTTTAGGGGTTTTTTAATTTTTGAAAATGTGTTAGGTTGATTAAGTTTGATGTCGTGGGCACTTTGAATTTAGGAGGTTATTTCTATGCTCCAATTGAAGGAGCACAAAGGGTGGATATCGCATAGGCAAGACACTTATTAGATGATGCATTTTTTTTCTTGGGTTTGATCGGATTTGGCCATGTGGCATAAATTCTTGCAGTTAGGACACACCTAGTGATGATGACCGCACTAGTTGAGAGATGGCAGAGCGAGACATCATCATTCCATCTATCGAATAGAGAGGCCATAGTGACCTTGGAGGACGTATGGAGGATCCTGAAGATCCCCATACATGACAAACAAATCATTTATGATGTTGAGGCCGGTGGTGATGTTATCTTTCAATTGTTCAGGGTTGACTAGTATGAGGTGATTGTAGGACATAATAACCCAACCAAAATAACCTTGGACAAAATAACCCGGTCACGACAACCCAAGGAAAAAATAATCCAGGGTCATAATAACCCAAGCCAAAATAACCCATGGATAGTATATCCATATAAGAATATAGAGAAAGGAAAACAAAATTTATAAATTACATGTATGTTGCTAAAATATCTAAATTCTAAATTGGAGCAAAAATTTGGCATAAGAATTGGAAAAATATCTAAATTCTAATGTTCTAATTGATTTTATGTCATTTCTAGTTTACTAGCTTGATCTAAGATGACCATGGGTTATTTTGACCATGGGTTATTCTGTCCATGGGTTATTATGAACCTGGGTTATTTTGTCCTTGGGTTACTATGACAGGGTTATTGTGTCTAGGGTTATTTTGGTCGGGTTATTATGTCTAGATACCATATGAGGTGGACAATGGGAAGCTTGAGTTGGATGTATATGTGGGGATTGCCCTAGAATTGACACTATTTATCAGTGCATTGATCTCAAGAGTCCTCATTCTTGATAGACGAGCTAGTTGCTACAACTTTGGAAGGGGGATAGTCTAGTCGAGGATGATGGAGGAGATGACTGTATAAACCTGGGGGCCCAATTTTCCTAGCCTCATTGTATCGTGATATGCACCAATTAGTATATTGTGGGGCTCATAACATTGGAGTAGGGGTGACTTTACTTCATGTTTGGGCCTATGAGCACATAGTCATATTGAGACTGACCATTATAGAAGTGTAGACAGATCGTGATGACCCAACGATCTACAGATATGGAGGCTTGACCACACTACACTATACAAGAATTACAGGCATCCCGCACTAGAGGCAAGTTATCAATGAGATGACAATTTTTCAATGGAGGCCTTGGCTCCATTTTCATAGGTTTCATGATGATGATGAGCATCTATTCTATTGTCACTAGACCAGGTACATGTAGGGACATGAGCATCACATGCTCGAGCGATATCTTCCTGACAAGATTGCTCAACAATTTGGGGAGGTGCAGTATGCACCTGATTTGGCATATAGAGCTATATTTGCTAGACGTGCTTAGGAGACAACCTGGGGGCAATGGGTCCAGCTCCAGGTAGACATTATAGTTGGTTATGCAACCTTGGGTATACTTTGATGGTCTTCCAGATGAGGGAACTACACAGGCATATGACACATACTGGCCGACCCATGCTCCAATTAGATTGACTTTGTCGATTGTGCCAGTAGCAGGTAGGGGATGAGTTAGAGGACCTCAGATAGGGAAAGTTCCATAGTAGCTACCGCATCAGCCACAAGATGGTCAGGACAAAGGTGACAAGGATGGTATACATGATGGGCATGATGGACAAGTGCCACCTCTAGTACCACCAGTTGCAAAGAGTGCACCACAACAACCTCCACAATAGCCGCCACCAGTTCCTGATCCATGGGATGGACAGATAGTGGCGCTACAGGCGTAGGTTCAGGCTATGAGAGGGTAGTTGCAATAAGCATAGGAAATTTTTTAGGCCCTAATCCAGGAGAGGGATCATGTGAGACAAGAGGCAACACATGAGTGCCAACAAAGGTAGGATGTAGATCTTGGGTTGGCTTTTGAGATTGGACGAAGACAACAATTGGAAGAAATCACTCAGCAGGCGCAGGGATAGGTAATAGTCCCAATAGAGATGTACGGATGAGCCATGCAAGAGGCCTCATACTACAAGATACTATATTACTTAGATTGTCCACAGGAGCATAGGGAGCCAAATTTCTCCCACATTAGTTAGATTGTTCCCAACAAGTCTCACAGGGGGGTCAACAGGTAGACCGTTAGGGTCTCACCATCAAAGTCAAGGCAACCATCATAGCGATCGACAAGGTGAGGGGAGCTTAGGGCACTGATAGTGTTCAAACACTTTTTTGATGTACAACCTAATTTATGATGTATATACATTCATTTGCTAGGTTTTGATTAGCTTCTTGTATATTCCGTATGATGACATTATAGATCTGATTTTGATTGTATCATGACATTCAATTTTTTTGATATATATAAGATGGCTTGATGCAATTTATATGATGTGATACTATTTATTTGTGTTATGGATGTATGGATGTACATGATATGGATGGATGCATTTAATGTTCATGCTATGATGTTTTATGTTTTTTATGATGTGATGCATGTGATGTTATCGATGTATGATATGAATGCATATGAGCGATGGATGATTATGATGTTATGATATACTTAGAATAATAAATCTATATTGAACTGATGATAATGCATGTGAGATGGATGCAATAATAATGATTATGTTTTTTTCTTTTTCATTATCTTTTCCATGTGGTATATGATGATGCAAAATGTGATTATTTTAAGATGCTTATATGGTTGTGTGACAAATGATAATGCAAATGTGATGTTATGAGGTGCTTTAGAATAACAAATCTATATTATGTTGACATCCTAGATAATAATGCAATGTATGGATGAATGTTTCTGATTATGATGATATGTATGCAAGATGTTAATGGTTTGTGGATGCAGGATGGATGCAAGTACATTTTATTTGAATGTCATGATACCAGGTTAGTATGTGAGGAAGATAGAAGAAAGAGAGGGATCAACCCTTGATTATGAGAAGATGCAAAATTCCAACAAGTCTATGAGGCATTGAGACTTTATTAGATAGGATGATGAGTGATGATTATGTATTGCTTATCAGGGATTGGGAGCATAAGGAGCATTAATTTACTTATGTTTGATAACACACATAGATACAATGCATCAAGGTATAGACAACTAGGATGGCGTGGTATCTAGTGTGATGGACTTTGACTCTACAAATAGATAGGAGTATCCTTGTTCACACCTAACCAAAAAAAATGTTGAACATTAGAGTGTACTTCAGAGATTTCAAACATCTCAGACCAAAACATAGAAAGGAAAAACCTTCCCATGCAATAGTCAATAAGATATGCAAGACATCCTCCCTACACAACAAACAAAATTAGAATGACCAAGGTTATATTACAAGAATATCCAAAAATCACAGCAAATGAAAGATAATAATCAATGCCTCATTCCTTTATCTCTAAATATTTTAGATAGACATCATTGAGAGGTCCTTGGAATGATCGCAATAAGATAAATCAAAAGAAAAGATCAGGTTAACAAACAAGCTAATGTTCTTCATACCTCTAGCCAAGACTAAACTATGGTGGTGCTTGATGTTTGATGTCCATTGTAGGAAGGATGCATCCTAGGATATGATGATCAGATGATTTTGAAACTAACGGGATGATGGGTTAGTGATACCAATATTTGACCAACTTATTTACCTATTGACCTAGACTTAAGACCCTGACATTTGAGTTTTCACTTTCATTTTGCCACACTTGTTTCTGATTGTTTTGCCAAAGGTTGGAGATGACGACTGATTTATTGTTAGTGGATGTTTATTGCGGGTGAAAGTGAAATGGGATAGATGATTTTGGGTTTTTTGAATGTTTTTGGTATTTTGAATGTTTTGAGGTTGTTTTTGAGATTTTCGAGATGTTTTACAAATGTTTTGATTTTCAAATTTTCCAATGTTTTTGTGTTTTATGAGATTTTGACCAAGAACCTAACCTAAGGACCTATCCTAGGGGCCTCGGGGGCTAATCAAATATTATCCTTTCCTAAGTTATACATGTAGAGACCACGTAGTTCAACTGACACAAACTCGTTTATTGATGAGATATGAACATGTGTGGATTGCCAATTTATTATGACTGACTCCTAAATGAATGACCTAATGTCCCAGGGGATAATCAATGATTAGCCTTGCCTACGTTCAAGCTCAGAGATGACGTAGTTCAACATGACAACTCTTTTTTGGATTTTTTTGGTTTTATGAATATTTTTGGATTTTTTGATGTTTTGAAAATTTCAAGAATATACATGAATCCAATCCAATGTAGGTATAAGGACATGCCCCTAGCATGATGTGATAGACTACCTCAATATAGGTAGGAAAAAATGACCTTAGGAATGTGCCAAGTAGCTCTAGGATGGGACATGATACCAACACAAAATCAAGCTATGATGAGAACACAAATGAGTGATGGAAAGAAATATGGAAGGTGATGTAGAAAAAGTCGAAGAGATCATGGTGGATGGAAAATTCTTATTACACAAGGCACCTGATTTCCAAGTTTTCACTAAGTTACTTGCCCAAAGCGCCATTGAAGTGGTTTACACTAGAGGACAATTTTTTTATTTACTGTTTTTAATCCTTTTTTTGAGTTTTTTGGATTTTGATATATTTTGATTTTTTTGGTATTTTTGGATTTATACCTTACAATGTTAGACATAATTTTTTTTGAGATGGGAGATATTGATGGGCTCCTGCAGAGGCTCCCCTTCTGGTGTGGACAACTGATACACTCTTGATTTGTAACTTACTGTGATAATGAAGGGTCCCAATCAATTAGGTTCAAACTTACCTTTTTTGTCTGGATTTGGTACATTCTTTTGATTTTCTTTCAACATGAGCTCTCCGAATTGGAAGGATCGACTCTTAATCTTCTTATTATAGCTCCTTTTAAGATGATTCTTATAAACTTGCAGGTGGTTCAAAGCATCCATGTGTTGCTCATCCAATAACTCTAGCTCATTCAACCATGACACCCTATATTCTTCATTAGTAATGAAATTTTGCAATGATATTCGCAGGGGTGGAAGCTCAATCTCAATGGGAAAGATGAATTTTGATTTGTGGACCAGGGAGAAGGGTTGCACCTGTTGGTGTGCAAATACTCATTTGGTAGGCCCATAAGGAAGGGTTCAAATCTAGGTGCTAGTCACGATCAAATTCATTGACTATTTTCTTGAGGATCTTTAGGATGGTCTTGTTAGAAGCCTCAACCTAGTCATTACCCTAGGAATAATACGGGGTGGAGAAGCGATGTTGGATATTGAGTTTTTGGCATAGCTCACAAACATCTTGGTTTTTGAAAGGTGTTCCATTATCTGAGATAAGGGCTTGTGGAACACCGTAACAACAAATGAGATAGTTCAAGATAAATTTGGAAATCTACTTCCTTGTGATATAGGTCATGGGGATGGCTTCAACCCAATTTATGAAGTATTTTGTGGCAGTGATAATGAACTTATGTCCATTAGACGAGATGGGTGTGATTTTTCTGATGAGATCAAGCCCCCATTGTGAAAATGCCAAGGTATTATATTTGGTTGGAGCTCTTGAGCTAGTGCATGAATGAGGTCTCCATGATGTTAGCATTGCATGCATTTTTAGACATACTTATGAGCTTCCTTCTCCATAGTAGGCCAGTAGTACCTAGTCCTCAGTATTTTCTTGGCCAAGGTCATACCACTAGATTGGGAACCACAAATGTCATTGTGTACCTCTGTTAAAGCAGTCAAAGTTTCCTTAGGGATAAGGCATTGCAAGAGGGTCCCTTCAATACTTTTGCAGTAAAGGGTATCACCTAGGATAACGAAATGGGATATTTTTAATGAAGGTTATCTTGAGGTTTGGGGTGATGTCAGCGGGGAGGAATCCTATTTTTAAGTAAGTGAATATGTCATGGTACCAAGGATCATCAAGACCAATGATTTCACACATGAACTTAGATTTTGGTACCTCGAAATCTAGTACGAGAAGCTACTCTACAAGGAATTCATGTTTATGGATATTTCTTGAGATATCTAGCAATGATACAATTGTAACCATAATATTTTCCACTCTAGTATTTACCCTTGGTATTTGTTCAAATGTTATGTTGATGAAGAATTCCTTGAGATCCTCCACCAGCTTCTTGTACGGGGTAAGTTTTTCATCCTTAGTTTGATATTCATCGTTGACCCGGTTGATAATCAATTGCGAGTCCCCATAAAATTTAAGTGCCATGATTTGCCAGTGTATTGCAATTTGAAGTCCTATGGCATGAGCCTCGTGTTGGATGTTGAGGTTGTGTTGCTGATATGTGGTTGTCATTGATGTCAACACTATTAGCATTAATGATTTTGAAGGTTATATATGTTGAGGATATTGAGAAAATTGTAATAAATATATTGTAGGTAGCTAATGAAGCTGAGAAGGTCAGAGTGATGGCAAGTTTTGTACGTTGATGATCTGAAGGTGCACATTAAAGGGTTTGTTGTTGAGCCTATCTAGTATGTTGTTTGGAAGTTTCAGTGGTACACATCAAGATTGAAGAAAGTTACAAAGTGTTGTGTTCCTACAGTTATTATATCATTGTAGCAAGTGTTTTTGAGAGAAGAGAATGCAATTATGGAGAATTGAATTATTGCGTATGTTTTTGAGATGTTCAGTGATGTTTCTAGATCATGCTCTATTAGTGTGGTATGTTTGCATTGATCACTGTGTTTGTGATTGAAGATTTTTCCTTGTGTGTTTATGTTTCTCATGTTCTTGGCCGACATGATGGTGGTAGTGTGTTGCAGATCCTTATGGATTAATAATTTATTGTTTGGCATATTCGAGGATGTTGATTTAGGTCCTCAATATGTTGTGACCAACTTAGGTTGGTGCACATTAAGATTTGTTCATGTATTGAGGCCGACAATTGCAATTTATTCTTTATTTTATGACCAACATAGTTATTGATGTAAATCCGTGTAGCAAATATATAAGAGTGATTGTCTCTTCATTTTAAAGGTGTGTAGGTGTATGTGTGTGTGTGGTGTGTGAGCATGTAAAATGTGTGAATAAAGATCAAATCATTGAAATGTAGAGAAGAGTGTGAAGAAGGTTGAGTGAAGTATATTTGTGCCTAATTGGAACTGTAATCGGGCTTAAGAAGAAGCTAATTTATTAGTTCATATTTGTCAGATGGATTTAATATGATTGTCTTATGTAAGGGAGTGAGCCTTCCCTTTGAGCGGTGAGCTCTAGGAAGTGTGCCTGAATGCATGTGCATTCCCTATTCATTTATTTCATTATACTTCTAACAGGGTATAATCTTGTGGACTAACATCCATCGTGGTTTTTCCCCTAACAAGGTTTCCACGTATAAAAAATCTTGGTGTTCATGTGTTTTTGATGTGATGTTGATTTATTCTTTCACTATTAATTATTAGATCCAAGATTAAAAGTTGTTTAAGGTTGAATAATCTTAATTTATGTAACAATTGATTCACTCCCCTCTCAATTGTCTATCCTTGTTTTGCCAACAATTTGTATCAGAGCTAGTTCCTCTGAAGAAGTCTAACAACTTGAAGTGATCTGAGATGGCATCATACAAGAAGGATAGTCCTAGATTATATGGTACAAACTAATCTCTGTGGAAAGTCAGAATGGAGTTTCATTTGAAGTGCATTGGTGAGAATTTTTGGAAGATTACAAAGAATGCATATACTATTCCTCATAATGGTCCCTCCTCTACCCATGAGATTAGGGAAGCATAAAATAATACCAGGGTGATAGAAGCATTTCTAAGTGCTTTGACAGATTCAAAGATGACTAATGTAATAGGTCTGAAGATTGCACATGAGATTTGGAAAAAGTTGGAAACATTGTATGAAGGAGATTCACTAGTAAAAGGTGCTAAGCTACAAAGTTTGAAAGGTAAGTGGGTGAACATGAAGATGAGTGAAGACGAAAACATTTTTTATTTTTCACAAAAGATAAATGTACTAGTGATGGACATTAGATGTGTTAGTGGAGTCTTGGAAGAAGATGAGATTGTGGCTAAAATACTTAGATCTATGCCTACTTCTTAAAAAATAAAAGCTCATGCTATTGAAGAGCTCAGGACAATAACAAATGTGACAAGAGACATGCTGATTGGAAAACTTGGTACCTTTGAGTTAAGTGAATTTGGTGAATCTTCTCCTAAGACAAAGTTTGCATTTAAAGCTATTGTATCTGGAAAAAGCCAACAAAGATATGATCCGGGAGAGAGTTCCAAGAAAACATTCAAATATGACGAAGAAATGAAATTGATTGAAAATGAAGAAAGAGAGCTAGAAGAACTGGAAGCACTGATTGTGAAAAGAGAAGCCAGAGGACAAGGTAAGTACAAAGGAAAGATGCCTATCAAATGTTTCTCTTGTAGTAAGATAGGTCATTTTGCATCAAGATGTCCTAAAAGATTTTCTAAGTATAACCCTGATAAGACTAGATTTCAAAAGAAATATTATCATGTTGAAGAAGGAGTTACTAATGATGAATCTGATAAAGAAACTGCAAATAAAAATGAATGGGTATTCATTTCTATCAAGGAAAATGGTCTGGTGTCCACTAAATCAACTAGTAACCAAAATATTAAGAAAGCTCTTGCAGCTAGAATTGATGAGAAGGATGAGTGGGTGATTGACAGTGGATGCTCACATCATATGACTGGTGACAAAAACAAATTTCTAAGCTTGGAAAAATATGATGGTGGTGTTGTAGGATTCAAAGATAACAATGTCGGTGTGATTTGTGGCAAATACGCTATTTCTCTTGGTGGAAAATGTAATACTGATGATGTTTTATATGTTGAAGGTTTGAAGCACAATTTGTTGAGTGTTGGACATATGGTTGTTAAAGGTTACAATCTTAGTTCAAATATGGTAAGTGCAGGATATTGGGAAGCTTGGGAAATGTGATTGCTTCAGGTACAAAGACAAGAGGTAATATTTTTCACTTGAATGTTGCTAGTGAAAGTTGTTTGATTTCTCAAGTTGATGTAAGCTAGTTATGGCATAAAAGGTTGTGTCATGTGAATTTTGATAACATTGTCAAAATAAGTTCCACACAAGTGGTCAAAGATCTACCTAGGTTAGTGAAGCCTACTAAAACTATATGCAAGGAATGTCAGATGGGAAAATAAACAAGAATTTAATTTTAGAGAAAACAACATCATTCCAATGGAGTATTGGATTTGGTACATACTAATCTATGTAGTCCATCCAGAATCAGAAGTCTACAAGGGGAAAGGTACTTTATGTTGCTTATTGATGATTATTCTAGAATGGTTTGGGTTGCTTTCTTAAGATAAAAACATGAGGCATTTGAGAAATTCAAGAACTTCAAAGCTTTGGCAGAAACCGAGATAGGTTTGAAGATCAAATGTTTAAGATCAGACAGAGGTGGTGAATTTACTTCCCAAGAGTTCAGTTCATTCTGTGAAGAGCATGGAATAAAAAGACAACTATCTGCTCCCGGACCCCACAATAGAACATAGTGGTTGAGAGAAAGAACAAAACAATTTTAGATGCTGCCAAAACTATGATGTTGGAGGGTAATGTTCCTCATTTCTATTGGAGAGAAGCTATAAGAACTGCTATGTATACTATCAAACGGGTGAATCTCAATAGTAATTATGGTAAGACTCCTTTTGAACTATGGTTTGGTTATAAAACCTACTGTTAAGTATTTCGAAATATTTGGAAGTAGATGTTATATCAAAAGAGATGAAGATATAGGAAAGTTTGAAGCTAGAAGTGATGAAGGAATCTTTCTAAGTTATTCTACTAAGAGCAAAGCCTACCGGTGTTACAATAAAATATTGAAGAAAATGGTTGAGAGTGTAAATGTCAGAGTTGATGAGGATATTGAAAGATCATCTAGGTACTATGGATATGATTTAGATGACCAAAAAGATAGTATTGATAATGGAAAGAATGTGTAGACATAGAATCAAGCTCAAAGTGTTCCAGTGAATAAAGAAAATCATGAAGAAGACAATGGAAATGCAGAAGAAAGAACATAACCCAAAACTCCAAGGTATGTAAAGTGAAGTTATTTTGAAAGTCAGATCATAGGAGACAAGAACAAAGGTGTACAAACTAGAAGAAGAATTGTAGAAGAATATTGTCTGATTTCCAAGACTGAGCCTAGCAATGCCAATGAAGCATGTAAAGATGAATATTGGATGGAAGAAATGAAGGAATAAATGAGGCAGATAGAGAATAATGATACATGGACTCTTGTTCCTAGACCTCAAGACAAAAATGTTATTGGAACCAAATGGGTCTTTTGGAATAAGCTGAATGAACAAGGTGAAGTGATCAGAAATAAAGCAATACAAGTATGTAAAGGATATTCAAAGATGGAAGGTATTGATTTTGAAAAACTTTTGCCCATGTTGCTAGAATTGAAGCTGTAAGGTTATTTCTTGCTTATGATACTTTCAAGAACTACAAAGTATATCAAATGGATGCGAAGTCAACATTTTTGAATGGTGAATTAGAAGAAGAAGAAGTTTATATTGAGCAACCAGATGGATTTCTATTGAATGATGAAAAGACATGCTGTGTCAATTGAAGAAATCACTATATGGACTCAAACAAGCCCTTAGAGCTTGGTATGAAAGACTAGATAAATACTTGTTGAAGCTTGGATTCAATAAAGGTACTGTTGACAACAATTTGTATTTCAAGGTGGATAAGGATAAAGAATTGATCATTGAAGTCTTTATTGATGACATTATTTTTGAAGGTGATGATAAATTATGTATGAAACTTTTTGATGAAATGAAAAATGAATTTGAAATGTCAATGATAGGAGAATTGAAATTATTTTTAGGATTGCAAATTACTCAATTAGATGATGGAATATTTGTATCTCAGTCCAAGTATGTGAAAGAGCTACTGAAAAAGTTTGGCATGGAAGATTCAAAGCCAGTTGGCACACCCATGGTAACTGGATACAAATTATCTTAGAATGATGATTCTCCTAAGGCTAATCAAACAAGATATAAATCAATGATAGGTGGATTGCTATATTTGACTCAGACCAGACCATACATTATGAATGTTGTGTGCATGGTTGCTAGATATCAAGCTGATCCAAAGGAATCACATGTGACTACAATAAAGAGAATATTCAAATACTTGAAAGGAACAGTTGAATTTGGGTTATGGTATCAAAAGGATGATATCTTACTTTGAGTGCCTTTACTAATGCAGATTGTGAAAGAGATGTAAATGATAAGAAAATCACAAATAGTGGTGCGTTCTTCTTGGGAATGAAGCTGGTGTCTTGGCTAAGTAAAAAGCAGAATTCTATTTCTCTATCTTCTATTGAGGTAGAATATATTATTGCTGAAAACAATTATACTCAAGTGTTATGGATGAAGTAGATGCTGAGAGACATCAAAATTGAGTATGATGAGCAAATTTCTCTATTTTGTGACAACTCAAGTGCCATAAATATTTCCAAAAGTCTGGTGGTACATTAAAAAACAAAGCATATATCTATCAAGTATCACTTTTTGAGAGATAAAGTGAGTGAGAAAGAAGTAAGATTGGAATATGTGCCTACCAAGGAACAAGTTGTAGATATCTTCACTAAACTGTTGCCTAAGGATGCTTTTGAGTATCTTAGAGGCAAGTTAGGGGTGATTTCCCTTCCTAATCTGAACTAAAGATGCAAGTCTTTGCATCAATTTGTGCACTCACAGTTAGATCTTGTCTCAGATTGATGTTATGGTGGCTGCTACTTAGGGGGAGTAGTCAGAAATTTTAGATATGTGGTTAAGAGCATGTGTACCTTTTCCATTGATGTCAAAGGGGGAGAAGAATAATGTGAAAAAATCTTGAAGAAAGGGGGAGAAGAGTCAAGAAAGAGAGAGAAGAGCTATGAGAGGAGAACTACAGGACAAAGGGAGAAAAGTGAACAGTTAGTTGTGTTGATGGTATTTTTCACATCATGTGTTGCCATCAATGCCAAAGGGGGAGATTGTTGGATGTTGAGGTTGTGTTGTTGATATATGGTTGTCATTGATGTCAACACTATTAGCATTAATGATTCTGAAGGCTATATATGTTGAGGATATTGAGAAAATTGTAATAAATATATTGTAGGTAGCCAGTGAAGTTGAGAAGGTCAGAGTGATGGCAAGTTTTGTACGTTGATGATCAGAAGGCATTAAAGGGTTTTTTGCTGAGCCTATCTAGTATGTTGTCCAAAATTTCTAGTGGTATGCATCAAGATTGAAGAAAGTTACACAGTGTTGTGCTCCTACAATTATTCTGTCACTGTAGCAAGTGTTTATGAGAGAAGAGAATGTAATTCTGGAAAATTGAATTATTGCGTATGTTTTTGAGATGTTCAATGATGTTTCTAGATCATGCTCTATCAGTGTGGTACATCCATGTTGATCAGTGTGTTCGTGATTGAAGATTTTTCCTTTTGTGTTTAAGTTTTTCATGTTCTTGGCCGACATGATGGTGGTAGTGTGTTGCAGATATTTATGGATTAATATTTTATTATTTGGCGTATTCAAGGATATTGATTTAGGCCCTCACTATGTTGTGACCAAATTAGGTTGGTGTGCATTAATATCTGTTCATGTATTGAGGCTGATAGTTGTAATTTATTCTTTATTTTGTGGTCGACAAAGTTATTGATGTAAATTCATGTAGCGGATATATAAGAGCGATTGTCTCTTCATTGTATAGGTGTGTAGGTGTGTATGTGTGTGTGTGGTGTGTGAGCATGCGAAATGTGTGAATAAAGATCAAATCATCTGAATGCAGAGCAAAGTGTGAAGAAGGTTGAGTGAAGTATATTTGTGCCTAACTGAAACTGTAATCAAGCTTAAGAAGAAGCTAATTTCTCAGTTCATATTTATCCGATGGATTTAATCTGATTGTCTTATGTAATATAGTGATCCTTCCCTTTGAGCAGTGAGCTCTAGGCAGTGTTCCTAAATGCATGTGCATTCCCTATTCATTTCTTTCATTATACTTCTAATAGGGTATAATCTTGTGGAATAACATCCACCGTGGTTTTTCCCCTAACAGGATTTCCATGTATAAAAAATCTTGGTGTTCATATGTTTTTGATGTGATGTTGATGTATGCTTTCACTATTAATTATTAGATCTAAGATTAAATTTTTTTTAAGGTTGAATAAGCTTAATTTCTATAACAATCAATTCACCCCCCCTCTTAGTTGTTTATCCTTGTTTTTCCAACACCTCGTACTCTGCAATATTATTGGTGCAAGGGAAAGATAGCCTGTATGATTTCAGAATACAATTCCCTTGTGGTGTGATGAACAAGATGCTTGATCTTGACCCATGTTGTGTGTATGATCTGTCAAAATATACCTTCCAATGATCTACTGCACTAAGGTTGAAAATTGACTCATTTGGAAATTCTAATACCAGTGGGTTCTTTACATATATAGGTGCCTCAACCAATAGATCTGCTATTTCTTGTCCCTTGATGGCTTTCTATTCCACATATTCAATGTTGTATTCTATCAAGATCATGACCCACTTGGCCATTCGTCTTATGAGCATTGCTTTAGAAAATAGTATTGAATTTTGACTATTTTCTATGAGATACTGTCTATTTCTCTTTGAAAGCATTGGATGTTAATTTCTTTGAATTAGATTCCTTTCTTCTTGCGTAGTATGGTCCTTGTTGAGATACAGTTAACTATTTATGCTTATGGGTGAAGATGATTCCTCTAAGATTGGAGACCATTCCCCTCTGTATGTTTACTTTTTTTGAGTTACGGTTTATTCCTTCCTGTGATTGCATTTGCATTAGATTTCGTTGAATTTACAGACCTTTTTTCTGCGCATGGTACCTTTGCTGCAAGGGTTTATTTCTTTCTGAATTTGTTTATGGTTCCTATACCAACTTTTCCTTTAGGGATGTAATCATCCTATATCCACTATTATTCATCTCTGTGCAATTGTATTATATTTCTTTGAAGTTGATGACCATTCCTTGCGCATGTTTTCTTTGCTATGTTAAGGTTCATTTCTCTCTAAATGCGTATGGTGGTTTCCTCTATTTGCTTTTTCCTATTGAACAAATTCATTTTATATTCCATAGGAAAGATATCATTTACTTGGAAGGCCTTGTCCATTCTAAATTGGAATCATGTGCAACTTAGTATTAGTTTGCAATGTCTCTGTTAATAGAGGAGCTTATGCTTGCAGCCGTGCGACCCTGCTGGACTGAAATAGTCATTGTTTCTCCCATATTCTTGCATGTGTGTATTTGGTCCTTTACCTGGCAGTAATACATGAGGAATGCATGTCTAAACTTGTAGACAAGTCTTAGGCTTGGTCGGTTCCTCTAGTTGAGTCAACCGGATTACTTTAGTTGAGTCGACCGTTTATTCTAGTTGATTGATGTTATTTATATCCTTTATTTAATATTTAATTTTAGTTGAAGTTAATTTTTATTTAAAATTTATCCTTTTGATTTATAGTTAGTAGATAGTCAATGTTTATATACTTATATAAATGTTAACTTTTGATTTAATTAGTTTATGAATTGAAAAAGATTTGTTTAATATTAGATTAGATTATAAAGAATATTTTAACTAGGTTTAATATAAAGAGATTTTTGTTTTTAAATGGATGCAATATTTGAATATGAGTTTCACATATGATGGAATCGTAAATTGAATTTATTAATTAATATTAGTTTGTTTGTGTAAGTGTGAATAAGGTGTAAAGCAATAAAACACTTCTTAATACGACATTATATCAAAGATCAAACAAATTGAACTAATTCAAAACAATAATCCATTGAAAGTGTCATATTGCTCTCTATCTCCAAAGATTTATTAAATCACTGTGGCTCTCAGATCGTGTGAGCACTATTATTGTTAAAATGACAATTCAGAGAACAAGAAGGATGTTGATAATATGTACATGAACAAATGAAACTTAATGGAATATGAATTGACATGAAAATTGACAAATGCAGCTACAGGAGGCAACCATGATATGAAAATTTGATGCTTGATGCTTGGATACTTGGATGTTTGGATGCTTGAATGAAATTCTGCAGAGTAAACTTGATAACCTGGGGATCCTTTTCTTGGTTGAATGAGGCTGTATTTATAGAATTCCTGGCTGTAGAAATGCACAGGGATGGCATTGAGAGGCTTGGATTCAATCTGGAGGATTGAATGGTGAAAGATGGAGGAGATTGAGAGAAATTTGGAAATTGTCTCTACCCATGAAAACACCAGGCAAGAGAAGAGGAAAGATTGATGGAGGAGGATTGAAAGAAGAATTTGGAATTTGTCTCCAAAACTTCTTGTGAAGTTTCAAAGCATTAATTTTGACATATTTTAGACATAGATTAGACATAGGATATCTAATTTGATTTTGAGGAAATATAGATGGAATATTCCTTATGCCTTTATTCAAATATTTTTGATTTATTTAAATTAGCAAAAGAGGGATAGATAATTTAATAAAAAAAACTATAGAAGTTGTTTATTAAATTAAAATAGAAGAATATGGTAATTAATTAATAAAGTGTTTAATCTTTATTTAATTAATTTAAGATTGATGTGATAGAATAAAATAGGGAAATGATAATTAAATCAAACAAAGTATTTAATTTTGTTTATTTAATTAAGATGAATTTAAATGTGAACTATAATCGGAATTCTCTAGACCAATTTTAGGTGTATACATTTTTCCCCTCTTTGAAGTGATGTGTTTACCCGTTGCTTCAAAGAAAATTTTGTTGCTACTGCCAGGATTGATGATAAAAAATAATTTCGTATGCCCTAGACATGCCCTAGATATTGATTTTCAGATGATTGTCGATAATATGCCCCCTTGGGAGATAAATTAATGATTTGATTATTTTTAGAATTTTTGGAAATTTTCATGATGATTTAATGAAGGTATGATGAAGAAATAATTTATCTCCCGATAAATGATGAAGAAAAATAGCCCGCATATGAGTTTTAATTAATTCCATGGATAAAATTAATTAAAATATAATAAAACCCACCAAAAATCCCTTTTCAAAAGTTACACATAGTGCAAAAGGTCATTTTCAAAGTCATTTGTTCTTTTTGAGTTTTAAAAATCTTGTGATAGAGACATTTTAGCCAGCTGGATTAGGATGCCAATCCCTTACCACACTCACCATTTTGAGCACGTTCGACGTCACCGACGACTGGTCACATATGGACCTTTGGTATGTACCCATTATCCTCCTCATTTTTCATGCAATTCTATTTTTTATGCTTTTTATGGCTTTTGATGTTTTTTAGCCGTGCTGTAGCGCTTTCGCTCTGGTGTAGCGCTTTCAATAGTTGCATTAGCGCTTTAAGATTTTAGCGCATGTGTTAATTTATTTTGCGCTTCCATAGGATATTTTAGCGCTTTCAATGATTTAGCACTTAGGCAGGTTAAAATAACGCATCGATGCCAGATTTTAGCGCCTAGAGAGTTCTAGCGCTTTGATTTGGTAGATGAGCACTTTCATGGTCTGTTCTAGCATTTCTGGTAAAGTGGCACTCTAATGGACTGTTTTAGTGCTTTGATGCGGTAAAACAACGCTTAGGATGAAATAGTGCTTCAGATGCCTATTATAGCGCATCAGAGTGTTGAAGTAGCGCTTTCGAGATTTAGTGCTTTGGGTGCCTGTTTTAGCGCCTTTGACTGATAAAGTAGCACTTTTGAGATTTAGAGCTTTAGATGTCTGTTTTAGCGCATCCATGTCAGAATTGGAGATTTTGAATTATTTAACCTTGATTTTGTCAATTCTGATCATGTCCATTCTTTGGATTGGTATGATTGATAATCCAAATTCTTGATGTCAGAGTTTTATATTTTAAATAAGGTCAACTTACTCTCATGATAGGCGAGAAGAAATCCTATTTGTGTTGATCCTCATGATAGGCGAGAAAATGATTCAATATCTGATAAATCTCATGATAGGTGAGATTAGATAATGTTTGATGAACCTCATGATATGTGAGGTTTGTTGATGTTCGCCCATGAATTTTGATCAAAAATTCATACTAAATTTTGGAATAGACTTGATAGTAGAACGACTTTTGATTTCTAGACATAGTGCACTGATTGTAGATATTTTCATTGTGATGATAGGAGGATCTGGGTACTCTCGAGATATGAGAGAGGTTTCCTTGGACTACTGACCTAATACCTCATCTGTCACCAGATGAGATTCAGATTATAGGTCGATGCGGCCTCACTAGTTTACTAGACATGCCCCAGATTAGGATTAATCGGGGTCTTTTGACTGATTTGGCTGAGAGGTGGCATAGTGACCACAACACATTTCATTTACCCACTAGGGAGATGACGGTAACACCCGAGCATGTGTGGCGGATTTTGTGCATTCCGTTCATGAGAGAGATTGTAGTATATGATTCTCATGAGGTTGGTGGGAGAGATGCTCTCCGCATAGTATTTCAGGATCAGGACATTGCAGATCCTAGTGTCCCATGGAGGAGGATTGCCGATGCATATGCGACACTACCAACAATGCTTGCTGGATTTATTGGAGGTTTCATTTGCCCTGATCGCACGTCAAAGGGATTACTCATGGGTTGGGGCAAGATTCTTGAGAGTATGGTCATACATGGTACGAGATATGCATGGGGGATGTGCATGCTAGCTCATCTCTACCATGATCTTCATTCAGTGGTGTACCTTGGGGCACACAACTTATCAATAGGGATGACCCTATTACATGTGTGGGCATGGGAGCATTTTTCTATTGCTCGACCATTTCCAGTGGCAGACAGACCAGCAGGCAGACCGTATGTGTTTCGGTACAGAGGTCGGCTTACCTAGGCTAGGATGGGTAAGTTGGAGCATTGGAGGTGGGTTTTTGATGATACAGATACTGTTACCTAGAGGTCGTACTTAGACTGTGAGCAGTGGGACGAGGATAATGCGGTGTTAGGGTATCTCTGTGATTCCATGTACCTGATTGGTTGGACACCTTTTGTTTTGGAGAGATTTTTGCTACGCCAAGTGTACAGGAAGTATGGCATTGTTCAGTGTATGCCATAGGGGGTATCCCACTATGCTAGGCAGCGAAGTGATATACCTGATTGGGGGCCTTGTTTGTCATATGAGGTTCTAGTAGAGGGATATAGGGCACTACAACGATCACCTTGGGACATGCATAGAGACATTGCAGAGGCACCGGTTATAGAGGAGTACGCTGCATTTTTGGCTTTGGTTCCACATCCTCGCATCACCATTCCAAATGAGCCAACACCGTTACCCATAGAGGAGGATGCGACCGAGGGTTCTGCGGCTAGTGAGGGTGGTACTCCATCAGGCAGTAGCATGGAGAGTGGTGGTGATGACAACAACAACAATGACAATGATGGTGGCGGCGGAGGTGGTAGAGAGGTAGGGCCAGTTAGAAATGGTCCTTCATCTAGCAGGCCTCGCAAGAGGCGAGCAGTGGCAGTACCATCAGTGGACCACTAGAGACAGATTGTAGGTCTAAAGATGTAGGTACAGATGTTGCAGGGACAATTGGTACATGCCTGTGGTTTTCTTATTCAAACGTAGACTCAGATGCAAGCTCGGGCTCTAGCGTAGGTTCAGGGATAGTTGGCCGCTGTGCAAACTTAGGTTGCCACATTGACAACCGAGCGAGACAGTGCACGTTAGATTGCCGAGAGGGCACATGAGACAACTGAGACCCTATAGAGAGTGGTCGGTGTGTTCACATTACATTCCAGATGCTTCTTAATGATGATGGTATCAACATGTTTGTTTGCACCTCAGAGGCTATATATGGTCTTTCCTTTTCCATAGTCATACTTGGAGTTTGCATAATTGGCAGATGGATTGTTCTTGGTTCTAGAACCAGAGACGTTTCCTTGTGTGGTCATGTAATGGGTCTGTGAAGACCTTATGATCACTGTTCTTAGTATTTTTCTGCCCGTTTACCTCTATGGATCCGTTTTCAACAAAGTCTTGGATGATATTCTTTAGTTGGTGACATTGTTGTAGGTTGTGCCCTTTCATTAAATGATAGTCACAAAAAGCATTATCATCCCACCATGAAGGTTTGAACTGTCAATTTTAGGTGTATACAATTTGGAATAAAGATTATTATTAATTATAGTAATCTACAATTAGATTCACTATGATAGGTTCAAAATCACATTGTATTATGTCTCAAATTATATTCTAATATCCTTGTTTTTTTGGTATCTCGTTAGTATAATAGAATTGTATTATTATGTTGATCATGGAATAAATAAACTATTGTATGAAATGATACTAAAATCATAGATGTATCGTTTAGTTTCTTAAGTTAGAACAAAGGTTATGGTTAATGATTTACTTAGTTGTTGTTTTCAAATTATGGAATATCTATAGGAATTTATGTATGTTTGTTCAATTCCTTGATCTTTGAGAACATTTTGTATGAATAGAAATCTTATTTAGGAATTAGTTAAATTCTAATTGTGATGCCTTATTGACATTGTGATATTTTAATTAATTATAAAAGGGTCTTATTTATGGTTTCCCAAAGGTTTTTTTTGGTTTCTATGTATGGCATGTTGTTGTTATCTATTGGAAATGTGAGTTATGCTCAAATTACTATTTGGAAAAATGTGGTATCATATTTTATTGGATACGTGGTTGTGGAGGTTGTTGCATATCTTGTCACTTTATTTATTTATTGGATTAATTGGTTATAAATCCTGGATTTAGTGATCTTGTTCATGTATTATTGCCTCCTTATTGTAATTCATTTGTGGAGTTGTACCTTAGGAAGAGTGGCTTCCATTAGGGGCCGGACCCATAAGAAGTTGCAGGGGTAACCTACCAGAATTTTGTTAAACAAGTGATAATTAAAACATGTTGTAGTGGTTTGGGTAGTATAATTAACCTTGCAAGATAATGTTTACCTCAACTTGGCTTTTAATGCTTGTTTAGGTTAAAGAAATTTGGGAAGGCCTAGAATGGCAACTTGAACACTTTGTCCTCTTGAGAAGTGCTTCGAGGCCAGATAGTACGTATAAGGGCCGAGAGTCGTTAGAGGTTGCTAGGGTAACTCCAGTAGGGGGCCGATAACCTAGGAAGGCTATCCAAGGTAACTTATCCCGTACATGTGATGACACTCTTATCATAGTACACCTTGTGAGTATTCTGTTGTGAGTCACCTCTAGGGTTTTTGTAGTTTTTAGTATGGAATTATGTTTATGCAATTTATTGTACCAGTGTATTGTTGTCTTTGATTGGTTGTTGAGTTGTCATGTGAGTCAACCTTGTGATTGTATTTGATCCTTTGTGAGGTCAGTTTGACATGAGGATTCGTTCTATCTCCTAGCACGGGGGTTGGCATTTCGAGCACCACATGGTTGGGAGGAATGTGCCACTACTCCATTGGTTCCCCATAAGGTATTTTGTTTATGACAAGTTTTCTTAGTTAGATCCAGTTTGTGCAACGATTACGGAGTTGAGTTCCTTTGGTGAATTCGTGGCGTGGACGTCTTCTTTTCCTCATCTCTTTCTTCTTTGTATCACACTCATTATGTACATGAGATGCCTTGTATATATATATTGTTTCAATCAAAGATTTGATATAATCTCGACTGTTGTATTTAACTCTTATTATTATATTATCTGAGCATGACTTCTCTTGTGGAAATTATTACTTGATTATGGTATTGTATTGTATTGTTATTATCTATACTAGCATAGTTGTGGAACCCTGAAACGTTTATGGATATTGTTGTCACATGTTATCTCTTTTAAATTTTTTTTTTTGTTGTTTATGTGTTGGTCGTAACGTTTTTCGGGTTCCACGATAGGGTGTTACACGACAAATCCTTTTTCCTTTGGGGATAGGAATAGAAATTTTACTCCCCTACCCAATACCCTTCATAATATCATGTTGTAGGTTTTTGAAAAGAATATGCTTTCCTTACCTATTGTTAAAGAGATTGATCCTAATCAACCATTTCCCATAGGATTTCAATGATACTCTTATTGCCATTATCACCAACAAAATGGACATGATACCAAATATTGTAAGCATATTTAAAATCTTGTGCAAGACCTTATTGATAATAATCAACTTCAAATTGGAGGTGTGAATGATCAAGGTAATAAGTTCGTAGCTCCTCCTAACCAAAATTTACAAATATTTACAAATCCCATGCCAAAACATTCTATTTCATTTGTTAAAGCTAGTGAAACAAAGAATGATATGATAAATTTTGGCATGAATAATGAAAATATAAAAGATGAAACAACTAAAATAATAACATTTATCGAAGCTAAACCTCGTAAGAGGTCAACCAAAATACCTCTCGATATTGCTTTCTCACAAAAAGATATACTTAAACATGCATTCGATGGTCCTCTTTATATAACTGGAAGAATTAATGACCCACTAATGGAGTGTTGATTATTTCCGTATGTGGAGAAAATGTGATCTCCGAATAATTCCTATTTGTGCATGAACTATATCAAGATACTTATGATAAACCAAAAGAATGGATCAAGATGCATAATGGTATTGCTTGTCGCGTGATAGGCTCGATAGATCTCCCTTTAAAAGTTGGACCAAAAACATTATATGGATCATTCACCATCATCCCATTATCAAACCAATTTCGTGTGAAGTTAGACTATCCATGGCTTCACTCCATGAACACCATCCTGTCGGTTGTGCATAAATGTTTAAAGTTTCCTTTTGGAAATGATATATTTACTGTGCATCAAAGTGGCTTTAATCTTGTGTCTTCCCATGGGAACTTTTCATTGGATTTATTTTGGCTCGAGCCTATTGAACCTATTAAACCTCATGAAGACTAATTTTTCAAATCATATGAAAATTTTAAGGCAAAGAATATAGAAGAATTATCCCTTAGAAACATGCCTCAACCCACAATTGAACCAAATGTCCTTCCAAACATCCAAGATAAACGTATGACAAAACCTCCTACAATTTCCCATTAGATACCACAAGACAATAAAAAAAATCTAATTGTGCCTCCTAAAATCAAACAATTTTACAAACCTAAAGAGAAAGTTGTTGAGCAACCTCTTGTGGTTCCTTTCATTTTTCCACTAAAGGAAGAAAACAAAACTATGGTTGAAAAAACCACTCCTACATAAACACAAATTGACAACAGATTTAAAATGAAACTGAAATGTTAGAGAGTGTAGGCATAGATGTCATGCTATTGCTCATATGTTACAAAATCAAGAAGAAAAGAGCACCATATAAAATCAAAATCTGAACTTACCTGAAGCGATGCATGATAACTCTATACCCTCGCTGCAATGTAAACAAGAACCTTCCATTGGAATTTTCATTCAACCTCTTATTGTGATTAATCTAGATGATGACATTGACATTGCAAAGATTGATGAGCAAGTGCATAATGAATTGAATACAATGTTTTCCTCTTCCATGAGCTTAAATGATAAATCTATTAATAAGACTGTTTAATTTGGTGCTTCCCCTAGTTCGACACTTGTTGTTGTCCCTTTGGATAGTTATCTACCTTCCATTTACCTCGACCGAGATTGGGATGCAGATGACCTGCTATAGGTTGACTCACATGTTCCTTGTTCTTTACATTATTTTCTTTTTCATGTTTCTTTATGTGATTGCATGTACATAAGGTGATCCCTCGTGCTATTTAGTTTGATGTATCCCTCTCTTTTTGTGTATTCCTCTATATGTATCTACATTCTTATCTATGTCATAATTTTTTTATCCTTTCTCATTTGTCTTGTGTTTTACTTTTGGGGATGATGCAAGGCGTCGAGACATTTAGGTCTCTTCCATGTTGACTCGAAGGTATTTTCTTTATTTTCGCTCTTTTTGTGTCATTCTTCTAGTTCTATGAGTATTTGGGGAATGATGACAGTTTTGAGCTCTATAACAACATTATAAGTAAATACATACTGACCCTAAATCCATAGATACCTTATGTATTCTTGGGGGCAACCCCTCCCTCCTTTTTCATGATGTAGCTTTATTTTAGAAACATATGACTTGGCATAGGGTTTTTCGAGGAAATCTCTCATTTTTGAGGAGAAAACATTTGCTACTTTAAATAAATTGCTCACAATAGTGGTGTTAGCAACCACTTTAAAGTGGGGGCATACATCGATAAAATCTTTCAACATTTTGCATATTTCATGGTGTGATTTTATTTTTCTTGTGATGCATCCTTTATTTGTGGTGTCATTGGGTTTGATGTCCTCTAAGAGCATGGTATTTCTAAGTGTATGAATTTCCATTAGGGGTATGATGCGAAGCGAGGAATCCCATAAGTGACTTGATATGATACTCTTGATTTTTCCTCTCTTGGAGACATTAGACACAATGTTCCCTAAGAAGAAGACCTTACACGAAGTAAGATCCCCTTGAACAAAACCCTATAGACATAATATTCATAAGAATTCAACATTGTGGTGCTTTGTTGAAGTTGTTAGGAGAATAAATTCAATATGGTATGGGAGACTAACATGATTCTCTCATTTTCCACCCTTTTGGGATACTCACCTAGAGGACGACCTGAGGTTCCACTACCCCAATGTGAGTGTGTGTGTCATTTGAATAGTGTAAATCATGTTCTAATTGTAATTTTTTTTGGAAAAAACAACTTAGAACTGGTCCACATTGCATTGGACAGACTGTTAAGGCTTGATACTTTCCCTTTTTTTTTCAAACAAATACCCACATTCCACATTGCATTGGAATGATCAAAGACCGATCCTTTGTTTTTCTTAGTCTTTGATAGGGTATGATTGTATATCTTTGTCATTGTTGCATACATAAGTGTCTTGAATGTCTACTTTAGTGTGAGTTTGACATGGGGTCATACTCTCACTAAAGTGGGGGTAAAATGTAGTAACAAAAACGTATTCATTTTTCCTCAATTTGGGAATGAATTAATAAAATGGACTTAATGGTGCCTTATTTAGGGTGTTGTAAAGTGTATCTTTACACTTTCACATTAATCTAGGACTTTATT
>CM021104.1:100285307-100442424 GCA_007115665.2 Sequoiadendron giganteum
CTATAGCTAAGAACATTTAAAATCCATGAAACATTACCCAGTATTAAGCAAAACATCACACTTACTATTGAGAAGTTCTCATTTATTGTGAGTAAACTGAGCTACAAATTTCATTGGTGGCTTATGGGGTGAATTTATAAGTTTGTCGAGAAAAGTATTAGTTGGCTTGTTTGTTCATTTTCTTAGGTTGTTTGGTGAGGCTGAAATTTGTGTTTGTTGACAGGGTTTAGATCTAGCATGTTGGAAGCGACAAACATGGCGTTTGTAAGTTTCTCTATCTTTTACACTTTCATTTTTAGTTGTGTTTTGTTTACCTCAAATTGTTTGATGAGGATGGGATCATTATATTTTTGGAGTACCCATGTATAGCATTTTGGAATTGGAGAAACGAAGCATTTGTAAGTTGCTATAGCTTTTATAGTGTCATTTCATGGTTGTTTGCATCTTTGCTTTTTATGAATCAATGCCTATTGTTTCCTATTTTTTAGTGCATTTATGGGTTGGCCTATCTTTTCTTGAGATGATTGAAAATAAATGAAGATAGGTAGTAACAAACATTAAACATCTTTGTAAGAACATGAGACATTGACAAAAACAAGCGACATCAAAGCATTACAAGTTTATGAAATGAGTCATAGATTCAAATGCAACTAGCATGCATGTACGAGAAAAAGAATTGTTTCATTTGTAATAGTGGGTAGCACAAAATTTGACCTTAATGAATATTGGTGTTAAGCCTACTCTTACAAACATTCAAAAAGAGGGGGAATAGAGAGTAAAGTGTTAAATGCAGAGAGCAAGAAATAATAGGCAAAGAGTCATAAAATGCAGAGATGGAAGAAAGTATAAAACAACACTGTAAAGGATAGAGAAACTTACAAGCACTTTCTTGTTCACTTCAAGCAAAAAAGATACAAAATGTATTTGTTGCAGCTTCAATGCATCTAGAAAACACTTTCCACCATCAAATCTTGTCATGGAGGTGGAAAATGTGTTTGAGGAATCAAGTAAAGCAAATCAATTTCTTTCCAATTCCGCCCATTCTCCTATGAACAGGGACAACTCACATTGTTGTTAAAGAGTCAGAGCAAGCGTACACAATATGCAAGAAATGCAATGCAAAAGATATAGTAACATACAAATGCCTTGTTTTTTGTTTGAAATATAATGGATATAAACTCTGCCAGTAGGCAAAAATCTCACTCTCGGCTAAGAATTCAGAGCAAGTGAAATCATTTTGTGGACAAAGTGAAATCTTTAGCCCATAAGTTTTGAATGGCTCGTGCATTTGAGCTTATTCACAATCACTACTTTCAATCTATAACTTGCAATTTGAGCAATGATGAAAAGTAAATTGATAATTAAACATATAAAGAGCCAAGTCATATGGGACAAAAAAAAAAATAGAGTACTTGCCTCTTTTCATCTTGTTTCTCAACCGACTCATCCATCTTATGTTTTTTCAAAAATGAGATTTGTGTTTTCCAAATGTTTCTACAAATATGTGTAACGAGATATTTATGTCAAGCATGTACGAAAACAAGCTATGGAAAGTACATTAATCAGGTTTGACATGTTTTTGAAATTTTTTGGTGTCAAATTTCAAGTACTCACCTATTTGTAGATGTTGTATTTGATGCTAAATATTTGTAACGTGTAGCTGGAAATTTAGAAACTTGATATGTATACAAAAATTATTTAGTCGTGAGGGGGCAGGCTCAAAATGGCTAGTAGTAGTAGTTGTATAATGGAAAAGAATTGATATTGCAAGATCACGTGTGTGCCCATTGAAATGTAAATAGATTGTTTTGAACATTGAAGACAAATGAAGTTACAAATGTCTCTTTTTTTGCTCCCAATACACTAGACATGAGCCTTCTCAACAAAAACAAATTTAATGATTTTACACCAATAGATTCACTAACAAGGTAGACCTAATTTTCATCTTGATTTAATAAATTCAAGTGCAGTTGCAATGCGTACATGTAGAGAAAATATTACTTCCATTTTTAATCATGTCCAACACATTATCGTGTTCAAAATTTAACTCAACAAGGAAGTCTAACCCATAAATACACTAACATAAACAACTCCACAAAAGGAAGAAATAATATAAATAATGCTTTGGTCGATAGACTTAAAACTTTAAACCCAAGAAATATTCGAAATATGAACAATTCTCATTTCCATGAAATAGAGTGAACTGCAACCAACTACTTCTATTCCTAATCATGGGCAGTGGAGAAACCGACATATACTAATTAATGCAATAAGTATTTAATTGAATAAGGCACATTAAACCATAAAAGCAATAAAAAATAAGAAAAACTAGACAGTAACACAAAAAAATGAAAACAACAACAAACAATAGACATTAGGCTATAAAATGCAAAGGTTTAACAAACTATAAAATGACATTGCAAAAGACATACCACCTTACAAATGTAAAACTTTTCAGCAGACACAAAATTAATGGTTTTTATACCTAGATGTTTTCTAATTGCTTAGACCTAATTTTCTTTTTCTTTTAATAAATTCAACTGCAGTTGCAATGCTGCATGCATACACAAAATGCAGATGGAAACAAACATTAGACATTAGGCCATAAAATATAAAGGTGTAAAAAACTATTTCATTCAATAAATTGAAGTGCACTTGCAATGCATGTGTGCATAACTGACATAAACAACCTGACCAAAAGGAAAAACAACGCAAATAATACTTTTGTCGAGAGGCTTAAAACTTCAAATGCAAGGAATATTTCAAATACAAACACTTCCATTCTTAATCATAGCTAGTAGAGAAATCGACAATAATGAATTATGTTGTTAAGTCTTTAACTCAATAACAGACACTAACCCATAAAAGTAGTAAAACATACCAAATAATAGACATTAACACACAAAATGAAAACAACAATAAATAATAGATTTGACTATTGTCTAACAATGTAGACAAATGAGTAGGCAACAAAAGAAAATGACAGTGTTATGGATATAGGAACTTAGAAATGCTTAATTTCTTGAATGTAACAAAATAGGCATAAACTGTTTAAATAGAGAGTAAATTAATTGCTATGAGAGAAATGGAGCAAATGAAGAAGAAATGTGAACAATTTTTTTGTTTAACAATGTGAAGAATTGACACAATAAACCATAAATGAACTGTGAATGCATAAAAACTATGAAATAAGAATGTGAAAGAGATAACAAAGCACACAGGCATGAGAAGACTAAACCACTTCATAGGAGGAAATTTAAATTGTTTATCAAAATTTCTATATGATTATGTCATATATGTGATCTACATAATCCTCTAGCTTCAAATATTCACTGCCAAAATCAAGAGAGAAAGATATGAATTCTCAACATAGATTTGTTAAGACTACTGCAAACCAGAGTGCGTGTCGTGCAGAGCAAACAACCAAAAGCATTATAAAGTTTGTGCCACTCAACATGGAATTTATAACACTAGATTGCATTTTGCAGGGTGAAAGTTGTTCTGTTTGTTCATCCTTCCAAGCTTAGATGCAATGCATGTAAGGTTCAAGCCAAATTCAGATGCAAGACATGTAGGACATGATGTAACACGTGTCTTATTTTTTAGCTGTTAGAAATCAATGAAAACTAGACATAAATAAAAGTGTAGTGTCCTTGGAGACAAAAGACATATTATGTTCCATCAATACCTATAATCTATGGTGGAATGAAATTGATAGATTGAAACTGCATTGTAGGTTCTCTAAATTTAACCAAAATAATATATTTGTGCCATCTAGATGTCCCCAATCGTGCTAGTGATTTTCCTATGAAGGTCCCCTTAAATAGAAATCAAGTTTGCTAAGATGGAATTGCTAAGAACTTTACGAACATTTTTTGTAAATACATAACAATTGGGGGAATATGTAATGTTGATGCATTTTGGAAACCATAATCTAGATTGTTCGGAATAGCATTACAAACAAGGCCACTATCATTTTTGGAGAAAAGTAATTTTTGGATGTGTACAATGTTGTATGTTAAAGAACCAAGCATTTTAGTAGATATTTCCTATTTCACTCAAAAGAAAAATTGAAGCGGTATAGATTTATTTTTTGGCAAAAACATGTATTGCAATGATTTACAGAGAAACAACGTCACACATGCAATATTAATTCTAATTGATTTTGAAATTGCCAACAAAGTTGTTTACAACTATAGCATGTATGTTTCAAATGGATGAATAAAAAACTTTCAAGTTTTGTGCTACATATAAGAACTCAAAATAAACCAATACATAACTTATAACTATTTATGAAATTGTAAGCAAAGATATTTACATCTATACTATGCATGTATAAAAGAGAAGAAAGTACAATTGTCAAGTTATGTATTCTATATAAGAGATAAGAATAAACTACCATATTAGTTTTCATAAAATCATAAAGACGATTGTCTTCTCATTGACATTTTCAAGTAGAGTAAGGATGCGGTGGTTCATAAACATTTTTCTTGTTGATATTTTTCTATGTTGGAACATTGCATTTCTTGCAATTTGTTTCATAATCAATAAGCATTACACTTATGAGAATGCAGTTTGCATGGCATAATATCAATGAATAAGAACAAAAATTGGAATAGTGCAATGTAAGCACCTGGGCCAAAGTGCAAATGTCTTTTCAAGTTGGCGGAGATGCCATGTTGCTTGCTTCAACCACAATTCATATGATGCAATTATCCATTGCAAGTGTGAATGTTCCTTGCAACTTAAATTTCCACAACAGGAACATTACCACAAACATGTCTTTCTTGTAATCTTAAAATGGAATAGTAGCCAGTCGTGGGAAGTTGTTCCATAGCTATTGTTTGTGTAGGTAACAGTCTACAGGTCCATTTTTTGTGTGAACAACACATTGCAAAAAGGGATATATTCAAATTATGTGTCGGTGCCACATGCTATGCATCGTGCAACACCATTCTTTGATGTTTGCATAAAAAAACTCTTTTCCTACATGAAATGCAGATTGGTTCATATGGGGGCGAGTGGAAATTCTTAGGTCTTAGTGTTCCTATCACCTACAATGGTGGTGCAAATGCAATTAGTGACAAATCATAACAATGCACTTTTTTGAAAATTCACTATACAAAAGCAAAGATGACAAGTTCTCTCTATGAGGAACCATGCTAGAATGTAAAAGATAAATGGTTCAGGTGTTTACTTCCATGTTTGATGTCTTCAATAGTTCTAGAGAGGCCTTAGTAGATGCATCATTGAGTTCATCAATGAAACTAGACTCTGTTGTTTTCACCAAGTTTGTGCCTTTTGGCTCAGAACGGACAATGTTTCTGAACAATATAAAAGGGGTTTTAGTTGATGCTAAGATCAATTGAAGTTTTCCATATAGCTTTGTGTGGCTGATCGGGACTATAAGCTACAAGGTATAGAGTCTTCAAGATGCAATAACCCGTCAAAAATTAGTTTAAGAATTCAATGGTATTGAATTAGAATCAAAAGCTAAAGTTCAAAAATAGAAAAATAAATTCAATCAAATAGAGACTATCCAAATGCAACTGTTGTCAAAACAAAAAGGCATGCTATATGCGAATTTGTTTCATAGAAGACAAATTATAAAAACTCTTTAGTAGGTTTCAAAAAGCAAAGTGCTAGAACTCTATGATGATGACATGAATTGTGTAGAACATCTTATAGTGGTGAAATCATCTTGGCTTTCCCCATATTTAACTTGTAACTCATATTGCTTTGGCGCTTGATAATGACTAGTAACAACAACACCAATTGTTCCAATAGAGAAGTTGTCATTTGATTGGACAAGGTGCGAGATGGTTGTGTCGGGAATCAATCTACATTCTTTATACTCTGTTAATGGGTTCAATGGTGCTTCTAGCAATTAAAACAAGGGAATAATCAACATCGCCTCTTTCATATTGAGTTTTTTCCTAATGACAAAGTTTGTGAGGCAGACACTTGTATAACATGATAACAATGGTAGAAATGTGTCAATTAATTTGTTGTTGATATTTGCAGTGATTGTCATTTGAACATGACTATCAACTAAATCAACATGCACAATTGTTGCTTTTGGTGGTGTTCCAGAATTTGTGGTAATAACAGGGCCATAAATAGCCAAAACATCACCTTCAAATACTAAAGTCGAGTGCTTTGTGCATATATCAAAAATTCTTGTTGGCTCTACAATTACTGCTTTCAATTTGTAGATTGCAATTTGAGCAATGATGAAAAGTAAATTGATAATTAAACATATAAAGAGCCAATTCATATGGGACACAAACAAGATAGAGTACTTGCCTCTTCTCATCTTGTTTCTCAACTGACTAATCCATCTTCTATTTTGCTAGAAATCAGATTTGTGTTTTCCAAAGGTTCCTACAAACATATGCAATGAGATATTTATGTCAAGCATGTATCAAAACAAGTTGTGGAGAATACATTAATGAGGTTTCATATGTTTTTGAAATTTGTTGGTGTCAAATGTCAATTACTCACCTATTTGTAGATATTCTAGATGCTTTATTAGATGGTGGCCAATGTTGAGAGATGTGTTGTATGAAGTGGCCAAATATTTGTATCCTGCAGTTGGAAATTTAGAAACTTGATATGTATAGAAAAATTATTTAGTCATGAGAAGGTTGGCTCATAGTGGCCAACAATAATAGTTATATAATGGAAAAGAATTGATATTGCAGGATCACATGCATGCCCATTGAAATGTAAATACATTATTTTGAACATTACAGACCAAATATGTATTGGCATGTTTAGTCAATAACGTAGCCATTTTAGATAGAATGTGCCATGAAAAAGCCCAGTTTGAGCACTATTGTTGAGTTTTGTGGCTGAAAGCCTCATTCTTCATAGACCTACACATTCTTGCCATGAGCATTATGCAAACTCACTAGCATTTGTGTGTGCAACTCGATATCATACAAGGTTAAAGGTATAGGAGAACAATTCTGAAAATAGTAAGAAATGATTCACAAGACCATTGCGTAGTTGTTTCAATGTATAGCGACAATCAAGCTAAACATGTACTATACCAAATAGGCAATCTCCAACATTGTGATTGAATGATTCTATTCGAAAACAATGTTCATGGTCAAGATCTTGATCAATCGATGTGTATGGTGTGCTCGCAGTTGGTTTTATAGGTTTCCACTACAATTGGCTCGTGGGATAATTTTTGTCTTTTGACATAATTTTTTGTAGCTATACTTGCAGATTTCATGTGAAAGATCACAAAAAAATAAATTTCATTGATAATACGTGGTGAACTAATTGCCATAAAATAATGTCTGAAGCTTGAAATTTTGAATACATTCAAAGAGAAAATGAAGAGGAAAATACTCATAGCGATTAGTAGTGATCCACAACTTCTAGCTATAGCCTTTGGATGGCTAGTGTGCACAATTACACCTATAATGCAATAACAAATTCTTAAGATAAATCCATGTAGATAAAACAAGGCTTGGTTTAGGGCTATCAGGCAATGCAATAGGCATTTCAAACCAACACAAAAAATAAATAGGCATGATTATGTATTACTCACATTGACCAAAAACATAAAAAAATTTGGTTGAATATCATGGAATTGGAATTCATATATAGTGCAAAATCTACAAAAAATAAACCAATAAAATTGAGCAGTGGCAACCGATTTTAGCAAAAGCAAGTAAATAGAGCATGACCAAATACATCAATCAATTTTGGAACCAATGTTATACTTTGCAACTCCATGTATGGTTCCAACATCCATAGATATATGCGTATACACAAGCATGTGCATATATACATAGAAACATATATGTATATGCATACATATGTATATGTATACATATGTATTAATGCAATTGCAATATTGCAAGTTGGAAGCAATTTTTGCACTGTCAATTTGTAAACAATGGAAAGTTTGTTGTGCTAAAGAGTATTATTCTTTTTCTATTTGGTTCAAAAAACCAATGCACATCTTTCAATATAGAACAACAAAACAATACTATGCCTTCTCTTTGTGCTATAGGGAGGGCCATTGCAAGATGTAGTATGGAAGAAAAATTTGTGCTCTCAAGCTCTAAGGAGCACCAACTTTGCATTGTGGAAGACAATTCTATTGCCTCAACATCTAATTAGGAATAGTGTTTGAAGGTACATGAAAACTATGCTTTACCAATATTTTGCATTAAAACTGTATATACAAAATTACAACTCTCCTTCTTATGGTTTTAAACATAATCCTAGCTTTCTAATGCTGATTTTGGTGATTGATTACTAGTAACTCAAACATAGTAGCAACAACCAACATCAATTTCTAGATAGGCTTAGAGTTTTTCCAATTCAGTGAGGTTGGCCAATTTCTCTAGCCTCTACTTTCTGACTATGAACACCATCTTGCAAAGATTTCTTCTTTATCACATGTCATACCTGTAATAGAATAGGGTCGATTACAAACATTTGCAAAGAAGCAACCAAGTCCTTTTACATATAACTGCAAATATAAATGGAATATTTATTCAAATACGCAATTACTTATTTGACAAAATGTCTTTGTTGAATATCATTGTAATAATATAGAGCCAAAACATAGCAATAATCAAATACTTGCAAATAATAGCACAATGAAACGAGCTTTGTGCATGGCTATAATTATAATCTAGTAGATTTTCTATACTTAATTAGAATAGTTTCCTTGAAAGAAGAATAGGTCGTGATTATATAAAATAGGGATAATGAAGAGAGTGAACTTACTAATTTAGGCCATAGCTTGCTATAAACTTGATCTCATATCTTCTTACATACATAGAAAATGTTGTGACTAAAAATTGCCACATGAGAAGAACAAAGAACCTATCAATATTAATAGTAATTAGGAAATCTCTATAACAATGCATTCCAATATCTAATGGCCAACATTAGCACTAGTCTTAGACAAGGCATGTGAATTACTATGAACAATGTTGTCTATCCATAAAGACATGTGCACTGTATACATGGGTATAGAAAAAAACATCGTTAATGCACAACCCTATCACAGTAAGGTATGTAGCATTGATTTTTTTACAATTTTGTCATTGGTTGTTGCTATTTTCCTCGTGCATATTTCAATTTCTAATATTTTTTTTAATAATAATTGTTGTATGAAGCTTTGGTAATGAAAATATTTCATGAGTTTCTTGCTATAGTCATGTCTTTGCATACACTATTTTTGGGGATGTGTGATGTTTAAAACAACACATTTGCATTTACTATTTGCAAGTTCTCATTTATTGTGAGTAGGCTGAAGTGCAAGTGTCACTAGTGGCTTATGGTGTGAAGTTTTAAGAATGTTGAGCAAACTATTATCTGTGGTGTTTTCTTGTTTGCTTACATCCATGGTAAATCAAATATATCTTGAACAGATAGACATCCTTCAATGTCTATTAGTGTTTCATGAATACACAAAAAAAATAATTCAAAAAATACAAAAAAGCACCAAAATATCAAAATCCAATGAAAACAATTGCAAAAACAAAGATTAATCCATAAGAACATTGATTGATAGGGGACAACGAAGATTAAAACATTGCAAAACTATACAGAATGACTGAGAGAGCCAGATCTATATCTATTGATAGTGTTTATGTCTATTGTATTCAAAGCGAAAAATGAGCCATTTGCAAGTTTTTATATCTCTTACAATGTCATTGTATAGTTTTTTACATCTCTTCATTTTATGGGTTAATGTCCATTATTTTTTGATCTCTGCATCTTTTGCATTAATCTCTACTCTTCCCTATCATTGAATGCTTTTATGGATTAGCCTCTGTTATCGATTAGAATAATTAACACCATAATTCATTAATTCCATATTGTCCGCTGGCCATTGTAAGGACATCCATTAAATCAAAATGGAAATTAGGTCCAAGTAATTGAAAAATTTCTGGACATAAAATCATTAAATTTGTGTTTGTTTAAACGCTCTATGCCTATTGTATGTAGAGCAAAGGATGAGGTGTTTGTATGTTTGTATGTCTTTTACAGTGTCATCCTATTTACATCTTTGCATTTTATGGGTTAATGTCTTGTTATGCCTTGCATAACCACCCCATTTTGTTTGGGTCAAAATGGGACCCCTTTTGTTTCTTTGTTTTGTCCTTGGTACTTTTGTTCAGGACTTAAGAGTTGTTCTCTCCTCCTATGACTTTGTTTCTTTTGGTTTTTGGGCTCGGGTCTTGGACAAGAACAAACACTTGTTCCTTTTCACAAGGTTTAGGGCCTTGTTCATGTCCCAATCTCGACCCCATCTCTTGCCTTGTTCATTTTTTGTGTTCTTGCGAGCTTGGACCGTGAGCCGACACTAGAACTTGTTGCTTTTACAGGGTGCTAGTTTTTGTTCGTGTCCTAGTCCCGATTTCTTTTTGTCTTGTCCATTTTTTTTTTGTCGAAGTTAGGTATCGGGTTGGAAACGGAACGAAGAAATTTTCAAAGTTCTTGATCCCATTTCTAACCCGATCCCGGGGTTCGACCTCTTCCCGGTTTTTGTTTCGTTCTTTTGGGATCAGACTTCGAGCTGCGATTGAAATTTGAACTCTTCAAAGTTCTCATTCTTTCTGGAGTCTCGATCCCAATCTCCATGTTGTTTCGTTTGTTCATCGGGTTCGAGTCACAAACTTTTGATTGAACTTTGCACCTAGTGAGGGTTCGATCTCGGTCCATGTCCTAGCCTCGACTTCCACTTACCTTCTTTACCGCACTTGGTATTTATGAATCTACTCGAATCCTGAGACATGACCAACCCACCATTAATGACATAACCGCTCGCATGTGCGAATGGGTTTTTAAACCTCGTTGTTTCTCGATTTTCGTCCATTATTCTTTTAGGGGATTGGACGAGAACCAGAGTGACGAAGAGCTAAGGTTTCAGAAATTCACTACAATTTGTCAATGTGCTACCATAATTCTTGGGTGCATTCGAAGATAGGTTTTCTTATTTTTCGTTTTGTCCTCGTTTTCTTGTTTTTTCCTTTCGGTTCTGGTTGCTTCTTCTCTCCCTTGTTCTTGTTTTCTTTCCCTTGTTTTTGTTTGTTTTCCTCATTCGGTTTTGTTTTTGCTACTCTATGTTTTCATTTGCACCTTTTTGGTGTGTTTTCCTTCACATTTGAACCCGTGTTGGGTTCATTGTGCTTTCTTTTAATTTTTGGTATTGTCGTCTTATCTTTTGGTTGCGGGATTGTTCATCTCATTGTGCCCTAGTTTCCTAGGGTGCTCTACGTTCGGTCAGACTACTTTAAATTGTTAATTTTGAATTACCGACCATTTGGAAACAAAGTTTTGATCCACAACAACCCAGTTCCGAAGGCATATTCTTGGAAATTTTCATATTTGATATCACCTTCGCTATCCATCATCCTCTCGATGCCCGACCCCACATTTATAATCGGGGTCGGGAATCGAGCAAACACTTAGGTTTGTTTACTCTTTGGTATCAGTTCTTTTACTTGCCCAATCACCACATTACTATCGGGATTGAGGGTTGGACTAGCAGTGTTTGTTTTAAATTTGTTGACTAAGTGATTTTTTTGAGGACCTGAGCCCAACTCCCGCATTTATAATCGAGGTCAGAAGTTGTTTCGACACTAAACCTTTAAGTTCGCCAATTGGTGCATGGGCGTAACAACACCCTAGACCTAATTTTTTTACTCGTATTAGGATCAAAACTTAAACTCGACACATTCCCATTTCTCATTTTGAGACTTGATCTATTCATCACCTAATCCTGACACCCGATATCCTTTCAGGTCCAGGACTCGAGAATCTACTTACACTTTTCCATTTTGGATGGGTCTGGTGCCTGACCGCGACCCGATCCCGACTCCCATTCACATTGTGGGATCAGACCATGGGTTGATACCAGTTTTGTTTACTATCAATTGCCTAAGTGTCGAGCCAAGACCTAAACCCGATCTCGATTCCTGAACATTGCGGGGTCGGGCTCTGAGATGACATTCAACCTTTTGTTAACATAGGTTTGGTTTCGAATGATAACCCGATCTTGACTCTCGACTACAAAGCGGAATCAGAACACAGGTCAATACTCAACTCGTTTTCCAACATGGGTTTGGTGTCTAGTGAAGACTCGGTCCGGACTCCCGACATAACTCAGTCTATGCATAAAATTGGCTAAGCTCTTGGTACTGTTTTGAGCCCAAGGCCTGAAAATGATCAAATTAACTTATTGAACTGAATTCTTTCTGACTTCATGCTAATTTATTATGAAATCCTGTGTTATGATGTTATTTAAATGTTTCTTTTTGTATCTAATGATTGTCAGTAGTGTAGTATATTTAACCAATGTCTGACTCTGAGGAAGAGATACCTACTAAGGGATTGCCTACTGAGGGAACATCTGAGGTGGCTTCAAAAAGGGTTAGGGACAAGAAATTAAAACCAGAACAACTACCCTACACAATGAAATACAAGTATCAAGGGAATGCAGTTCCATCAAAGTTCGACTCTCAAGTTGTGAACATTACTGACACCTAAGTGGGACATATGGATTTAGAGTAGTTCACCAATGATACATTTTCAGAGGATGTTGTCCCAAGAGCAAGAATAATTGTAGAGTCAAGGTTGTCTCATGTAGCTTGCTTTCCTATTTTGGTACAATGTCTTGAGTTCATCCTAACAACTACACATGCATATAACCCTACTCAGAGACAATGTATTGATGCTTAGGGCAGTGTTATTATAGATTTAACTCTAGCTATGGTTAGACTTGTATTTGACCTCCCTCCTTACCCTGATGTCAAGATGTTAACTGAGGCACAAGCACTTGAGCTATGGAATAGAGATGAGGGAAAATTTCAACTCATCAATAAACGGTGGCTGAAAAAGGAGAAGAAGTCAGTAAAGAAGTTGCCACCCTATCCCAAGAGGTAAAATTTCTCCCAAGACATAGGAGATATTATCACACTGTTGGCTAGAGCATTTGGGAAGTCAAACTCGATCGCACTTTTGACCACTAGATGTTTCCTTTTATCCAGTTGATTCTAGATGGAAAACTACATTTGGATCGGGGGCAAATCATCTCAAATAACATTCATGACCAACTCCTCCAGGTAACACATACCAAGACATTCTACATGTCTTCTTATGTTATATACTGAGCAACAAGAATTGGAAGGTTTCCTGGGCTGAACACTATAGAGTCAATGGAAGAAGGCCCAGATCGAAAGAAGGTCTGGGAACACTATGACAAATTGGAGATTAAGGAATCAGAAAAACACTTCAAAAGAGAAAATGATGCTTTTCTATATGTTATTATGAATCAGCTCATAGGGGACATAGGTTTAAAATTATCTTGGGAAGCCATGGGATTCATTCATGAATGGGGATATTGGTTCATTCAATACCCTAGGTCAACGTATTTCAAATTATTTGGTTTTTATGGCCATCAGTTTAAATTGCCAAGATCTTGTGGTAATAGGTGGGTTTTAGTGGAGTTTGCTAGGCAACTTGTGGAGATAAATGCTGTTTTCTCTTCACAACATAGGACTGTCACACATTTTTTCCCCTTGGAATTGGGATTTTATTCTTGTTCTTCTACAATAATGGCTAAATCAGCTACGGAGGAATTTCAGGCTTTAAATTTTCAGCAGCATACTTCTAGAAAGAATTTTGATCCTACTTGAGGAAAATGTATGCACTTTATCGTTCTCACTTTAATCTTCATGTTCCTCTTCTTGAGGATTTTTGTGCTAACCTTCAGGATCAGTTTGAGGTAAGGAAAATAGGTTATGATAGGTTAACAATTCCCTAGATGAGGGATTTTAAGGTTAAAACTGATATTCCTGATGACACTACAGATGATGGGATCACTCTTGATCCTCGGTATGATATTGATCAAGTGGATACAAAATCCCTGCCACCCATCAATAGGGCAAAGAAAGAAGAGACTAAGATTACAAAAATATCATGAGTAGTGGTAAAAAGGAGCTTAAGGTGGATAAAACTCCATTTGAAACAACCAATGGTTTGGGTGATGAAGAAAAGAGGTCCTAGTAGTGAACCCACTTCCTCTAAAGAGACCAAACAATATAAAATATTAAAGAAAGGTATTGCAATGGTAGAAGCAGTCACTGAAGAGCCTCCACAAATAGAAGAAGAGATTTCCTTATAGAAGCTTGATGATGCTTTGCATAAAGCAAAGGTTAGTTATGAGGCAGTTGTTGTAGGTGTTACTTCGAGTTTTGATGTTGTACCTATGAACATGAAATTCCTTGAGCTCCCTTCAGGTGATTTTGTTTTGCTTAAGTACCTACCACACTCTCTTTGTAAAGTGCAATATCGGATTTCTTTCATCGAGTCTCATTGTGAATTCCGCCACTTGTCAGCCAAGGGCTCCTCGCAAGGATTCCTTCTCTCATTTTTAGAAATCTTGCACCACACTTCCACGTGTCAACCGTTCACAATCTTTTGTGTCCCTTTCTATAGCTCTCTTTTCGAGTCCTGAACACATGCCATGTTAAATTAGTCCACACATATTCCTTGGCGGACCCCACCTTCAGCGCAATATCTTTGAAGACCTCCACATGTCTTCACAATGAAATTTTTCATCGTGTAAGGGGAAGGATGAGCGTCAGCCTTGACCGCTCACCATATGATCTTCTAGAGACTACACCATGAAGGAAAGTTGAAGCAAGTGACACCCGCACAATAGGTGCCACATTTTGTAGCTATCATCATGAGTGGACAATACGCGTCAACACCCTGGTCTTCTGGGACCACTACCATCATTCACAAAGGATGCATCTGGCCCTAGGGCATCCTCATTCATGGCTCAAATATTTTTGGTTACAAAGGCAAGGGGAAAATCATTGCTAATACATCATTACTCATGATCGAAGGATCATGCCTATTGCTTGCTCATTAAGCTGGGTTTTCACTATAAGTACTGCTTCTTCACCGAAGCGCAAGGGAGTTTAGATTTTGACAAGAGAATTAATAGAAGAACCAAGCCTTTTATTGCTTTATTAGATTATTGTAAAGGACTCACAAACTGTGCCATTGTTTGGCCTTTCTGTTTTCTTTAATATTTGATAAGTTTTACTGTGCCATTATTTTATTGGATGCTTCATTCACAAACTTCTATAAATTAATACAAGTTTGCTGGTTTAAGATCATGTCTTTTGACTCTTCTTTCTAGTAATTGTGTATGAAGGTTATTTTATGTCAACTAGTGAGTCATTCAGATTTCTACCTCTATTTTTCCATTCTGGAACTTAGTAGACTACCAAACAGGCCCTTAAATCATATCCACAAGATAGGTTTATCGTGGACCACATTTACATCTTGGTGCATCACCTTAGTTAAATCCTTTTATTTTATATATGCTTCCTTTTCCCATTCAAAACCCCAATTATAGAAGAATCCGACTTCTTTAAAGTCTAGAGGCTACTTAGTTTGGCACAATAGGTCCCCCCCCCTTAAATCGAGTTTCCCACAGGGGGTTGTTACCTTGCCAACTTTTGGCATCAACAATTTTTTTTTCTTTCTTGGCATGCCCAGTGGGACTCGTAAAAAACACCAAATTAAAGGGGTGTGTAAGTCATCAGCCCATCACTAGGCCACAAACCACAAATAAACCTAACTTGTTAGTATCTCCATTGGTAACAACGCATTCCTAAAATCACCCAGTAAGAACTTCGGATCCCAACTATAATGTTGATTGCAAACTGAAATTATGTGGCTTGGGACGCCAGAAGTCCCCTTGTTGCCCCAGTGGCACCAACCATATGGCCCCTATCCCGATCACTGCTCTTAAATCTATTCCAAAGTTTACCGAAGATGGCTCAAGAACACCATCCGAACATCTACAAGATGTTGCAAACTTGTGTCTGGTGTACAGAGTAATAGATGAGAACATAACACTCATATTGCTTACAACTTCTTTCAGAGGAAGAGCATTGGATTGGTATCGCACTTTGACAGCCAATACTATCGGTACTTGGGATGAGCTCAAGATCCTTTTTATGAAAGGTTTTCTAATGGCGGAGATAGATCTTTGCTATATCACCAGCTATCGACAATAAAATGAGCCCCATCTGAAGCCATGAAAGATTTCAATTCTTGATTCCATACAACCTATCAAAGAATCTAGAATGTCATCCGACCACCAACCAAGCTAGCATTTATGTTCTACTTAAAGTCCATCAACGCCGACATTTCTATGATGACCTAGTTGCTTGGCAGAACCACATTACCAGATATGTACAATATAGCGATAAAAGAAAAGAACAATCTGATTGACGTTGGGAAGCTGCCACCTCAGCCCCTCATGTCGATATTCCCTAAAATATCGGCTTCTAACCAGGAGATATCATCTACTAGTACAACCACACTACCGCTGTCTATGTACACATATCCAAAAGCACCACAAAACTCTACTTCTACATCTAGTGCTTTGAAGGATGAAATGTGCAAACTAAGGGAAATATTGCAAAACTTAACAAATGAAGTGACTACTATCAAGCGTAACCAGGTTGCTCCTCTGAGACCAACCTATCAAATTTATCAGGGTAATAGACCCTCCTACCAAAAAAATCAATATCAAGGGGTTGGGCACACAACTCCGCCGACTCAAACAAATAACCAAATAGTACTGGTTTCGTCTCCGCTAGGAGCCGCTCAGACAAGTACAAGCAGAGAGTTGACTGCAGGACAAAACAATCTCACTGAAGATTTCAATTCTTGGTGCTATCCCTACGATAACGCTCATATGCCTCAAAATTGTCCGCAGGGAAATCTACAACAGAAAGTTGCAGAACAACGCAACCAAGGCGTGGTGACAAATCCTGGAGGCTATACATATGCCTCTACCCAAGTGGAGAATACAGTGCTCACCACATAGATGCAGGGAATATCTTCAAAGAAAGAAAATGACATAGCTCCTGACCATGCCCTCCTCTCATGGATGGAAGGGGAAGAAGCAATATTCACTTATGAAGCATCTACATTGATGACCCCACAAGTACACTACGACTACAACACTCGATTGAAGAGAAGATTCATAGGCGATCCAATCACTCCACAACCTAAGAATGTCCTAAATCAACTTCCTGGCTCTTCTACAATTGTTCCACAGCCTCAAACACATAAGGAGATTGTTATCACCAAGGCAAAGGAACATAAGCCTCCAAATCCATGACTGATTAACGTGGTGGAACAATTAAGGAAATCTTCCACTAATATTTCCCTTTGGGATATCTTAGCCATTCTAGAGAAGAAGTCGTTGCTACAAGAGGCCCTGCAAAAAGATATAGTTGTACAACCAATAAAACAAGCTTCCAAAAAAATTGTCGACCCATCACCCCCAGCCAAAGTCCTTGCAAATACTATAAAAGAGACTCTAAACGAGGCTCAAGAGGAAAATACGAAACCTAAACCCTTCTTCTTAACTCTCATTATGGGGAAGAAACTGCTACACAACTCCATGATTGACTTTGGTGCCAACACTACAGTTATGCCCAAGCAGATAGCTGAAGCCTTAGGACTTCACTAAGAACCCTTAAAAAGAGGAGTTATGGAGCTAGATGGGAACAAAGTCAAAACTGTATGCCTCATTAAGAACCTTTATTTAACCTTGTTTTCATGTCCTAGTATCATAGTGCTGCAAAATACAGTGATGATCGACGTCCCTCCTATGTTCGGCCTATTCCTTTCGCGAGAGTTCACATCAAAGATAGGCGGATAACTTTCTTTGGATTGGTCTCACCTAATTCTCAGAACTAAGAATGGAGCTAAAATAAAGATAGTATCAGAACCTCTGCACGCAGAGCACATAGTCAATGAAGCCATGATCAACTATGAGGCTATCCATACTTTTTCCTCAAAGGAAAAAACCGAAGCTGCTTATACCTCTTGCACTAAAGGGGAGGTCATCGGTAACAAGCTGCAAGAAGATGAGAAGGTGACCAAAGACAAAGCCAGTTTCGAAGAAGTCTTTTTGAGAAACTATGCAGATGAAAACTCTTTGAAAAATTATCATGCTACCGGTTTGGGAACCTACGTCATGTATGACGAAGATCAAGAGCTTTCGAGGATAGTAAAGGACTTTGCGACCGAACAAGCCTCAAAGCTATGGACGTTGCACTTTGACGGTGCGAGATGCAAAGTCGGCACTGGTACCAGGATATGCTTGATATCTCCAAACAATGAGCAGATTCTCATACCTTTTCTCTTCTAGTTTTCTTTCTCAAACAATGACGCCGAATATGAGGGTCTCATGCAAGGGCTTAGCCTCACGAAGCACATGGGTATCAAGCAAATAATAGTGTTTGGAGATTTTGAACTTATAATCAACCAAGTTAGAAACACCTCTGCTGGAAAAAATGTCTGCATGTGATCCTATAGACAAAGGGTGTGGAAACTCATTGAAAGTTTCAAAGCTTTCAAAATCCATGTAGTACCAAGGGAGCAAAATTCAACTGCGGATCACATGGAAACAATAGGATCTCAATTCGACCCTACCTCAAACTTGATGGAGAATGTACACTCTGTGCGACTAATTATCTGACCCTCCATTCTAGATAAAAATTAGAGTTGGCAAGTGTTCGAAAGTGACAAACACTTTGCCTTGTTCATTCAACAGTCGAGAGAGTTCGCCGATCAACTTCAACCAAAAATTGAAGAGGCATACGAAGGGTAGATCATTCAGTTGAGATCAAACAAACTTCCAAAAGGGCTGGTCACGCTCAAAAATTTATTTGACTGTGATGACATAAGAAATAACAAGAGGAAATTTGTATCAAACCAAGCGGACTATGCTAACCTTGAGATCGAAGATGGAAGAAAACTAAAAGTCGAAAAGGGAGTCCCACAACACGATAAGGATAGGCTTATACACTTCTATGGAACATACGAAGGAGTCATGGCCTGGTCTTATGATGACCTCAAGGGATATGATCTTGGCATCATCCAACACACCATTGAACTCATAGAAGGTGCTAAACCTATCCGACAAAAAAAAAGGCCAGTCAATCCAAAGATTGAAGCCCTGATGGCACAAGAACTAGGAAAGTTGATCCAGTCAAAGATCATGTTTCTAATCAAGCACAGTACGTGGGTATCTAACCTCGTTCCAGTCTGGAAAAAGAACAAAGACATTTGTCTTTGTGTGACTTATGCGACCTAAATAGAGCATCATTAAAGGATCATTACCCGCTACCCTCCATGGAGTCCATCTTGTAGACCATGGCAGGTTCAAAGATGTTTTCCCTACTAGATGGCTTCTCGGGCTACAATCAGATCCAGGTTAAAGAAGAAGATCAATACAAAACCACATTTACCACCAAATGGTGAACATTCACATATGCCAAAATTCCTTTCAGCCTATCAAATGATGGAGCTACTTTCCAATGGGCAATGGACATCGCCTTCAATGAACTAATCAATAAAATCATCCTCATCTATTTAGATGATCTGACTGTGTTTTCCAAGTCCAAAGATGGCCATTTCGATCATCTAGAAATGGTTTTCAAAAAATGCCAAGAGTTCAGGATATCCTTGAACCCAAAAAAATGTGTTTTCAACGTGCCTCAAGGCAATCTACTGGTGCACATAGTGTCTAGAGATGGAATTGCTATTGATCCTGAAAGGGTAAAAGCGATCAGGGAACTTCCCATTCTAGTCAACAAGAAGAGAGTTCAGTCCTTTCTGGGAAAGGTAAAATTTGTAAGCAAATTCATTTATGATTTTGCAGGGATAATTCGGCCCATCACCCTAATGTTAAAAAAGGACCAATTATTCAAATGGACCAAGGAAGCGAGAGAATCCTTCGAGAAAGTAAAGGACGCTATTTCTTCAGCTCCTGTGCTGGTAAATCTAGACTTTTCCAAAGACTTCATAATGTATGTTTTTAGTAGCGAGACAAGCATCACCACCATCCTGACGTTCAAGGACAATGAAGGAAAGGGAGAACATCCGATAGCATTTCAATTCCTAACCTTGAATGAATATGAAGCGAACTATAACTTCATCAAAAGGCAAGCATTCACAATTGTAAAGGGACTCAAAAAAATTCAACATCTGATATCTTGCAACAAGGTGATCATCTATGTCGCACACTCGAGTGCGCGTGAATATATTATGGAGGGAGAAATCATCGAAAAAAGGGCCAACTGGATCACTAAGATCCTAGAATACGATATCGAGGTCAAGCCTACAAAGATTGTCAAAGGAAGAGGGTTGTGTGAATATTTGGTGCACAACAAAGAAATAGAAAGAGAAGAAGAGAAAGCAGAGCTAGCCTTGACAAATGAATATGAACTTGAAGGATGTTGGCTGACGGATAGAGCAAGATTTATGCATATTGGAAAATATCCACCAAGCCTTCCGTCTCAGAAAAGAAGGTTCTACCGATTAAAAAATAGTGGGTACTCACTTATTGAGGGGGTTCTCTTCAGGAGAAATTTCAACGACGTCCTATTACGATGTGTCAACATGGAGCAAACAAAGAAAATTTTTGACACATTCCATAGCAGCCTCGAAGGCGGACACTTCTCTGCAAAAACCACCGCCATCAAAATATTGTGAGCTGGTTACTTTTGGCCTACGTTGTTCAATGAATCCTACAACATGATAAAATCATGCAAGGAATTCCAATTCTATGTAAGGAGGAGGAAAAATTATGCCATGCCTCTCAATCCGATAGTAGCAAATGAACCATTCGTGCAATGGGGGCTAGACTTCATTGGAATGATCAATCCTATTTCCAACATCGGCCACAAATGGATTCTCACAACCACAGACTATTTCACAAGGAGGAATGAAGCCATACCCTTAAAGAACGCGACAGAACAAAAATTGTGCATTTTCTCGAGGGGCTAGTAACAAGATTCAACCTGCCAAAGACAATCATCTTAGACAATGCCAAAGCTTTCCTAGGCTCTAAGGTATGTTAGTTTGCACTTACGCATGGAATATTCTTGAAAACATCATCAAACTATTACCCACAAGGGAACGACCTGGTTGAGTCAACGAATAAGAATTTAGTCCGACTCATTAAGAGGATCGGTTCTAATCATGAGAAGGAATGGAATAAGAACCTCCAGACAACGTTATGGGAAAACAACATAACTCCTAAGCAAGCCCTGAAAACTTCACCATATAAACTGATATATGGAAAATAAGTGTTGTTGCCTATCTCTATAGAGATACCTATGCTACAACTACTCAAGTCTCTAGAAATTGAGGAAAATGGAGCTATGGAATTTTGGTTGGTTGAATTAATAGATGTGCAAGAAAAAAGGGAGAAAGCCCTAACAACCATGACTAACCGCCAGCAGGTGGTTAAGAGTTGGTTCGATAAAAAATGCTTCAGACCAGGGTCTAAAATGTGGAGACTTGGTACTAAAGTTCAATGAAAGAGCTGTAAATCCTGGACAACATGGAAAATTTGACAAGCTTTGGCAAGGCCCTTTCAAAATAGTTCGGTACAAACAAAATAATGCATTCAAATTAGAGAATATGGAACAAGAGCCACTGGGAATTTCGGTTAACGGGATTCACTTAAAATTGTTCATTTAGACTACATTACTTCATGCAGGTATAAATATGTAAATAGTGTAATTAACTTTTCTTTTCATGTTTTGTCGGTTGTTTCTTTCAACACATTTTTCACATTGCAAAGAGAAGGAAATTCATGAGACCCATTATTACAAGAACAGAGAAAGATTATGCTACTCGAGTTGTAGAAATTAAATTCATATATAAGGAATTCAAGCCATGTTGCAAAAGGAAAAAAAAAATGAAGGCAAGGAGTTTAACATAAGCAAGTATATTCGCTATATATACTTTGATAAAACATTGTCAAAATGACTCTGTGACCATGCATTTAAAAGTATGACAGTATATACAACTTCATTACATATATATATATGTGAGCCTTCTTTCAGGCATATATATACAAAAGAAAATGGGGTGTGTCAAGCCTCAGGTCTGAGGAACACGCGCATTATTTTTGACAACAAGAGGATTGTAAGCAACAACAGGAGAATTGTCAGAAACAACAGGACCTCTGGCGGAAGCAGTGTCAATACCCATAACGAGCGGTAGAGGAAACACAAGGTTCCTAAAGTCGGTGTACCAATCCACATCATAGAACAACACTACATTATAGTAGCGCAGGAGAAAGTGACATGCGTGGGTGGTCCTATCACGATGCTCTGCAAGTGAGAGAAGTTGAAACCCACTCAGGAAAGACACCCATGGTACCATTGTGTCTTCTTCAACATTCTTCCTCAGGTCACTCGCAATAGGAAGGCCCAGGCCATACACCGCATTTCTCACTGCCTCGCTCAGTCCTCTGAGGTACTTCTTCAAAAAATATTAAGCATCAAACGAAGAATCATGGCTTTTGGGGCTTGAATATCAACCAGAGAAGTAACAAAACATGAGAAAATATCGGTATTAACCCGATATTTGTCTTTGTATTCAATACAGTCTCTTCCCATGACCCATTTGATGGCTATGATAGCCAATGAATGCTTATTATTTATCATACGTTTCAGGCGCCTACTCAAGATCTCCCCCAGGAAAGATGTTTGGGCCTTGTTACACACTAGCCTAATTGGAGTATTCATTATGTCAGCCTCTGCTTAAAACACCTAAGTCTAGCGCTATGCAAATTTAAAGCCTACTCAACCGCCTAAGCAAATAATTTTAAATAACCACCCAATGCTACCTCTACCAAAACACTAAGTGTGTTTCCCCTACTATATTAGGGTCTATTTATGGAACTATCTAAGGCAACCCGCATACAAAGCATGGTGATAATTGAGTATTAACTCAAAAATCCCACCAAAAGGCCAGCTTGATATTCCAACCTAGTTGCATCTATAGGTATGAATTGTTGTATGCAATATTAAGGAGTGACAATCAATTAGTGCAAATTGGTGGTAGTCCCAGGTGAAGGCTCATACAGATAAAGGCTAGGTGGCACTATGCAGGCAACTTCAAACTCCAAGGATGAGTGCAAATATTTGCAAAGTAATAATTGCGATTTTAGCTTGATCATGCTCTGCAAGATATTAAATGCTAAGGCAAATGAGGAAATGACAAGCATTGTGCCGGTGGCTTACTTCCCCATGAAAAATCGTGCCAAAGAGACGTTGTCACCAATACAATTATGAATTCTTGTCTTTTCAAAAGAGGCAAGTAGTTTGTTTGCATGAGCGGAGGAGTTGGCAGTACATGTCGAATTAAATGCAAAAGGACAACTATTGTCTACCTGATTAAATGCAAAGAAATCAAAGAAAAATCCAAGTATCACATGCAAAAAGCTAGACAGAGCATAAAACTTCTTGAGCACGCAAAAGAACTTAGGAAAAACAAAATGGTTAAAGGAATAAGGAGCAGCGCATCCAATAGTAAAAGAGTTGAACACAAGTAATTGTGGGGAATTCACTGCCCCAGTGTGGATTAAACCTAAAAAAAAAGGTTGTCTAATTCTAAATTCAGAGCCTCGCATTGTGTTTTTGGGTTCCATTCATACCGCTTCAGTGGGATTTATGTGTAAGAAGTTCTGCAAAAGATGGCAGCTGGTCAACGTTCTCAATCAGAGATGTAGGAAGGGAAAACCAAAAGTTTATTCAATGTCATGTGCACATGCTGCTAGCTGCCTACATCTTCGAAGATGTTTCTTATGCTTCACTCAGAATACCAAAAAAGCCAACATGGTTGAATAATCGAGTAACAAAAAAGAAGAGCACTCTCAAAGATAAGAAATGAATTAAAGAATAATGGGAAAATATTTATGACCCCATTCTTGCAAAGAACCCTAAATCACTAAGGGAGGCGGCTTGTGAAAGGATGAAAAAGGAATAGCAACCCAAATTCCTTGGCGCAAAAATGTTGGTATAGTGGGCTTCCTCAATATATGGTCCCATTTGTACACCACTGCCCCAAATTAGTTGACGAGGCCATCAAACACTTCAACCTAGAGACCAAAACCATTGAAGTCCGGGAGGTGAGTGTGGATATCTGTAGGGAAGCTATCTAGAATATGCTCTGCATCCCAGAATTTCACTCCAAACTGCAAAAAATGGAGTCATTTACCCCAGAAAAAGGAGAATCCTATTGGAGGACCAGAGACCTCGTACTGAGTTTTTATAAGATGAAAACTCAAAGACCTAGAGAAAATCAAAATAGGACGATGTGGATCCCAATGGCACATAAGGGCTTTTATGATGACATGAAGGATGCATTCTCAATGATGGCTTTCGTTTTCAGCCTGGATAATGACAAGGAGGTCTAGGAGTTTCAACTAGGTTTAGGATTTCAATTACGAAGTCAACATTCTTTCTTTTGGTATGATTTTGATAAATATATCATGCAAGAGATGCTCAACTAGATAGTAGAATATCAACTTCATCGAAGGTTCAGGTTTCCGTCCTTTCTCGCACATATGTTTTTGCATCAGAATCCTAACTTCTTCCAGAAGCGTCTAGGGATCTCAATTTTTGATGAAAACCAGAGAAAGAAGCTAGTTCCCACATGGAATCCCCTTCTCTCTATGAAATTTGACTATTATGCATTTTTGGATTATTTTTTATATCCGATTTTGCAAGATTTAAGAGGAGACAACACTGTTGTATGGTTCAACTTGGACCAAACTGAGTTCATGCAGAACTTCACTCCAAAGTGCAATTGGTTTCTGGGTGAAGAATTCACGTTCATCCAACTGTGCGGCTTCACCGGAGAGCCCTTCCAACTCCCATCATGTCTTACAGACTGAGTATTGGCACTGGAGGTATTTCACCAAGTTTCAATTATCGACAACACCTTTTGTGGCAACAAGGCAAAGAAGAAGGGATTTTTAAAATGCCTGATGAGCTTCAAGACTGTAGTAATGACTAAGAGAAAGGCTCACAACATACTGGAGGAAAAACTGGCTCATCTGGGGTTGGTGTGGATTTGCAATAAATGGAATTACAACCCCAACGATGACTTGCCAAACAAATATGTCAAAAGTGGCTCATCAACCCCAACCTTAGTGGGAGGAGCGTCAAAATCCATCGAAAGATGGAGAATAATTTATTATTGACCTAGCTTATATCCCTACCGAAGATGGTTGACCTCCATGGCTGAAATTCTACTACTCGACTAGGTAGTATGACAATACAAGAAAGATGGGGAGTACTTTTTGCAACAATCTGCTAAAGAACTACAACTAGAAGGAGGAGAAGATCAATTATTTTTGGATATATCATCAAGAGACCCGACAAACTGAAGCTCCATATGATAGCCTGGAGATGGATGACAAGTTTGACAAGTTGTGGAACAATGAGCATCCAGATTCTGATGAGAGTGGTGAAAAGGATTCCAGTTTGGAGGAATCTAAATCACAGTCAGACGAAGGAGTGGAACCAAAAACTGATATACAAGATGCCTATCACAACAAATAGAAAAGGCTGTGAAGCTACCTATTAAGGTTTCCTCTAATATACAAGTCAACATATCAAGTGAGAGGTCTTCATTAACTCACTCCTGGACAACAAGGAGAACTTGGGCAACCCAACTGCAACAATATGAAACCATAGCAGTTGATAACTCACCACCAGCAAAGTGACATCGAATCGAGGCACCATTTGGAGAATGTTCATAGGACCCAGAGGCAAGTGAAAATCCAACAACAAGTGAGGGACCACAATCATCCGCATTGCAGGTATCTTTCACTCCCTCTTCTTTGGTTTCACAAACCTTAGTTTCTCCTGTTGTGTCCACAACACCTCTTGTTTCATGCGCCAACCAATGCATTTCAGCCTTGGCTTCAATGATCATGAGTTACATTTTAGTTATCTCACACAACCCCGTTTACCCTAACTGCTTCATAGAACCTAACACCATTCACTTTGGACCATTCCATGTCCCAAGGCCTATCACCTTCTACCTTTGTTTCCATCATTGATAAATCCCCTACCATTGCCACGCTGGCCCCAATCCAGTTATCCCAACAAGCGCAGATGAATGCTATGGATCCTATTGAGACTCCCTTTCCTTCAAGTCCTCCTAGTTCGCAGTTTGGGTATTGGAGTATCCCTCCTTTCTCACCTCAAACGGTCAGTGTTCTAAAGAAGAAGTCACCTGAGACTACTGTCCTTTCATTCCCTTTCGCTCTCCCTCCCAGTGCACCTTTCGTGGGTGGTCTCATTAGATTACCCTTTGAATTCTTGTTGAAAGGCGACAAAACTAAAAAAGCATGAGAAATTAGAGCCCAGAATCAAAGAGCTAAAGATGCTAAGAAACTGGTAGAGCCAAAAATATATACTATTTTTCATGAGGCTCAACAGTCGCTACATTTCATGACTATGTTCCTGACTATCAGCAAACCGCAAGGAGAGATGCAACTGGATGACTACAACATGTATGCCATAGGGCCCAACTTAAGCATATCCCGTCCTCAAGACAAGGTAGAGCTTATGGAGGAAACACAATGAGTGGCAACCATCGACTTTCTTAAGTCAGGTCGCCAACTGAAGAAAAAGGAAGAAGAGCTGAAAAGCATAAAGGATAGAGTCGATGTCCTGCTTGCCAAGGAAAAAGCTAGAGAGGCTGAATTTAAGTGCTTATCCCAGCAAGCGCAGGTGGAGCAAGCAAAAATCCAAGAGGAACTCGTGAAGTTTCAATACCTTAATCCCATCTTGGTCACTGAGCTACAAAGGAAGAACCGGGAATATCAGGACCAATTCGCAAAATTGGAGCAAAAGGTGCAATAGAAGGATGAAGAGTTTCATCGCTTGGAGCAATAGATGCAGCAGAAGGATGTGGATTTCAAGATCCACTAAGTCTAATTAGAAAATAAAATTGCAGAAATAAAATCTTCACTAGAGGGATAGGTAGCAAACATGGAGCAAGCCGAAGCTAGCTAGCTCACAAAATTGTGGATGTTGCAAGAACGACTCACTATGGTGAACCAAAAAGTTGCGGAGCTCGCATATGATATTGAGTAAAATGATGCACAAATTACCTTATTAAAAGACTTTGCCCCACCCCCTGTCGATCAAACATACCTTCTTCAGGTGGCCCAATAGTTATATGTCTCATATTGGGAAAGAGTGAAGGTTTTCTGACTAACTCTACAGCCAACACTCCAATTTATGGCAAAGGCAACATGCTTAAGCAAATATGTTCGAGCAATGATCGGGCAATTCCCACAATCCATCGTCGAAAGAGTTCCAGAGGTTGATAAATTAATAGAGAGGCTATATCAGGTCCCAGATGAAGCCTTGGCAGTTGCAGGGATTGAGGACTGTAGGGGCGCTGCTAAAATAGCTAACAGGTTCATCCATTGCCATGCAACTATCCTTCATGCCAACGAATTTGCCACCAAATTGGAATAGATCATGAATAGTATACGGGCTAGTTTTTGTCACTTAACTCAAATGGGCTTGCCATCTCCATTCCTTGAAATTGAGTCAATGGATTTGATAGAGCATATTGTAGCAAAGATCGACGAGAAGCAACGAGATGTTTTTGTCTTCTAGAGTTTCAGTCAACCCCTTGTTCCAAGAGATATTGAGAGCGTCACTCATCCGATTGTTAGGAAACTTGCAGCCATGTAGTGACAATTTCCGCATAACCCAATATAGAGATCTATGCAAATAAGTGATCAAAATCAACATGCAAAAGAATAGACAACATACCCATCAAAAATGACACAAGATCTACCTTGGGAAAACCCTCAAGAGGGAAAAATCCAGCCTCCAAAAGCATCCACACTCCATGTATTATTCAGCAATGAAAACCCATTACAATACATCTTCAAAGACTCCATGAACACTTCTAAAGCAACAATCTATCCATGCATTCCATGTGACCAAGCATGAATCCACACATCCCATGCCATGCTTCAAACCCTCACACACGCACAAGCTCAACCTGCTAACCTGTAACAAAACTCTCCAACCCTAAACAACTACCCTTGTGGTTGCTTTTATAGAAGCAAGCTCCCACAAAACCACCAAGTGGTATTACATAAACCATGTGCCCAAAACCATGAACTTACAAAATCATGTGACCCCACATTTAATATTGGATACTTTATTATATTTTATTTTTCTCTAATATTAAATAGTTACATTTTATAATTAAGTCCCAATGTCACATACACCATAAAGTGGCCCCAACATTATAAGAATTATGCAAGGTGTACAACACCTAATTCTAACAATCTCCCACTTGTTGTATACATTGCATAAGAGGGTAACAAGTAAGCTCAAACATCAAGATAATAAAATCCATAGGCAACATGTACCATCTTGGAATCCAAGTGCTCCATGTGCTCCATCAAGATACTTGTAACAAGAACCAAGGTGACCACCATCTCATCCATGAATGCTCTCATCCTCCACCATGCCAATGCACTAAGATAAGAACACATCCAAAGAGAAGCCACACTAACTGTCACAAAGAAGCATAATCCTGCCTCAAACTGATATCTCAAATCACAAACACTCAATCCAAAAGAAAGGAATATGCACCAGTAGCTGTCAAGAATAAATCACCATAGCTGAAATGACACCCACAACAAATGCCAACACATCCAAATATCCATACCTCCAAGGTATACAAAACATAGTAAACTCATGCCACCGATCATATCCACCCATAACCTGCAATTACAAACTCCATGTGCAAACCTGTCAAAAAATGACATACACATCCAAGAGCTCCCACTGCATGGGCAATGTCTAGATGAATGCAAACCTAGAATGAGCGCATTCAACGTGTCGCTTCGTTAACATTCCAGAAAGAAGGCACCATCACAAGTGATCAAGGCACACCAAGTCTACTAACAACATCACATAGAAGATGTAAACATGTAGTGCCAAGGAACATCCACAATGATATGCAAAACCTGCAAACCAAACACCTGTAGCATGTCCTCCTACACACACCTCTAAATGCCAACTGTGTCAAGTATGATCTCCTCCATAACACCCCATAACAAAATCCATATCAACATCCAACTGTCCAATCACCAAGATCAAACATAACATATGCATCATATAACTAATCATGGATGTAAGCATCTCAAAACAAGAAGATCAAACTCAACGTAACCATTCCCAAACCAAGGAAATCAGCCCAATAAACCATCTCCTAAACTCAACATGTATAAGGAGATAAACATGCCAACACTCCTCAAATGAACCCTCCAGAACCAAATACCCATGGCTCAAGATCCATATCCATGAGAAGACAAAGCATAAACATAATGCACTTGAAAGAAAATGGGCAATACCTCTCAAGTGAACCACCGAGTAGACCAAGAGTGGGGAATGAGAATGCTCCTCCAGGATATCCAAGTCATCATGACTCAACCAAGAACACTCTTCTCATAGGTCCATGTTGAATTCACGTCCAACCAAGGTGTAGGCTCCTTAGATTTCCTGCTGAAATCTCATCAAGAGTAATTGTCTCAAGCAAATTTCTCTAATCACAAGAGAACTCCAACCTCACCTACGTCTCCAAGTATCCATGAGCACTTGTAACCAATCAATCCATGCTAAAATCCAAGCAAATGATCAATGTACTCAATACAAAGAGAACCAACCAAGATCAAAAATCATAGCTCCAACTACAAAATCAGGAACATAAACATGACACCATGATCTCACATCTTCTCAAAAGAAAATCACATGCTCAAATCATCATAACATGTACCATGCCACAACTCTAAATCGGTAATCAAGAGTATACCATGACATAATAACAAAACCATCCTACAACCAAGGATCACCTGTCAAAACCAACAAGTCATAAACAATACCTCAACATCTCCAGCACCTGATGTCAATGAACTCTCAATGTAGCACACATAATCCAAGAGATCCTCCATGACACCAATCAACTCCTACTGAAGACAACCATCCATAATCAACAATGGATCCACATCATTGCCAAATGCTCCCACCGAACCGTTATACCGAGCAATCCCATGGCATCATGATGCACACAACCAACACCACATCACTGTCATAAGCTCACACCAAACTTGTGAATCCAAGCTCTCAATGACAACATGATAACCATCCTCTAAAGCAAGAAGATACACTGCCAAACCATCATAACCATCACCGCCAATCCATCATTGTCAAAAGCTCCCACTGAACTATGTAACCAAGCTATCCATGACATTGTGATACCAATCTCCTCAAACCAAGAAGATACACCACCACAACCTGAATCAGTATCCAATCCAACACCACCAATAATGCACCTGCATAAACCATCATGACATGCCAAAGTCTCTAATGCACAAGAAACATTCATGACACCATGATCACCACCAAATGTACCAACATCACCCAATCGTGTCCACATATCTGCATAATCATAGTCAACTACATAGGTCTCATATCATGACTGTACCCGGTAATACCATCTCACCTCCTCAACATAACATCAAAATCAGCAAACCAAGTGACTAAATCAAGCCACCAAAATTGAACATGCATCAACACTGAAATATCAATGGGCAAAGACAACCCATATCCAAGTCATAAATGCAACATGTAAGTATAGACCGCCTACAACATTGCACAACTTGTAGATACAATAATACAACATACAAATCCAACCATACACTGGTAACCATGTCAAATGAGAATAAATCTGAGATGTACAACTGAGCATACAATGAATCCAACGTCAAATCTCCTCAAATCCGACAATCCATAAGCTCATAGTGTCACCATAGTCAACATAACCCATAAAGCATTTAGATAAAGAAAATATCAAATAAACCATGCCAAAATAACTCCAAACCTGATCCATTGTGTAGTGCTCTAAACAAGCTTTCTGTTGACTATTCGAAGTCCAAAATCTGACTTCGTATGCACCCGATATGCCCTCTCGAAGCTCAAAACAAATATCTAACTTTGACCAAGAAAAAAACTGTCAAAACTGCAAAATCTAGAAAAATTTCTGATACCACAGTGTAGAGCTTTGAGTCACCTTTCCAACGAGTCCAAGAAGTCGAAAAACCGACATTGTGGGTGAAAGATATGCCTCCTAGAGTAAAACTGCTCCAATTTGACTATAAGACAAATTCTGGTGGGTCCCACTCCAAAGCAAATATTAATTTTTTAAATTTTTTTTTCAAAATTTAAAACTGGCAGATTTTTCAATTAATATTTAATTTAGAAAACTCCAAGTGCATGGAACCGATCCATTAATGAAAAGCAATTTAATTTTCAAAAAAAAGGTTTAATAAGTGGGGTGGGTAAAGATTAGAAAGGATTTCATTTAAACTTCATGCGGCCACTTCCCTTCTTTCAAGATTCAAAGTTTAAGACTTTATGAAGGCCGACATACGGATTTTTTGCAGGCTGAGAGTACGCTGACACAGGCAGGAGCGGGTACGGGTCTGCGTACCCTGTACCCCCATATAATATTTTTGATTTTTTTTTTGTTTTTTAATAATGTTTTTCTATCAAGATTTTTCATTTTTTGTTTTTCATTTTTGCAGGTCAAAATTTTTCACTGACGGGAATTTTTGTTTTATTTTTTTTAAATTTTCTGACGACTGTACCGTCGACATCCGTACGGCCGAATAGGGGTATAGACAATTTTTTTTGAAATTTTTCATAGTAATAGAAATAGGTCGAGTTATATATCAATCTTCGTCTCTCGGCCAACCCAGATCCAACCATGAGGTCCATTTTGTTCCAGGAGGTCATCTATAAAATTTCTCCCACAAAACCCTCAAATGAATGCACAACCAAGAAACCCTATTTGCCCAAAATTTTGCACACCCCAAATCTGCAAACAACCCATCATAACAGCAAACCCAAAACCTTCAGATCTGCAATAAAACACCTACAAAACCCTCATATCTTGCCATGTACAAAACCCTCATATCTTGCCATGTCTTTCATTTTCTCATGCATTGCATATATTCAAACTTAAGCAATAATTTTTCTCAATCTAGGGTTATCCAACCACAACCAAAGCTCTAATACCACTTGTTAGGAAACTTATAGCCATGTAATGACAATTTCCACATAACCCAATATAGAGATCTATGCAAATAAGTGATCAAAATCAACATGCAAAAGGATAGACAACATACCCATCAAAGATGACACAAGATCTACCTTGGGAAAACCCTCAAGAGGGAAAAATCTAGCCTCCAAAAGCATCCACACTCCATGTATTATTTAGCAATGAAAACCCATTACAATACCTCTTCAAAGACTCCATGAACACTTCTAAAGCAACAAACTATCCATGCATTCCATGTGACCAAGCATGAATCCACACATCCCATGCCATGCTTCAAACCCTCACACATGCACAAGCTCAACCTGCTAACTTACAACAAAACTCTCCAACCCTAAACAACTACCCTTGTGGTTGCTTTTATAGAAGCAAGCTCCCCCAAAACCACCAAGTGGTATTACATAAACCATGTGCCCAAAACCATGAACTTACAAAATCATGTGACCCCACATTTAATATTGGGTACTTTATTATATTTTATTTTTCTCTAATATTAAATAGTTACATTTTACAATTAAGTTCCAATGTCACATACAACATAAAGTGGCCCCAACATTATAAGAATTATGCAAGGTGTACAACACCTAATTCTAACACCGATCACACAACTTATTCTCCAACTCGAGTCCTGGGCTGATATATTGTTGGTGTTGCCTTACAAAGAAGTTATCAATCTGCATGGAGCGCAAGAGAATATGCACAACATATTGACTCCATCCGAAGATGAATGGCTCCATTTTCAAACCTTCCTCTCTAAGCTCAGATCCCGTCGCTCGATGAATAAGACTTTGGTCTGCAAAGCCATAAGTTTTTGGGTTCCTCGTTTCGCAAGTGAAACTCCCTTGAGAAGTCGCCAAAAGTTGTGAACATAAAATTCCTAAGCTCCCTTCGGGTGATTTTGTTTTTCTTAAGTATTGGCCACACTCTCTTTGTAAAGGGAAATATCGGGTTTCTTTTGTCGAGTCTCATTGCGAATTCTGCCACTTGTCAGCCAAGCATTCCTTGCAAGGCTTCCTTCTGTTGGTTTGAGAAAGCTTGTGCTATGCTTCCACGTGTCAGCCATTCACAATATTTGGTGCCCCTTTGCATAGCTCTCTTTTCAGGTCCCGACCACATGCAACGTTACATCAGTCCACGCATATTCCTTAGCAAACCCAACCTTCAGCGTAGTATCTTTGAAGACCTCCACGTGTCTTCACAACACAAGTTCTCATCATCTAAGGGGAAGGATGAGTGTTGGTCCCGAACGCTCGCCATATGATCCTCTAGAGACTACACTGCGAAGGAAAGTTGAAGCAAGCAACACCTGCACAACAAGTGCCACGTTTTGCAGCTGTCATCATGAGTGGACAATATGCGTCGACACCCTGGTCTACTGGGGCCACTACCATCATTCACAAAGGATGCATCTGGCCCTAGGGCATCCTCATTCATGGCTCAAATCTTTTTGGTTACAATGGCAAGGGGAAAATCATTGCTAATACATCATTACTCATGATCAGAGGATCATGCCTATTGCTTGCTCATCAAGCTGGGTTTTCACTATAAGTATTGCTTCTTCACCGAAGCACAAGGGAGTTCAGATTTTGACAAGAGAATTGAGAGAAGAACCAGGCCTTTTATTGCTTTATTAGATTATTGTAAAGAACTCACAGACTGTGCCATTGTTCGACCTTTCTATTTTATTTAATATTTGATAAGTTTTACTGTGCCATTATAGTATTGGATGCTTCATTCATAGAATTCTATAAATTAATACAAGTTTGCCGGTTTAAGATCATGTCTTTTGACTCTTCTTTCTAGTAATTGTGTATGAAGGTTATTTTATGTCAACTAGTGAGTCATTCAGACTTCTACCTCTATTTTTCCATTCTGGAACTCAGTAGACTACCAAACGGGCCCTTAAATCATATCCACGGATAGGTTTATTGTGCACCACATCTACATCTCGGTGCATCACCCTAGTTAAATCCTTTTATTTTATATTTGATTCTTTTTCCCATTCAAAACCCCAATTATAGAAGAAGTCAACTTCTTTAAAATCTAGAGGTTACTCAGTTTGGCGCAATAGGTCCCCCCTTAAACTGAATTTCCCACAAAGGGTTGTTACCTTTCCAAATTTTGGCATCAATAGTACCTTTGGCCGTTGTTCACCCGGGTGAGAGAGTTCTTTAGAGAAATAGGTTGTTATTCCCCCACAAGCTGGGGGAAGTGCTCCTACCATACCATGAACTTCAGGAGCATCAATTATCAGAGAAGAGGGATAGGTTGGGGTAAATGTTGAAGATATCTCCTTAGATTCTGAAAGAACTCCGTCTCAAGAGGGAGAAGCACCTAAATGGGAGGAATATTTGGAAAAGGTTGGAGAAGAACCAGGAGAAGAAGGAGCTGAATTTGAAGTTGGCAATCTAAATCACGCATAAATGGAATTTAATGATGTATTAACAGAGAAATAACAACAAAAATTGATGGAAGGTGCACAAAAGCTAGTGGATGTACGAGCTACCCATGAAGAAGAAAAGAAAAGAAAAGTCGAGGAGTTAGCTCGAGAAATGGAAGAAGCTAAAGCATGAAAAAAGGTAGAGGATGAGGCCTTGGAATTGGAAAGGAAAGTTGTACAAGAAAATGATGGAGAGGAGAAGCTCTGAGCTAAGGAATTAGAGCAACAAAGGCTAAAAGATGAAGAAGAGGTTGCGAAACGAGAGGAAGAAATGAGGAAGATGGAAGAGATAAAAGCTGAGAATGAGAGAAAGGAGCAGGAAAGATTGTGAAAGGAGCAAAAAGAGCTTCAAAGAGTTACTTCTCAACAAATTGTTGGAATGATATACTATACACTTCCATTCTCCACACCTCCGAGCATTCAACAAGTAGCCACTTATCTAGCTACACCAACTTGGTTTAAATTGAATCTAGAGAAGAGGCAACAAGTATAGTCCCAACCAGTAATGTGGGATAAATATGAGGGCAAAATTTGACAAAGTAAAGGAAAATAAGAAGGCCTGTGTAGTACATTCAACCAAACTTACTAATGAAGGAGATCTGGTCGCTGAAATTGCCACCCCAATTGTTGATAAGGATAATAGAGAATTGCAACCAGAAGGTTATCAGATAAGTACTATTAATTTGGGAAAGCACACTAGAAATCAACAAATAAATTTAATTGATATTGTTGCCACTACTACCAAGTCCAGGTTGATTAAAGATAAGCAATATAAAGATGAGCTCAAGGCTCAAGTTAATAAATGAAAGATCTCTTGGAGTTAATTTCATCTACTCTTGAGTAACCCGCACCATCAGAGGTCCCCATTTTAATGAGCAAAAAGGAGGTAGATGGTTTGACTGAAATGAAAAAGAAAGCCACATGGTTTGATAATTGGCTTAATACCTTTAAAGCTGATATGAACAAGTTTTTAGATGAATCTTTTAAGTATTATTATAGGGGGCTTAAATTAGTCGAAACCATAGAAGGATCTATGAGGAAATGGTGGGAAGAAGAGAAACTCAAAGAATATCTGGGAAAGCTTAGGGCAATTGACAAAATTTCTGATAAAGAGTTGATCCAGTTCTAAATTTTGGGTGAAGAAGATTTTGGATTTATTGCAAAGTCTATTCATATATCTACTTTTAAGTCAGAAAATCTTGTTGAACATAGGATAATCATGCTCAAGAGTGTTCATGAGATATTTGAACACACAAGTATATTTGAAGAGATTGTTTGAAGGTTTATTGATAAAGCCTTACTTCCAAATCAGAGGCTTGAATAATTGGGAGACGTCAAAGATGCATGGGAGGAGTGACTGGATGGGATGTTAACAAAAGGAGATATTGTTGGATCCACTTATGGAAAGATTGATGGAGCTTAGATGTGACTTGCAGTGGGCAGCCAAGGATGTTGGTGAAATGAAAGTAACTATTGACACAGTGGAAAAGAAACTTGAGGAATGTAGATTTAAAGTTGATTGGGTTGATGGACTAGATGATGACACAATAAAACAAATTTTGGCCAATTATGATGAATACCGCGAGACCCAGCATGGAGGTGACAAGTGAAATTAATTGTTTTAATTATCTAGTGAACAACAATACCTTTTTGGATGAGTTTTGAGTAAAGGGATGACTAGGGAGCAAAAATGACAAGTCAAGAGTGATTCATGGTGGTTGGCAACGATGTGAGTGAAGACTTGGAATCCTGATTTTGGTTAAAGGAGCAATTGGTGCACCTATTCAGCTTCAACAATTACAACAAAGGAAAATATTGGAGTTATTTGAGTGTCTCTATAATTGTGGATCTGAAACCTTAGATTGTGGATCTTAGTTTTTGATAGGAGGAATTGGTGCTAAAATTGTTTATATGTAAACATTATCTCGTCTTTGTAAAGGTTGGTTAATTGAAGTTTGATTAGCTACCTGAATGAGAGATTTTAATTTACTTCTTTTCAACTTTCATGCAAAGTACTTAGAGATACTTTTATAGTTTTAATGCAGTTGGTTTTGTTTCAGAAGTTCATTAGTTTAATGATAATATTAATGAACAATAGTTATTCATATGCTAGTGAGTTTTGCTATGCATAAATGTCTCTTATTTGAGGGAAATCAATAGAATATTCTGGATTTGAAACTATTTCGTTAAGTTATTTGTGAATGAGATCTATTTATATTTGTTGATCTATGAATTTTAGCAATGAGTTGGTGAAGTGTTCTTATTTGAAAATAAAGCTTAAAAAAAAGTGATGATGAATGGTTGTACGTTTTAAGTTTTCACTATGAGTGAATGCAATGGTATAAATTTTTTTATAGATTGCGTCATTTTGTGGTTTTAGTTAGTTAAAGAAATGCTCATTACGAATTTTATATGTCTGGATAAAAAGAAATCTACATTCATGTTTTGCTGTCATAAGCCATGTTCTATCTTCTATTTATTTACACCCCCCAAACGTTAGATTCAATCACTCTAATTAGTTTGTATCTTTTACCAGCAAGCCCCTTAAATATTATAGTTGCATAGGCCACTGAATGACAACATAGTTGAGAACCAAGTAGAGAGACCTTGGAAGATAGATAGTTTAAGATTATTTATCTTTTTGTAGAGAAATAGAGTAGTAATATTATGTTTCAACGTTGATGTATTATTTTGACCATCAACAAAATTGGCACTAGAAAGAGGGCCCAAAAGAACAAACTGGAGTGAATTAGGTCATTTTCACTGGAAAGGTTTGAAAGAGTTCTCAGATCCACTATAGACCCCAACCTATTTCTCGAACTCCGAATGCCTGTTAGACCCATAACTCATAGGGCTCTAACACCACCACCTACTCCACCTGTATTTCCACAAATACCACAACTGGTACAACCAAATCCGCTGCCACGCATGGCATTATTTGCAAATAATCCTTTGCCATTGGGAACCATTCCTAGTGGCATTCATGAAATTCCTAAGAATCTCGAGAAATTCTATCCTAGGTACTCCCATGGAGAATCGTGAAGTGCTTAATAGCACATACATGCATTTAAAGATGGCCGCACGTGGGCTCAAATAGCTCATCATGATGTGGCATGTAGGTTATTCCCCTATTCATTGGGGGATATGGCTTACAATTGGTATTTAAACTTGCCTAATAGATCCATTTTGAGTTGGACAAACTTAGAAGACACTTTTATTAATCAATTATGGGTCTACATAGATCCTGCTATCTTATATCACCAGTTTTCCATGATTAGGAAGGAACCAAATGAGCCATTGCCACTCTTTAGAACTTGTTTCCAAAGGATGTACATATGGTTACAAGATCCCTATCTGGTGGCTGAGAATATTGCCATCAGATCCTATCTAAAGGCCATAGACTCGTTGATTGGTTTATTTCTACAAAGAACCTACTTTGCAACAGACATTGATTCTCTATCCAAGGTGTATTACCTCACCATTAAATTACAACAACATATAAGTTCACAATCAGGTAGCCTCAGAGGAGTTTTTCCTCCCTTGGGATACCCTCCTATGCCTAATCCACCCTCACTGTTCAATATAGTCCCAGGGATGTCCCACTCTGCTTATGGACCTATTGGATGTTGTGGTTGTATTGATGATATGTGGTTGTCATTGATTTCAACACTTTTAGCATTGGTGATTCTGAAGGCTGTATATGTCGAGGGTATTAAGAAAATTAGAATAAATATGTTGTAGGTAGTCTGTGATGTTGTGAAGATCTGAGTGATGATAAGTTGTGCACGTTGATTTTTAGGTGTTGCAATTTAATGAGTTTGTTTATGAGTCTATCCAATTTATACCTCAAAAGTTTCAGTGGTACGCATTAAGATTTATGCAGGTTGTGCATTTCAGTGTTCCTACAGTCACTTTTTTACCGTAGCAGGTGTTTTTGGAAGAAGAGGATGAAATTCTGGAAATTTCAATTGTTGTGTATGTTCCTGTGATGTTCATGGATGATTATAGATCATGCTCTATCCTTGATGCACGTCCGTGTTGTTTGGCGTGATCGTGATCAAATATTTTTTCGATGTGTGTTCGGGTTTTCATGTTCTTGGTCGACATGATGGTGGTAGCGTGTTGTGGATCCTTGTGGATTAATATTTTATTGTTTGGCATGTTCAAGGGTGTTGTTTTGGGTCCTCACTATGTTGTGACCAACTTGTGTTGGTGCGCATTAAGATTTTTTCATGTATTAAGGCTGACAATTGTAATTTATTCTTTATTTATGGCCGACAAAGTTGTTGATGTAAATCCATGTAGCGGATATATAAGAGTGGTTGTTTTGTTTATTTTGAAGTATGCTCAATGTATGTATGTGAAGTATATGTAATAATAAAGATCAAATCATTCAAGTGCAGAGCAGAGTATGAAGGAGTTTGAGCAAAGTGTGAAGAAGTATTTATGTGCCTAATTGGAATTATCATCAAGCTTTTGTAGAAGCTAATTTCTTAGTTCAACCTCATTAGATGGATTTAATCTGATTTTTTTATGTAAGGCAGTGAACCTTCCTTTGAGTAGTGAGCTCTAGGCAGTGTGCCTAAATGCATGTGCATTCCCTATTCATTCTTCATTACACTTTTAACAGGGTATAATCTTGTGGACTAACATCCACCGTGGTTTTTCCCCTAACAAGGTTTCCACGTATAAAATCTTGGTGTTCATGTGTGTTGTTGATTTATGCTTTCACTATTAATTATCAGATCTAAGATTAAAGGTTAAAATTTTGAATAAGCCTTAATTCCTTGACAACTGATTCAACCCCCCTCTCAGTTGTCTATTCTTGTTTTGCCAACTATTGGTATTAGAGAAGGTTCCTCCGAAGGAAAAAATTAATAGCTTGAGGTGATTCGAGATGGAATCTTACAAGAAGGATAGTCCTAGATTCGATGGAGAAAACTACTCTCTGTGGAAGGTCAGAATGGAATGTCATTTGAAGTGCATTGGTGAGCCTTTTTGGAAGATTACAAAGAATGCATATACTATTCCTCATAATGGTCCCTCTACTGCTGATGAAATCAAAGAAGCTGAAACAAATACGAGGGCTATTGAAGCATTGTTGAGTGCTTTGAAAGATTCAAATATGACAAATGTGATAGGTCTGAAGATTGCACATGAGATCTGGAAAAAGTTGGAAACATTATACGAAGGAGATGCACTAGTGAAAGTTGCTAAGCTATAGAGTCTAAAAGGCAAGTGGGAGAACATGAAGATGAGTGAAGATGAAACCATATTTTCTTTCTCGCAAAAGGTAAATAAACTGGTGATGAGCATTAGATGCCGGTGGAATCTTGGAAGAAGAAGAGATTATGGCTAAAATACTTAGATATGTGCCTCCTTCCTAAAAAATAAAAGCTCATGCTATTGAAGAACTCAAGATATTGACAAATGTGACAAGAGACATGCTGATTGGAAAAATTTCTACCTTTGAGTTAAGTGAATTTGGTGAATCTACTCCTAAGACAAAATCTGCATTCAAAGCTACTGTATCCGGGAAAAAGAAAACAAAGATATGATCTAGGAGAGAGTTCTAGAAAGACATTCAAGTATGAAGATGAGATGAAATAGATTGAAGATGAAGAAAGAGAATTAGAAGAACTAGAAGCATTGATTGTGAAAAGAGAAGCCAAAGGTCATGGTAAGTACAAAGGAAAGTTACCTATCAAATGTTTCTCTTGTAGTAAAATAGGTCATTTTGCATCAAGGTGTCCTGAAAGAACTTCTAAGTACAAACCTGATAAGTCTAGATTTCAAAATAAATGTTATTATGCTGAAGGTGTTACTAATGATGAATCTGATAAAGAAACTGGAAATGAAGATGAATGGGTATTCATTTCTATCAAAGAAAATGGCCAGATGTCCACTGAATCTACTAGTAATGTGAATGTTGAGAAGGCTCTTGCAAAAAAAATTGAAGAAAAGGATAAGTGGGTAATTGACAGAAGATGCTCACATCATATGACTGGTGACAAAAGCAAGTTTGTAAGCTTGGAAAATTATGATGGTGGTGTTGTAAGATTTGGAGACAACACTTTTGGTGTGATTCGTGGCATAGGCACTATTTCTTTTGGTGGTAAACATAATACTGATGATGTTCTTTATGTAGAAGGCTTAAAGCATAACTTGTTGAGTGTTGGACATATGGTAGGCAAGGGATACAATCTTTAGTTCAAGGATGGTAAGTGTAGGATATGAGGAGGTTCTAGAAATGTGATTGCTTCAAGTACAAAGACAAGAGGTAACATTTTTCACTTAAGTGCTACTAGTGAAAGTTGTTTAATTGCTCAAGTTGATGTAAACTAGTTATGACATAGGAGGTTGTGTCATTTGAATTTTGATAACATTGTCAAAATAAGTTCTTCTCAAGCAGTCAGAGATCTCCCTAAGTTAACGAAGCCTACTAATACTATGTGCAAGGAATGTCAGATGGGAAAGCATACTATAAATTCTTTTTAGAGCAAACAACATAACTCTAATGGAGTACTAGAATTGGTACATACTGATCTATGTGGTCCCTCCAGAATTAGAAGTCTTCAAGGAGAAAGGTACTTTATGTTGCTTATTGATGATTACTCTAGAATGATATGGGTTGCTTTCTTGAGAGAAAAACATGAAGCATTAGAAAAGTTCAAAAGCTTCAAAGCTATGGCAGAGAATGAGACATGTCTAAATATCAAATGCTTAAGGTCAGATAGAGGTGGTGAATTTTGTAAATGTTAATCAAATCTTTGTAAAATTGAATCCTAAGAAGCCTATGAAAATTCTAAGTCTAATTTTCTATGTAAGAATTCCAAGTCAGATTTTCTTCTTTATCTTTCAAATGTGCTGATTGCAGAACATTTATTGATTTCGATCTTTGCAAGATAGAGAATGAAGTCCCATTTATATGAGGGAGACACGCCTCAAGGAGAGACACGTCTCATGAGAGGATGTGCCTCCACAAGATGGAGACACGTCCGCTCATGGGACGTGTCCCTTGGGTGCGTTGGTTCCCTTAACAACCGACAAACATTCAGTGTTATCCCAAACACCAATCATCTAATATGAAATCCGATTTTATTCATTAGTAAATTTTGATCATCATAATCTGAAATTCGAATAACTTATTTGATGATTTTATATTTTAAGAACAGTTTGGTTAAATATAAATGATGATGATGCATGAATGCAATCATCATTTATATCTGACCGAAGCTATCTTAAATCAACTCTCCCTCTTAGCTAGGAAAGATATTCCAAATCAAATAAGTGGAGATATCACCTTCACACGTGATATCGAAGATATCATATGTTTTCTCAATGTTTTCAAGTCACATGACATTCTTCATAATCACATCTTCATTATGGTATGTGCACTGACATCAAGTCACATGATGTCTACCATAATAATTCATGGCATATCCATGGATATAATTATCCACCATGATTATCTCTTAAGGATTACAATAATCTTCAAATGACATCAAGTCCCATGATATCCATCAAAGTGTCCAAGAGATACTATCCTGACATGTCCACAGATATCAAGTCACATGATATCTATCATGATAGTTCAACTCATCATTGTAGAGTCGTCACTTTACAATGTCACATACAAGTGTTTATTATTAGAAAGATCGTCACCTTTCAATAATGTACACAAGGGGAGAGGGCCCATAAAAATCATGGAGTTGCACACATGAAAAAAGAGTTTACACATTAAACATCTTTTAATAGATTAGTATAATTTTAAACAATTTGAATTTCAAGAATAATATCAAATTACATTTCAACCATACCAAGCTTCTTCCTGAAGTGTTCAACCTTGATTCTGGAGAGAGGCTTGGTGAGAATGTCTATTGTTTGATCATTTGTACTAATATACTCCAACTGGATCACATTCCTTTCTACCATGTCTCTTACATAATGGTAGGGGATCTCAATGTGCTTAGATCTATCATGGAATATTGGATTTACAAAGAGTTTGATGCAATTATGATTATCACAATGAATGATAGTAGGATTCAAGGGCTCACCAAAGAGTCCCACAAGTAATTTCTGAAGCCATACTGCTTCTCTTTCTCCCATAGAGGCTGCAATATATTCAGCTTCTGTCGAGCTTTGAGCTATAGAAGACTGTTTTCTATAGATCCAAGAGATCATTGCCGATCCTAAACTGAAGCAACATCTTGATGTGCTCTTCTAATCAGTCACACTTCTAGCCCAATCTAAATCAAAGTATCCATGTAGATCTAGTTGGTTATTCTTGTAAAGAATACCATATCCAATAGTTCCTTGAAGATATCTCAATATATGTTTCACAACCATAAGGTGAATTTCCTTTGGCTCACACATGAACTGGCTTAGAGCATCCACTACATAGAAAATATCAGGTCTGGTGTTAACTAGGTACATCAGAGATCCAATCATCTGTCTATAAAGAGTGGAATCTGCACACTTAGATTCTGCAGCTGCTTCTTTTAGTTTGTAAAGGTTGGTTTCCATAGGTGTAGACATGGGTCTACAATCCAACATTCCAAATCTCTTCAGAATATCAATAGTGTACTTCCCTTGGTTTAGTATGATGCCATCTGATTTCTGCCATACTTCTAAACCTAGGAAGTAGTGTAAGATGCCCAAGTCTTTCATGTTAAACTCTGAAGTTAGATCCTTCTTTCCTTGAGCAATGAGGTGATCTTCTCCTGTAATCAGTAGGTCATCAACACATAAAATAATTATTAACATATCACCTTTGATTACCTTGAAGTAGAGATTTGGGTTTGCATCATTCTTGGAAAATCCTAGTCCCAAGAGGTAGCTATCAATTCTTTCATACTAGGCCCTGGGAGCCTGTTTAAGTCCATAAAGAGATTTCTTTAGTCTGCATACATGTGAGTCAGGTGTATGTATCACAAAACCTTCAGGTTGTTCTAGATAGACTTCCTCTTCAATGGTTCCATTTAGGAAGGCAATTTTTACATCCATTTGGTGGATCTTCTAGCCTTTAGCTACTGCAATGGCTAACACTGCTCTCACAGATGTGTAACGGGCAACAGGTGCAAATGTTTCTTCATAATCAATGCCTTCCTTTTGTGAAAAACCTCTTGCCACAAAACATGCCTTATGTTTTTCTATACTGCCATCAGCAACATGTTTGATTTTGAAGAGCCATTTAGAAGAGACAACATATTTCTCTTTTGGTCTAGGCACTATGTCCCATACATCATTCTTTAGAATGGATTGATATTCTTCCATCATTGCGTCCTTCCATACTTGATGTCTGAAGGCTTCTGTAACATTGTCAAGTTTTGACTTTATGATGTTATTCATTAGAGCAACATAGTTTGAGAACCGTTTGGGTCTTTTACTTTCCCTAAACGTTCCTTTGGGTGCTACAAGATTCTCGACTTCTTTGATCATCTTTCTAGCCCAAAGTGGCCTCTTTCTACCATTGTCATTTGTATTCTCATCTGAAGTAGATTGAAGTTCATTTGGCATTTCCTTAGGATACTCCCTCTGAATCTCAGGAGTAGGTTCCACTTCTAATTCTCTAGGGGAATAGGTTTCTATCTAACTAGAACTTCTAGCCCTTTTGAATGCAATGTCTTCTTCAAAGATGGCATCTCTGCTCAATTCAATTTTTTTCTTCCCAGGTACGAATATCCTGTAGGCCTTGGAGGTTTCACTATATCCCACAAATACCCCTTTCTTTTCGGAAGGTTCTAGTTTGAATGTCTTCTCTTTGGGCACATGAATATAGACATGGCAACCAAAAATCCTAAAATGACTAATATCAGGTTTTATGCCGGTAAAAGCTTCTTCAGGATTTTGTTATCTAGATGAGAATGAGGACATCTATTTTGAATGTAGACAACAGTTCTAGAGGATTTTGCCCAGATTGAAGTTTCAATGTTCTGGTCAAGCAACATTGCTTTAGTAGCTTCTACAATGGTTCTATTTTTCCTTTCAACAACCCCATTTTGTTGAGGGTTGTAGGCTACTGTAAACTCCCTCTTAATCCCAACACTCATGAAAAATTCCTTGAAGATTTCAGAGGTGTATTCTTTCCCATTGTCTATCCTTAAGATTTTTATTTTCTTCCCAGAGAAGTTTTCAGTAAGAGCTTTGAACTCCTTGAACCTTTTAAGGATTTCTATTGACTCTTTACACTTAAGGAAATAGATCCAGGTCTTCCTAGAGAAGTCATCTTTACATATGACATAGTATAGGAAGCCTACCTTGGAAGGTACATACATGGGTCCACATAAATCAGAGTGAACCAGTTCTAATACATTTTGGGTTTTACTCAAGCTATTGTGAAAGGATCCCTTTGTATTCTTTCCTAGGGCACGACCTTTACAAGTTCCTCCATGAGATAGTTTTAACTTAGGTAATCCTGTTACAAGTTTTTCTACCGAAGGTAAGGCATGGAAATGAAGGTGTCCTAATCTTCTATGCCAAATTTCATTTGAATCATAAGTATCAAGGGTAAGGGCTTGCTTAACCTCAGTGCATAGTTTGTAAAGATACCCTTGTCTTATACCTATGGTTTGGGCTTTCTTTATAGTTGAGTTCTTAGGCCATGCCAGAACTTTCCCATCCATAAAGTTAACTCTATATCCATTGTCTTCAAGGGAAAAGATGGATATTAGACTCCTTTTTATTCTACGTACAAATAAAACTCCAGTGAGTTGAAGGGAGAGACCAAATTTCAATGTGATGGAGCAAGTTCCAACCCCTTTTACAGGGTGTGTAGAATCATCCCCAATGGTTACTTCTTCATCAGTCTTTTCAGTCATAGTGTCTAAGTGTTCTCTGAACCCTGTGATATGTCTAGAGGAACCACTATCAATTACCCAGTTGTGGGTGTTGTTAGATACTTGACTAGATAAGGCTGAATAGAATACAAATTTCTTAGATTCATGGTCTGAATTTGAATTTCCTACTTTAGCAAAGGATGCTTGTTGTTTTGATCTCTCAGGGCACTTCATTGCATAGTGGCCATATTGATCACATCTAAAACATTGTACTTGAGAGATGTCTTTCTTCTTGAAAGATCCTTTTCTATAGGAATTTCTCTTTCTTTTAAATGATCCTTTCTTGTAGGATTTTTTCTTACTCCTTTTATTAGATGTTGTGTTGAGCACATGAATGTATTCATCTATGCTCTTTTGTTTGTTTTCTTTTGTTGAGAGTCTTGTTTCCTCTTGTAGGAAGTCTATTCTTAGCCTATCAAACTTGGGGAGTTTAGATCTCACACTTATTAATTGAACAAATGATTCCCATGAGTTTGGTAGGCCTCCTAGTGCAATTAGTGTTAACTCTTTGCTATCAATTTGATATCCAATTGTAGATAATTGATCCCTTAGTTCAATGATCCTCATGAAGTATGGATTAATAGTTTCTCCTTTGTTTATTTGGACATTATTGATTTGCCTCTTTAATGCAAGAGTCATACTGGTGTTGTTTATCTCATAGGTGCTCTTAAGAGATTTGAACATTAGATATGCAGTTTCATGTTTTGCTAGAATGGGCACTATATGATCCCTAACTGCATCTACTAAGATTTTCATGGCCTTTTCATCTTTCTCAATCCATTGAGTTTTCTTAGGATTAGCCTCAGGTTCCCTTTTGTTTTCTCTCACAAGTGAGTCTAACTTATTCTCTTTAAGAATCATCATGATTCTAAATTTCCATGATGTGAAGTTGTTTGCTCCTGCAAGACGATCTTCAAATCTGATCACACTTGACATTATGAAGAATGTGATGTGAATTCGATTTAAAAATATGAATTTTCCTAAGAGATCTGATATCTAGATTTGATTTGGATTCAATCAACTTGGCTCTGATACCATGTAAATGTTAATCAAATCTTTGTCAAATTGAATCCTAAGAAGCCTATGAAAATTCTAAGTCTAATTTTATGTGTAAGGATTCCAAGTTAGATTTTCTTCTTTATCTTTCGAATGTGCTGATTGCAGAACATTTATTGATTTCGATCTTTGCAAGATAGAGAATGAAGTCCCATTTATATGAGGGAGACACGCCTCAAGGAGAGACACGTCTCATGAGAGGACGTGTCTCCACAAGATGGAGACATGTCCGCTCATGGGACGTGTCCCTTGGGCGCGCGGGTTCCCTTAACAACCGACAAACATTCGGTGTTATCCATGCGTGTATTTAACACACAAAAATCATCTAATATGAAATTCGATTTTATTCATTAGTAAATTTCGATCATCATAATCTGAAATTCAAATAACTTATTTGATTATTTTATATTTTAAGAACAGTTTAGTTAAATATAAATGATGATGATGCGTGAATGCAATCATCATTTATATCTGACCGAAGCTATCTTAAATCAACAAATTCACTTCCCGAGAATTCAATTCTTTCTGTGAAGAGCATGGAATCCAAAGACAACTATCTGCTCCCCAAACCCCTCAACATAATGGAGTTATTGAAAGAAAGAACAAAACCATTCTAGACACTGTTAGAACCATGATGTTGAAAGAAAATGTTCCTCATTTCTACTGGAGAGAAGTTGTAAGCACTGTTGTGTATACTATCAACCGGGTAAATGTCAATGGTAATTCTGGTAAGACTCCTTTTGAGTTGTGGTTTGGTTAAAAGCCTAGTGTCAAATATTTCAAATTTTTTGGAAAGAAATGCAAAATCAAGAGAGATGATGATATAGGAAATTTTGATGCTAGAAGTGAAGGAATATTTCTAGGTTAATCTACTAAGAGCAAATATTAGTGGTTCTTTAATAAAAGATTGAAGAAAATGGTTGAAAGGGCAAATGTCAGAGTTGATGAAGATATTGATAGACCATCCAGATGTAGTGGATATGATTCAGATGACCAACATGATAGTACTAATAATGGAAAGAATGTTCAGACACAAAATCAACTTCAAATTGTTTCGATGAACCAAGGGAATCAAGAAGCAAAAACTAGTAGAAGTGCATAAGAAAGAACAAAAGAACCATAAGTTAGAGAAAGTCCTAAAGTTCCAAGGTATGTAAGGTGAAATCATTCTGATAGTCAAATCATAGGAGACAAGAACAAAGGCATGCAAAATAGAAGAAGAATTTTAGAAGAGTATTTTCTAATTTCCAAGACTGAGCCTAGCAATATCAATGAAGCATGCAAAGATGAATATTGGATGGAAGCCATGAAAGAAGAACTAATGCAGATAGAGAAAAATGATACATGGGATCTTGTTCCTAGGCCTCAGAATAAAAATATGATTGGAACCAAATGGGTCTTTTGGAATAAGCTAAATGAACAAGGTGAAGTAGTCAGAAACAAAGCAAGATTAGTTTGAAAAGGGTACTCACAAATGGAAGGTATTGATTTTGAAGAATTTGTTTCCATTGTTGCTAGAATTGAAGCTGTAAGATTATTTCTTGCTTATGCTACTTTTAAGAATGACAGTCTATCAAATGGATGTAAAGTCAACATTTCTAAATGGTGAGCTAGAAGAATAAGTATATGTTGAGCAACCAGATCAATTTCAACTGACTGACAAGGAAAACATGGTATGCCGATTGAAGAAAGCTCTATATGGACTTAAGCAAGCTCCTAGAGCTTGGTATGCTAGATTGGATAAATACTTGTTGAAGCTTGGATTCAGTAAGGGTACTCTGACAACAATCTATATTTCAATATGGATCATAATAAAAACTTGTGTTGATGTGTGTTTTGGCACACTTTCTCAACACAGGAAATGTGTAGGTGCATCACCTCTCTTGAAAGGAAATCTCAAATACAAGTTGCTGAAAATTACCCCAAGGTCTCTTAGGTGTTAGGTCATGACTTGCATGGAGTATCTCAATTAATGTTTGATGTGATCTTGCTGGTAATCACAGGGAAGACTTACAAAAGTTAGGCTGGAAGAACATTGGATCTACAAATGGAGATTTAAAGATGGGAAAGTTGTTGTGCATTTGCTGCAGGTTCAAACAACAGTCTTGAACTCCATTTTATAATTGAATTTAGCTTTACAATGTGCAATGAACCTTAGCACATAATACTTATTAAAAAAAAGGAAAAAAGGGTAGGGAAGAGAAGAGGTTCCTGGACCTGCAACTAGCAATGAATAGTGATCATGGAGGTTTCCACTATGGACAACTTCCTTAAAAAAAAATTCACTTAACTAAAAATTTCATAGTGTCATGAAATCTATGCTATCTTCTAAGGACTAAAAATGTTGTATCATCTATTCACGATGTACATGCATGAACAAAGACAAAATTTTAAAGCAACTTTGAATTTAAGTCCAAACTAACTTTACACAACCATCTACCAACAACAAACAACCAAAAGTATGGACAAAGAAGACATCTACACAACAAAAATCTTCACAACCATAGAACAACATTACTAAATCTACCAAAGCAAACTAAAAGTAATTGAAACTACAAAGTAAATCTAACTAAATCAGCTAACTATTGGAGATGAATCATGAAACATGCAAAGAAACTCAGAAATCCACCAAAGTCAATGTTTTTCTATTAAAATTTTTGCAGCATATCATTACAACAACTCAACTCTCCCTTGAAAATGAGAGGAGACCCCCTATTTATAGTGTCCAAAATGTAGAACATGTGGCCAAGATTGATTTACATTATGTGGCCAAGATTCACCTTACACTAGGGTTTCAACTACCCCCAAATATATTACATTTTAAAATACAATTTTCTCCTTATCCCTATTTTGGCTTCTAGTGGTAGCACTGTAGCATTTTGTCTTCTTGTTGATTGCTTCTTTTACTGTAGCTATTGTGTAAGGAAATCTTCATCAATAATAGGGTCGCCTTCTTGCTTCTTCATAGTAGAATACTCCATGAATTTCAGAATCATCGGTTGGAGTTTGTCAACTTCTATAATTTTAGATCACAGCACTTGGTAACTCCATTCCTTGGAGTTGTCAATGAGTTTTTCCCAGTATTCATCATACTTGGTAGCATGGTCCTTGAATAGCTCAGACTGGGTGAAGGCTTGGGCAACGAAACTCATGAATTTAGTGGTAACCTAACCATCCCATCTTCCATCCTCTTTTGGAAACGAGGCTTTACCTTCTCTGGATTAATTTGGACAACAAGCACATCGTACCCCATCATTAGCTTCAAGTACTGAATGCAATCCATCCAAACCTCCTTGGCCTAATCGATATATGGATTTAGCTTCTCAAACACCTGCTCCAACCTTTATTTTCGATGTTCAAAATCTTGCTTCCATACATCCATCAGCCAATGATCATCCTCCTTGAATGCAAACTCTTTTTCCCAAATCTCACTTGGCAGTTTGAGGATAGCCTCAATCTTCGGGTAGACAGACTCATATTTACTTGGGAAGTCAATGCAAAGTTTCCTCGTACCATCAAGAGAATTTTGTACATCTAAGAGCTTGTTTTCTATCCGAACAACATGATTGATGCTCATGTTTCCAGTATTCAAGACCTGTCGGAACCAACTCTCCGTGGTCTTATCTAGGTACTTTTTTCTTTCAAGTTTATCTATCTATTCTTTGGAAAAAAATTGTGGTAGGGCCGAAGATGTGGTAGGATGCTCCTTTGTCAGTGACCATTGCTAAATCTAAGCTATTAAATTATCCACTTGTGCCTTGAGCTCTTTCTTCAATATTTTACCTTGCTTAATTAGATGCACCACTGTGGCGACAGACTCCTGGAGGTGATCTACTTTCTGTTCCCTAGTGGCCATTCCCAAGTCAAGGGCGGTGATGTTGTAACTTATTCCTTGTTCTCCCACCATTGGTGTAGCTACCTGCACTACTCTAGATCCAAAGACATCCATTGTTACCCTTGACCTGATTCTAGGTTTCTTCTCCTTCTTGTTGCTAGTTTGAGCTCGAGCTAATATAGCCTCTAATCTTATTTTTGGGTCCTTAGGAGTAGGAGCTTTCTTCTCTAGTTGCTTTTCCAACCAATCAGGCATTGAGGACTTTTCCTTGGGTGATTCTTGGTCACCCTCCTTTTCCTCTTTTCTGATTTCAATATCTTTACCATTAAGAGATTCTTGCTCTATTCTTGTATCTTCCTTTTCTTCATCGGAGTCCTACATGAACACCATGTGTTTGATGGGGAATTTGATGGGCAGTCGGTCCTTGGGGCTATCTTTCCCTTTAGCATATTTTTCTTCCTTTTCTTCATCATGCCCATGCTCCTCGAGCTGCTCAGTCTCTAGGTTCCCATGAGTTCCAACCTCTTCTTTAGGCTTATCTCCTTTCTCTTCTTCTTGTTCACCATGAGGAGGCACCTCCCTATTATGCTTGGGGCTGTGGTCACATTCCTCCATTAGAGACCCCTTGCCTTCTATCTCTATTGTGGTGGCCTTTTCTTCAGTAATAGGCTATCTTTCAACCTCCTTCTCTTCTATCTCCCTGAGCTGCTTAGATAGTTCCTCATCGAGCTCGGGTCAAAGGTCTCTTCAATAATCTTTGCATTCAAACCCTCAACATCATCACTAGAGGATTCATAGGAGAATTCATCAGTTACTCTATGCTCATATACATGGTGCTCATGGTAGTCATTTTCCTCCCCTTCCAACCTCTTAGCTGCTTCCATTTGTTGCTATTTGTCTAACTCCTTAGAAATCTGCATGGTAGCCTCCATCGTGGGTGGCTCAGTAGGAGGAGGAGGAACTAGGAGATTGGTTATTACTTGGGCAATGGTAGCCTACACCGTTGGGTTTGTGAACATCCCTGAGAGTTCAGATGGTACATTTTGCATATACTTCACGAAGGACTCTGGAAGGGTAAGGGCAAACATTGTAGTCATAGTGGTAGCATTTGGAAGAGAAAATGATGGGGACATGGATGATGAGGAAATTGGTAAGGTGGTGGTCGAGGATGAATCAACTAATATTACCTACACTATGGTAGAGGTAGAGACAAGGTGGACAACGATATCCACTGCAGGCGGAGAGGTAGCAACTGTTGCATGTGGGACAAGTGGGGTGGTAGCAACAACAATTGTGGTTGCAGCAGTAGATGGGATAGGTGGAGACTATGGTTGATCAACCCCCATTACCTCTCCCTCATGGAGTAGATCTTCTTGAATTATATGCATTTCAGTGAAGCTACCTGATTTCTTATGTTTCTTGGAAGGTTCTCCTTCCAACGCATTTCTAGCATACACCTTTGGATTAGACTGTTGCTCATTAGTCTCTTTTCTTTTCCTTGAGCATGTGAGTGGAGGGGATTTTGATGTTTCTTTCATTGATATAGCAGAAACCCCACCATCTGATTCACTTGGCTCACTCTCAAGCCCTGCATAAGTTAGGACTACTCCTTGTTGCTTTAACCGAGAAACTTGCCCATCAATCAATTCTTTCGTACGAGCCTCAACGGGCTTGGTGAGAATTTCAAGGTCATCGACCTCTTACTCATTCCAATCAATTAATGGTAGTGGTAGATTAGCAATTGCATTATATCCCGGGTCTATCACAATGTTCTTGTCTTCTTCCAATTGATCTGGCACTAGGAATAGGTTCACCTTCCTCACAAAGTATGAGGTCATCTGCATATAATGCCTTATCCGCACTTCAAAGTCATCTTTACAATTGGCCCAAAAGTCTTGAACGCTGTGAAGATGGGCATATTCTTGTCCAAGTGCTTTCTTGATGTGGCCATAGGGATCCATCCGTGGCCTGGCCGTGTGGAGCTTGAAATGATACTTGACCAACTCCTTCTCTGAGTTCTGGGCACACTGGGAATTATAAAGCTCCTGCATCCCTTGGCCAAGTGTAAGGGGATAAGGGATCCCTACTAGATGCTTGCTGCTTAGGAGGGCGTGAATGTGTCATAGCTATCAAGAAAGTTCTAACAATATTATCCGGTCATTAGGGTACCGGGGCAACTTATTTGGTCTTTCTAAGAACCCCTGGGGGCAGATGTATGTAAACTTAGGATATTGTATGAACAAGAAGGCATACTTCTTGAGAAAATCCAGAGCACTATGGGAGACTCTCCTCTCGAAGTCACCCCCGAGTAGCCTGATGATGTAACCTATGAAAGCATCATTCACCCTGTAGTAGTCTTTCTTGAAATTCCTAAATTGCAGTTGAGGGTATTTGTCATAAAATTTGAGTTCCCTACCAGGTTCCTCATCTTGGGCCCTAAAAAAACCACTGTAATGCCTTCGTTTGGCCAGTGAGAATACCAGATAGGATGTCATGTAGAATTTGGAGGTCTTCTTGAAACTCATCAAATTTTCATGGAAGCAATCATTGATTATTCCTCCCCGGTAGAATATAGTATCCTCCTCTCCACGAAGAATCTGCTCGACGAAGTAGACCATCCACTCTTGAAAATAGGCCGTAGTAGGGAGGCCCATTACCTTGATTAGTAGGGTCACTAGATCATGATAGTACTCAAAGAAATTGCTGTGAAAGAGCTCCTAAGGAATATTTACAACATTTCCCCTCTTCTCCTTAAGACAATGTTGATTTATAAGGTTTTTGCATTTCATGGGGTCTTTGTCCCACATTCCCTTGCACTCTTTTTTAGTTGGTAACTCCATCTCCCCAAAGGTATGGATATGGAAGTTCTTTGTTATTCCCTTGGTAGACATGTCGACCAACATGTTCACATCCCTATCTACAATTATTCTAGTTTATGGCTGGTATGCCTCCCTACAATCCATCACTAGTTCGAGGGCAACAAGAGAGGGAGGGAAACTAACAACTTTAGCTATCCTGTTGTTTCTAATTAATCTTGCACCTTCTATCTTAGGGTTGACCCTGACCCTTTGTGTGAAGTCATCAATATCCACATGTCCAATATTAGTGTCAGAGATCTCTTTCCATTTGGTGGTGACCTTAGACTACAATGGTGCCCCTTCGAACTGGTATTTCATTTGATCTCTATCTTTTTTCCACGAGGAGCTTTGCCTGTTTTCTTTCCCTTGTCCTTTCCTGCGATTGCCCCTAAGGCTTCTGCACCTAATTCCATATATTATGCATACAAAGGCACGGTGAGCATAATAAAGCATGAAAACACAAATGGTTAGCCAAAACCCTCCAAAACATTGTTAGATTGGATAATTCATCGTTTGAACATCTAACATTTAGTCAAAATTACCATCAATAGTTCACTGGAGGGAGTTTGGATGGTTCAGGCCCAAGAGGCTGGACTTCTCTAGTCAGAATACTATTTTGAAGGGCGAACAGGGTAGGGCAATCCAGATGGTTTCTCCTGACCTTAGGTTTAGATGATTTGAAGTGTTCATGTGGGAGAGGGTCCAATTTAAGTATGTGGGTCAATGTTTGTTTCCAGATTGGAAGGCATTTGGATCATCATTAGGGAACCTAGAGCCACGAAGAGGGAAAGTTGTTTGGTGTTAGCTATTTGGAATGACTTTGGCAAAATGGCATTCTGGGGGTGGAGTTCCAAAGTCCGAAACCCGCGGGTCTCAAGGACGACTGGTCAATTTTGTAACTCTTTAGTCATTTGGGTGCTTAGACCGCGAAGGCCAGAAAGCTGTTGGAGGATGGCCGTGAGAAATGGTGGGCCACAGATAGAAGTCCAGTGGGAGCAACCCGACAGACTGGACCTGAGTGTGGATTTTGCATCATAATTTCTTCATTGAATGTTGATGGTGATTGGAGCATCAGGGTCTGGAGGCCAGAGGGACGGTTTGAGTTTTCTCTTTAGGATGGCCGAAACGAGACGGAGTCCCAACAACAAAAGTCTGGTGGTTGGGGCCCGACGAGGGTTAAGAACTTAAGTTTCTTGATTTTGACTCACGTGGTAGAGAGATTACCGTGGTCCGGGGACCAGAAGGCAACCCTCCGATGTCCATTCGAAATGACAATGCTGCAACGACGGTCCGTAGAAGGAGGTTCACGAATTGGGGCCCGAAGGGCACTAAGATGTATCAGTTACTCAGCGAGCCTGACGACGGACAATAGGGCAGGCTCCGAGGCTCAGGCAGGTGATGCAAAAACGCCATTTGAAATGGCGAAAAGGGGTTGGCACTCCAGAGGCAAAGTTTCAGGGTTTGGAACCCGTGAGGCATCCCGCTATTTTGAGTTATGTTTTGGGTTTCAAAGGGGGAGGCAACGGAAAGGCTCAGGCTCGAAGGGCGTTGTCACTCTTTGCAAAGAATGGTGCCAGGGCGAAATAGTTCTGTGTTTAATTCTTAGGTGTTTTGAGGGATTTTCTTAAGATTTCATTACATGGGTTTTGTAGCATTATCTCTCCTCTATCAAATTCATACAATTTCATCCATTTCCAACCATTATTCGAACATGAAATCACAAAAAACTTAACAGGATGGTGGATGGAAAACCTACCTCAAAATCATGGTGAATATAGCTAATGAATCCGCGAGGAATGGCGAAGGGAAGCACCGGGCGCGAAGGCGACAAAGGCTGGGAGGTCTCTGTACTACTCTAAACTTCCTGACATGTGGAAATGACATGTCGACATGATTATTTATACCCTTAAGTGAATTTAATGCACCTAATTAATGCAGGTTCAACGAGAAAAAATTGGTGAATTTGAATTTTGGGACAGTGTCAGGAGCTCCAGAACCCGGAGGTCGAAAAGATGTGAGATCCTGGCTATCTAACATGTCAAGTAGAAATGGAGAGGGGCCCGAGGTCTAATGGTTGGATAGATGTGAGGCGATGGCCATTTAGAATGACGAATCCATAAAGGAATCCCGAGCAAGGAAACTCGGTAGATCGGGCTCGACAGTCACGAAGGATGACCGATTTGCATCGCATGTTTATGAAACAAAAATAAGGGAGCCAGACCCCGGTCATCGGAAGGATGCAGACCAAATTCCGCTTTAAGAGCATATTCAACAAGGAAATCCGGTAAGGGAAACCTGACGAGCCAGGTCCGAAAGGCCCCAAGGCTGCCTGCAAAAGGCCAAGTGCCAAAGGAACTCTGTAAGGATTAAGGACTTAGAAAATTTGAGGGGGTGAAACATGGCCAACTTAGGATGAGACTTTAAAGGTACATTGACCATTCAAGACACCAAAATGGGGCACACACAATGAGGCGACGACAAAATGACCCAACAAGGTGAAAGAAGGAGAGGGTCCCCGTTCCAAATGGGGCATGTGTGCCACAAGCACAACAAATGGCGACTCTGTTGGGAGAACGCTCCTGGTGTTCTAAAGATAAATATTCATCCCGAACCCAGAATCTTCGGTTTCGCATACCAGAAGCCAGTTTCCAAGGCTGAACTAAGAAACAAGTTAAGGATGGGAGCCTTGATTGAATCACATTGCAGAGTCATCATGGAAGTGTGTGCATGGTGAGTTCATTCATTTTCTTCAGGAACCACATAAACAACTACTGATCGGGAGGGACAAGCTACATAATTTGTCTAACCCCAAAAGTAACCTAGACATTGCTCCGTTGCCAGTCAAGCATCCATAGCCCCAACAGAGTTGTCACTTTGACCCCATGAACATAGCTCTACTACCACCCAAGCGTCCAAAGACCCAGTAGAGATATTCATACACCCATATGGTTACATAATTTTGTGTTTTCTTTCTTTTTCTGATATTACTTTGTATTACTTTCATTTCTTTTGCTCAACTGTGTAAGTAGTAAAGCTCACTATGGGTTTGGAAATCATAGTGGTCACTGGAGCAGACTTTAGATTTTTTACTTGTCCAACCCTCCCAACAATTACCACACAATTCTTCGAAATTTTTTTAAGTGCGTATCGTGTATGATCCATGATGAGCATAAAATATTCAAATAAGGATACAACCCTAGATTATTTCAGAGTTCAAAAGAGGAAACCAACACCTGGGGCACTCATAAATCGGTAGAAGGGGAATGAAGGCTTATCTGGAGAACAAACAAGAACGGGCAGCAGATTGAACCATTCATCAAGCCGAACATGGCCACCACGAAATAAACGAAGAGACCCCCTCATCAAAGGAAAAATAGTCGGGCAACAAGCAAAACAAAAAAAATTAGGAAAGCAAAGCAAGGAAACCTATCCTAACCTATATACAAATATTTACAGGAACAACTCTAAAAGAGCTCAGGCTTCGAAGTAATGCTTTAGGTGCTTCCTATTGATAGGAAATGAGACGTCCTCACCAGTTAAGGCTTTTAGGCGGAAAGCATTGTCTCCCAAAATTTCAACTATTTGAAAGGGGCCAAGCCAAAGCATGTCGAATTTGTTGTGTCCCCCTTTATTTTCGTGGGCCTTGTCCCAATATAGGACTAGATCAGCAATTCGAAAGGCCTTGATTTTGGCTCGGTGATCGAACCATCTTTTGAGTACGCCATGATGTTTGGTGAAATTTTCTATTGCACGGTCACACACTTCTTCTAAATGTAACAAATCAGCCAGGCGAGCTTCTCTGCGATCCCCTTCTTCATAAAAATCATTGATGAATAGGAGGGTGGGAATTTTTTAGGTGTATCAGAAAGATAAGCTCTAAACCATAGACCAGATGGTATGGGGAATCACTAAGGGAAGCCTTATGGTGTGGACGATCTGCCCAAAGGGAAATATAGAGTTGGGTATGCCAGTCTTTGGGATTCCTATCAAGCAATTTTTTAATCATAGTGATCAAGTTTTTGTTGGTGGATTTTGCAAGGCCATTGCCTTGAGGGTAGTAATTGGATGATAATTTAAGGGAGATGCCATAATCAAAGGCCCAACTGGAGAATTTAAGCAAGGAGAAGGTGGGGCCATTATCACATACCAATGCATATGGGCAACCAAAGCGATTTAAAATAAAACTTTCAAGGATATTAGTGACTACCTCTGTGGTACATTGCCTACATGTAATAGCTTTTGTCCATCTAGTGTGGTAATCAGAGGTGATTAGAATGTACCTATGACCTGCAGATGATTATGGGCTTACCGGAACAATGAAGTTGAGACCCCACTACGTGAATGACCTTACCTCCAGGATTGGTTGTAGTGGGACAACAACATTCCTCTATTTATTCACCGCAGTATGGAAAATGTGACACACACAGACATGGTTTTGAGAATTCTTGAAGACCATAGGCCAATAGTATCCTCCCCTTAGGATTTTATGTGTAGTAAAAAGACTAGAGCCATGACCCATGCCAAATTTATCATGAAACTCATTCAAGACCCGATCTGCCTCCTCTTTGCCAAGGCATCTCAGATAGATGCCTTCATGGTTCCTCTTGTACAATATGGCTCCCTGCAACATGCAATCGCTGATCTTCAGTGTAAGGGCATGTTTCTGGACCCCCTATAAGTGGGGAAAACATCTATGATTCAATAGATAGTAAACTATGCCATCATACCACTCTCCTGGAGAGACATCCTCCAACTCGTATTGTTGAAATGTAAGTTCAAGTCCGACTTTGGCTGCTGCTTCAGCTATTGTCCTTGTAAAGGGTTGTCCTCTAACCAATTTCATTGGTTGAATTTCCATGTCATATTCTTGCAATAGGGTCACACATTTAGCTCTACGTTCTCCCAACTCATTTTGCATGAGCAATGTCTTTACTGTGGGGTTGGACACGATGGAAAACACTTTAGTTCTCAAGATGTAATGCCTGAATTTATTGACTCCACAGAAAATACCATACACTTTATTTTCAACATTGTGATATCTTAGCTCAATGTCCTTTAATGGGGCACTCATGAAGGCAATAGGGTGCTCATTCCCATCACTGTCCTTCTGAGTCAATAAACTGGCACATGAGTGGTTTGAAGTGAACGAGTAAATACAAAATGGCTTCAGATAGTCGGGGCTGACCAACACGGGTGCGTCGGAAATTTATTTATTGATCTCTTCAAAGGCTTGCTTCACCTCTAGAACCCACTCAATCTTGGCGTCTTACTTTAACATAGCATTGAGTGGCTTGACAATTTCAGCAAAGCCTATGATAAAATTTCGGACAAAGTTTATCTTCCCGAAGAAGGACTTTAACTCTTTCTTGCTGCCTGGCAGTTGGATCCTCATGATAGCCTGGATGCATTCAGGGTCGATGGAGATTCCCTTTCCTGAGAGGAAATGTCCGAGAAACTTTCCTTCAGTGACCCCAAAGATACACGTCTTCGGATTGAGGGAAACCCCAAAATCTCAACACCTTTGAAAAACTTTGCACAAATAAAAAACGTGATCATTTTGTTGCTTTGAGAATAGAGTCAAATCATTCATATAGATGATTATGCATTTTCCAATTAGATCCTTGAAGGAAATGTCCATTGCATGTTGAAATGTCACCCCAACATTTATGAGCCCGAATGGCATTCGTCTATAGGCAAAGGTGCCCCACTTGGTGGTGAACTACGTTTTATATCGATCCTCGTACTACACCATAACTTGATTGTATTCAGAGTACCCATCCAAAAAGGACATCATCTGGGAGCCATTAACTATCTACAGTACCTCATCCAATGACGACACAAGATAGTTATCCTTTTCTGAGGCTCTGTTCAGGTTACATAAATCAACACACAACCTGATTTCTTCGTTCTTTTTTTTGACCGAAACCAAATTTGCCACCCATGTGGGGTGCCTAACCAAAAAATAATCCTAGCGGACAACAGATTTTGCACTTCCTTATATATGATTGGTTCTAGTAGAGCATTGATAGGACAATGTCGCTGTCTAAATGGTCTTACATCTGGTCTAAGAGGGATGGTGTGAGTGATGATTGAGGTGTCATATGTTTTTAGATCCGTGTAGCTCTAAACAATGACATCGTGGTACTTCCACAAAGCATCCACTATGCCCCTCCTTTCTTTTGGTGTGAACACCTTGCCAATAAACACATTATTTGCATCCTTAGTTGTTCCAAGGTTGTAAGTGTCACACTGGCCACTGATGGCGTCCTTCTTTGCTTGTTGATCCTGTCCTCTGATATGATCCAGGTCAAATATCCATTCTAGTTGGACCATTCCCCTCGGGATAGTGTTGGTCTTGAGGTTAATTGTCCCTTCTATATCTAGCTCGACCTCTTCAGGCTGAATCTCATCAATTATTTGGGTAGCAAACACATCAGAGCTGGTGATAAAATCCAAGATGTGTTTGTCATCATTAAACACCTAAAAATTTGCCACATTGTCTGGCACAGATGGAATGGAGGTGAGCTCAATGATAAACCTTTTAAGGCCAGATAGTGACAATGGCTGCAAGGTGCTAGTTGCTTGTGCTAGAGCATTGGTGGTGAGATTTTGAGAGTGTGGGATTAGTTGGATATTGAATGCATCTAGTCCTTCTAATAGATCCCATACCCTATGCCTATAATTAGTTAGTCTCCGGTCATAGCGAGAATAAAGATTTATTACTTGTTTTATAACTAACTCCAAGTCCCCAAAGACTTGTAACATTTTAACCCCATTTCTCAATGCCATAAGGAGGCCAAGGACCAACGCCTCATATTCCACTACATTATTAGTGTAATAAAATTGAAGTCTATGAGCAGTAAAGTATGACTTACCTCTAGGACTGATTAGCTCGAAGCCGGCTCCAGATCCGTGCTTGGATTTGGACTCATCGAAGCGCAACATCTAGAACCTGGGAGAGTTCATGACCTTGGAATTAACATATATGACATTTTCTTCGAACGACGACCTCATTCCAACAACCTTTTGAGGTGGTGTGGATTCCAAATGTATCTGATCTGACAACGTTAACTGAGTCTCTTGCTTGGGAGCAACCTACCCTTTGATATGCTCAATTACTATTTGGCATAGGCAACATTCAAAATCTAAATGAGCAGCATTGTGCACCCTGCACCAACTAGGCAGCAAGAGTTCTTGAAAAATCATTCTAGCTCCCAAACTGAGCTGATCTTGTACAAATTTTTTCATGAAGTCTTGGAATTCATCCAACAACCCAAGGTTACCATATTCGTAAGAATCCTCATCATCAGGTTCAATCAGCATCTCCGTGCTCTAAGGAATATGGGCTAGGTTGACAGGTGGACTGCACAATACAAGAAGAACCTCCTCAGTTGCTTCTTCTTTAAAGCATTCTTGTTCGTCTAATTATGACATTAGAGAGTAATTCCCCAACTCCGTTTCAACAAACAATGCTTCATTTGTGTTGTTTTATTCCATGATCATAAACTTCATGCGGGGCTCCTGATCTATATAGATCTGGTTTGGTATCCCCTTACATGGTAGCCAAAGGCGGGAATAGTCAGTGACGACGTATCCATTCAGTGCTCGGGTGAAATACTTGCCCAAAATAATGCCATAAGTATCAGGGATATCAACAACTTGGATGTCAATGGTTTGTTGTATCCTGGGATCAACAACAATCTGCATGGGTATTCTATTGATTTCTCAGTCTTGTCAAGCTGTGTCACTTTACGCCACCAAGGAGTTGGAACTATCCCCAATGCCTTGCACACATTCAAGGGCATGACATTAGCAGAAGCTCCTGAGTCAAGCAAGCAATTATGAAGGATCTTCCCAAATATTCTAATGGTAGTCAAGAGGGGAGGAGTTTCAAATTTTCCCTGAAACATTCCTCCAGAAACATCTACTTGGGCCACCTGACCTTTATCCTTATCACTGCCCTTGTTTTTGGGCCTGTGTCTTATATGTTTCCTTGGTGGGTTGCTTATTTGCTTGCTGATATTTAGGAAGATCAACCTTCTTGTTAAAATCTTGTCATACAACCGGTTCACTCTGTTGATCCTCAAACTAAACCCTCTTTGGGGGTGTGTCCTGGGCTGGTCTAGATGGAGAAGTCCCATTGATCATTCTAAAGAAGGCATTCCTAATAGTTGGAACTTTAAGTAGCTCGAAGGCGGACACACTTAACTTAACCTTCTTAAATTCTTCTGCAATATACTCTCCCATTTGCTCAATTCAACATCATAAGGGGCACTCTAGGAAGAGGCAGCAGGATAATTTTGGTTTCGACCCTATGGTCTATTCTTTTTAAAGTACTATGTAGGTACATACGGATAGCTCGGGTTGTTGCTTGCATTTGGTTTAGGAGGGGTGCTGAAATTGTTAGGTGGAGTGGAGGTCATGAAAGGACCGCCAACCTGACCACCGACCTGCCTATTTCTAAGGTCATACGGAGTAGTCCTTTGGTGAAACATATGGAATTCATCTTCCCTCGTCTCTTCTTCATCTACCAGACCATTATCTACTGAATCAAAAAGCTGAGCCAAAGGACTTTTGGTTCTTACCTCTTCTAATTTGTCATTGTTGCTTGTAGTGACATCCTCCTTGGCCACGTTGTTCTCAGCCTTTAGGAAGGGAGTCTGCTTGACCACCAACACTGAGGAGTCATATGGTTTGGAAGGGATGAGGTCCCTGCATCCTGAGTTGTCTATGACATTCTGGACTTCAATTTGAAAGATTTTAGCAGCCGTCAGGAATTCTAGACAATCCAATTCTGAGTGCCGACTTGTTTTATGGATGCGGCACCAGCCAGATAAGGAAGCCTTGGCTAAGTATCCTCCACTTGTATTCTTGTCATTGTTACTGGGTTGGTCCAAGGGAGTAGGAATGCCACCATTGTTGGGCCTAGTGTTCCATGTCCAATTCTATCTTTGGGAAGGCCTTCTGTTAAAGTTCTACCCTGAATTTTGACCCCTATCATAATTTTGTCTGGAAGATGTGTCAACATCATGGTTGTCCCGACTGTCACAACTGTCCCGATTGAGGTTGGCCTAGATGCTTCTTTACGAAACCTATAGTTGATTGTTTTGATTCCTCAAGTGGGTCATCTCCATGGACATTTTCTTGATCATTTTTGTTAGCTTGTTGATCCGATCCTTCTCTGTGTTGCTCGACTGTGAGGATAAATTCTGAAGGAAAATAGGTTGTGCAACCAACTTGTTTTGGTGAGCAGGCGAGAATTCAGAGGCTTGAAGGTAGGCCAAAACTTGGGGCAGTTGAGAGTGGACTTGTTACTCCCGGGGCAGCAAATACTGCGGAATTAGAGGTGCTTGGTTCATTGGCTACCCAAGTGAGGCACTATAGGCAACTGTTGTACCAGAATCATGAAGGGCATCTGATGCTGCAGAGCTTGAGTAATCCCTTGAATCTGCATGGGATGGGCGACCTATCCCAAAGAGGGAAGCGGGTCAGAGATATTCTGTCCCAAGTCTGTGCTGGCAATGAAGGCCTCTGCATAGGCATCCACCAGTCTAGCAGGAGGCGGTCTCATCCTTTTCATTGATGCTATAGTAAGATTTTCCAATGCTGCATAGTAGACATGTAAAACAACAACATCATTGAACACGTATGGATCTTGTAACCGAGTGTATTCTCTATGGAATCTATAATTAAAGGAGCTGATCGGTTCATTAATCTCCCTTTGGACTGACATAAACTGCCGGTATGACTCTGAAGGGATGATTACGTTTTTGAAATTCTCCAGGAAAGAATTCTTCAGAAGGTTCCACATGTTAATTGATCATGTGGGCAAGTGCACGTACCAGTAGAATGCTTCCTCTCCCAAAGAGTAGGGAAAGAGTCGACAAGCCACATGTTCATGTATGATTTGCATAGTCTTCAAGGCTATCTCAAATATCTTAATATGTTCCTCTGTTGTCCTCTATGGGTCTTGAGGGTTGAACTTCATGCAAAAGCTCTCAGGTTTCTTTGGCATATCATGATAGAGGTTGAAGGCCAAAGGAGATGGATTATTGCCCAACCACGCCATGGGAGAGGGTGGTGGAGGTGGTTGCGCCAGATTGAATTGCGGCTGCAAAGGGACAACGACAACTAACAAGACAACTCCCAGAAGTGGGACTGCGTTGGGCTGGAAGGAAACGTCTAGCCCTTGGGAAGTGGTAGCCTAGAATTTTTCTTGAAGCGGATGAGCAGGAGAACGTACTACCAAAGATGAAGGAGAAGACAATGGCAAATGCATAGAAGAGGAGGATGATGGTAAAAGTGAAATGGGCTGGTCGGATGTAATGGAGGTAGATGCTTCCCCTCTCTTAGCTCTCTTAGCTCAAGTAGGGGGCGGTAGCTCTTGGAATTCCCCTTTGTTTGGTGTAGAACTTAGTATTTCGTAAAATCTCTCAAGGGAGAAAGACCCAATTCGATCCAGCTTAGCTCCATAGAGGCCCTCCTTCTAGCACCAGTTTTGTTGATGTGTGTTTTGGCATACTTTCTCAACACAGGCAATGCGTAGGTGTGTCACCTCTCTTGAAAGGAAATCTCCAACACAAGTTACTGAAAATTACCCAAAGGTCTCTCGGGTGTCAAGTTATGACTTGCATGGAGTATCTCAGTTAATGTTTGATGTGATCTTGCTGGTAATCATAGGGTGGACTTACGAAAGTTAGACTGGAAGAACATTGGATCTACAAATGGAGATTTAAAGATGGGAAAGTTGTGCATTTTGTAGGTTCAAACAATAGTCTTGAACTCCATTTTATCTTTGAATTTAGCTTTACAATGTGCAATGAACCTCAACACAGTTTACTTATTAAAAAAATGAAAAAGGGCAAGGAAGAGAAGAGGTTCCTGGACCAACAACTAGCAATGAATAGTGATCATGAAGGTTTCCACTGTGGACAACTTCCTTAAAAAAAAAATTCACTTAACCAAAATTTTCACAGTGTCATGAAATCTATGCTATCTTCTAAGGATTGCAAATTTTTTATCATCCATTCACCATGTACATGCATGAACAAAGACAAAAGTTTAAAGAAGCTTTGAATTTAAGTCCAAACTAACTTTACACAACCATCTACCAACAACAAACAACCAAAAGTATGGACAAAGAAGGCATCTACACAACAAAAATATTCACAACTATAGAAAAACATTACTAAATCTATCAAAGAAAACTAAAAGTAACTGAAACTACAAAGTAAATCTAACTAAATCAGCTAACTATTGGAGATGAACCATGCAACATGCAAAGAAACTTAGAAATTCACCAAAGTCAATGTATTTCTATTAAAATTTCTACAACACATAAGTACAACAACTCAACTCTCCCTTGAAAATGAGAGGAGACCCCTATTTATAGTGTCCAAAAAGTAGAACATGTGGCCAGGATTAATTTTCATTATGTGGCCAAGATTCACCTTACACTAGGGTTTCACCTACCCCCAAATATATTACATTTTAAAATACAATTTTCTCCTTATCCCTATTTTGGCTTCTAGTGGTAGCACTATAGCATTTTATCTTCTTGCTGATTACTTCTTTTGCTGCAACTATTTTGTAAGGAACTCTTCATCAATAATAGGGTTGCCTTCTTGCTTCTTCACAACAACATACTCCATGAATTTTAGAATCATCGGCTGGAGTTTACCAACTTCTATAATTTCAGATCGCAGCAGTTGGTAACTCCATTCCTTGGAGTTGTCAATGAGTTTTTCCCAATCTTCATCATACTTGGCAGTGTGGTCCCTGAACAACTCAGACTGGGTGAAGGCTCGAGCAACGAAACTCATGAAGTCAATGGTAACCTCACCCAACATCCCATCTTCCATCCTCTTTTGGAAATGAGGCTTTACTTTCTCTGGATTAATTTGGACAACAGACACATCGTACCTCATCATTAGCTTCAAGTACCAACTACAATCCATCCAAACCTCCTTGGTCCAATCGATATCTGGATTTGCCTTCTCAAGCACCTGCTCCAACCTTTCTTTTCGATGTTCAAAATATCGCTTCCATACATCCATCAACCAATGATCATCCTCCTTGAATGCAAACTCTTTTCCCAAATCTCACTTGGCAGTTTGAGGATAGCCTCAATCTTTGGGTAGGAAGACTCATATTTACTTGGGAAGTCAATGCAAAGTTTTCTCGTACCCTCAAGATACTTTTGTACATCTAAGAACTTGTTTGCTGTTTGAACAACACAATTAATTCCCATGTTTCTAGTATTCAAGACCTTCTGGAACCAACTCTTTGTGGTCTTATCTAGGTTCTTTCTTCTTTCAAGTTTATCTATTTGTTCTTTGGACAAAAATTGTGGCAGGGTTGAAGATGTGGTAGGATGCTCCTTTGTCGATGCCCATTGCTAAATGTAAGCTGTTAAATCAACCACTTGTGCCTTGAGCTCTTCCTTCGAGATTTTATCTTGCTGAATTAGATGCACCACCATGGTGACAGACTCCTGGAGGTGATCTACTTTTTGTTCCCTAGTGGCCATTCCCAAGTCAAGGGTGGTGATGTTGTAACTTATTCCTTGTTCTCCCACCATTGGTGTAGCTACCTGCACTGCTCTGGATCCAGAGACATCCATTGTTACCCTTGATCTGATTCTAGGTTTCTTCTCCTTCTTGGTGCTAATTTGAGCTCGGGCTAATATAGCCTCCAATCTTGTTTTTGGGTCCTTAGGAGCAGGACATTTCTTCTCTAGTTGCTTTTCCAACCAATCGGGAATTGAGGAATTTTCCTTGGGTGATTCCTGGTCACCCTCCTTTTCCTCTTTTCTAATTTCAATATCTTTACCATTAAGAGCTTCTTGCTCTGTTCTTGTATCCTCCTTTTCTTCATTGGAGTCCTGGATGAACACTATGCGTTTGATGGGGAACTTGATGGGTAGGCGTTCCTTGGGGTCATCTTTCCCTTCAACATCTTTTTCTTCCTTTCTTCATCATGCCCATGCTCCTTGGGCTGCTTAGTCTCTAGGTTATCATGAGTTTCATCCTCTTCTTTAGTTTTATCTCCTTTCTCTTCTTCTTGTTCACCATGAGGAGGCACCTCCCTATTATGCTTGGGGATACAGTCATGTTCCTCCATTGGAGACCCCTTTCCTTCTATCTCTGTTGTGGTGGCCTTTTCTTCAATAATAGGTTGTTTTTCAACCTCCTTCTCTTTGATCTCCCTGAGCTGCTTGGCTAGCTCCTCATCAAGCTCGGGGTTAGAGGTCTCTTCAATAATCTTTGCATTTAAACCCTCACCATCATCACTAGAGGATTCATAGGTGACTTCATCAATTACTCTATGCTCATATACAGGGTGCTCATGGTAGTCTTCTGCCTCCTCTTCCAACCTCTTAGCTACTTCCATTTGTTGCTGTCTGTCCAACTCCTCAGAAATCTGCATGGCAGCCTCCATTGTGGGTGGCTCAGTAGGAGGAGGAGGAACTGGGAGACTGGTTATTACTTGGGCAATGGGAGCCTCCACTACTGGGTTTGCAAACATCCCTGAGAGTTCATATGAAACATTTTGCATATACTTTGTGAAGGACTCTGGAAGGGTAAGGGAAGGCATTGCAGTCGTTGTGGTAGCAGTTGGAAGAGAAAATGATGGGTACATGGATGATGAGGAAATTGGCAAGGTGGTGGCCGAGGATGAATCCACCGATATTACCTGTGCTATGGGAGAGGTAGAGACAAGGTGGACAACGTTGTCTACTGTAGGCGGAGAGGTAGCAACTGCTGCGTGTGGGATAAGAGGGGTGGTAGCAACAACAACAGTGGTTGCAACAACAAATGAGATAAGTTAAGACTATGGTTAATCAACCACCATTTCCTTTCCCTTATGGAGTGGATCTTCTTGAATTATAGGAATTTCAGTGATGCTACTTAATTTCTTATGTTTCTTGGAAGGTTCTCCTTCTGAGGCCTTTCTAGCATACACCTTTGGATTACATTGTTGCTCGTTAGTCTCTTTTATTTTCCTCAAGCGTGTGAGTGGAGGGGATTTTGATGTTTCTTTCATTGATGTAGTAGAAATCCCACCATATGATTCACTTGGATCACTCTCAAGCCCTTCATAAGTTAGGACTACTCCTTATTACTTTAACTAGGAAACTTGCCCATCAATCCATTCTTTCGTATGAGCCTCAATGGGCTTGGTGAGAATGTTGAGGTCATCGACCTCTTGCTCATTCCAATCAATTAATGGTAGTGGAAAATTAGCATTTGCATTATATCTGGGGTCTATCATAGTGCTCTCATCTTCTTCCAATTGATCTGGCACTGGGAATAGGTTCACCTTCTTCACAAAGTATGCGGTCATCCACATATAATTCCTTATCTGCACTTCAAAGTCATCTTTACACTTGGCCCAAAAGTCTTCAATGCTGTGAAGATGGGCATATTCTTGTCCAACTTCTTTCCTGATGTGGCCATAGGGATCCATTCGTGGCCTGGCCGTGTGGAGCTTGAAATTATACTTGGCCAACTCCTCTGAGTTCTTGGCACACTGGGAAGTATAAAGCTCCTACATCCCCTGATCGAGTGTAAGGGGATAAGGGATCCCTGATAGATGCTTGCTGTTTAGGAGGGTGTGAATGTGTTGCACCTGTCGATAAAGTTCTAACAATATTATCCAGTCATTAGGGTATCGGGGTAGCTTATTTGGTCTTTCTGAGAACCCCTGGGCACAGATGTATGTAAACTTAGGATATTGTATGAACAAGAAGGCATACTGCTTGAAAAAATCCCGAGCACTATGGAGACTCTCCTCTCGAAGTCACCCCCAAGCAGCCTGATGATGTAACCTATGAAAGCATCATTCATCCTATAGTAGTCTTTCTTGAAATTTCTGAATTGCAGCTGAGGGTATTTGTCATAAACTTTGAGTTCCCTACTAGGTTCCTCATCCGGGTCCCTAAACAAACCACTATAATGACTCTATTCGGCCAGTGAATATACCAGATAGGATGTCATGTAGAATTTGGAGGTCTTCTTGACATTCATGAATTGTTCATAGAAGCAATCATTGAGTATTCCTCCCCAGTAGAATGTAGTATCCTCCTCTCCACGAAGAATCTGCTCAATGAAGTAGACCATCCACTCTTGAAAATAGGCTGTAGTAGGGAGGCCCATTACCCTGCCCTGTAGGATCACTAGATCATGATAGTCCTCAAAGAAATCATTGTGAAAGAGCTCATGAGAAACCTTTGCAGCACTACCCCTCCTTAAGCCAATGTTGATTTATAAGCTTTTTGCATTTCATGGGGTCTTCCTCTCACATTTCCTTGCACTCTTTTATGGTTGGTAACTCCATCTCCCCAAAGGTAGGGATATGGAAGGTCTTTGTTATTCCCTTGGTAGACATGTCAGCCAACACGTTCCCATCCCTATCTACAATTATTCTAGTTTCTAGCTAGTATGCCTCCCTACAAGCCATCAGCAGTTCGGGGGCAACAAGAGAGGGAGGGAAACCCATAGCTTTAGCTATCCCACTGCTTCTGATTAACCTTGCACTTTCTATCTTAGGATTGACCCTGACCTTTTGTGTGAAGTCATCAATATCCACATGTCCAATATTAGTGTTAGAGATGTCTTTCCATTTGGTGGTGAACTTAGACTGCAATGGTGCCCCTTGGAACTAGTATTTCATTTGATCTTTGTCTTCTTTTCCATGACGAGCTTTGCCTATTTTCTTTCCCTTGTCCTTTCCTATGACTGCCCCCGAGGCTTCTGCACCTGATTCCATATATTCTGCATACAGAGGCAAGGTGAGCATAATGAAGCATGAAAACACAAATGGTTAGCCAAATCCCTGTAAAACATTGTTAGATTGGATAATTCATCGTTCAAACATCTAACATTTTGTCAAAATTACCATCAGTAGTTCATTGGAGGGAGTTTGGATGGTTTGGGCCCAAGAGGCCAGACTTCTTTGGTCAGAATGCTATTTTGAAGGGCGAACAGGGTAGGGCAATCCATATGGTTTCTCCTGACTTTAGATTTAGATGATTTGAAGTGTTCATGTGGGAGAGGGTCTAATTTAAGTATGTGGGTCAATGTTTGTTTCCAGATTGGAAGGCATTTGGATCATCATTAGGGCACCCAGAGCCATGAAGAGGGAAAGTTGTCTGGTGTTAGCCGTTTGGAACGGCTTTGGCGAAACGACATTCCGGGGGTGTAGTTCTGGAGTCCGGAACCTGCGGGTTTGAAGGATGGCTGGTCAATTTTGTAACTCTTTAGTCATTTGGGTTCTCGGACCACGAAGGCCAGAAAGCTGTTGGAGGATGGCCGTGAGAAATGGTGGGCCAAAGACAAAAGTTCGATGGGAGCAACCTGACAGACCGAACCCGAGTGTGGATTTTGCATCATAATTTCTTTGTTGAATGGTGATGGCGATCAGAGCATCGGGGTCCAAAGGTCGGAGGGACGGTATGAGTTTTCTCTTTAGGACAACCGAAACAAGATGGAGTCCCAACGATGAAAGTCCAGCGGACGGGGTCCGACGAGGGTTAAGGATTTAAGTTTCTTGCTTTTGACTCACGCGGTAGAGAGATTATTATGGTCCGGGGACCGAAAGGCAACCCTCCGATGGCCATTAGAAATGACAATGCTGCAACAGCGGTCTGCGGAAGGAGGTCTGCGAACCGGGGCCTGAAGGGCACTAGGATGTATCAGTTACTCAACAAGCCAGACGATAGACAATAAGGCGGGCTTTGAGGCTCAGGCAGGCGATGCAGAAACACCGTTTGAAATTCCGAAAAGGGGATAGCACTCAAGAGGCAGAGTTCTGGGGTCTGGAACTCGTGGGGCATCCCGCTGTTTTGAGTTATGTTTCGGGTTTCAAAGGGGGAGGTGATCAGAAGGTTCGGGCCTGGAGGGCATTGTCACTCTTTACGAAGAACGACGTCGGGGCGAAGTAGTTGCGTGCTTAATTCTTAGGTATTTTGAGGGATTTTATTAACATTTCTTTACATGGGTTTTGTAGCATTATCTCTCCTCTATCAAATTCATACAATTTCATCCATTTCCAGCCATTATTCAAACATGAAATCACAAAAAATTTAACAGGATGGCAGACGAAAAACCTACCTCAAAAACCTGATGAATATAGCTAACGAATCCGTGAAGAACGACGAAGGGAAGCACCGGGCGTGAAGGCGACGAAGGCTGGGAGGTCTCTGCACTACTTTGAACTTCTTGAAATGTGAAAATGACATGTCAGCGTGATTATTTATACCCCTAAGTGCATTTAATACACCTAATTAATGTAGGTACATCGGGCAAAAAGTTGTTGAATTTGATTTTCGGGACGATGTCGGGAGGTCCGGAACCCGGAGGTTGGAAAGACGTGAGATCCTGGCCGTTTGAAACGCTAAGTGGAAAAGCAACAATGAAGAGGGGCCTTGGGTCCGATGGCCAGAGAGACGCGAGGCGACGACCATTTAGAATGATGAATCCATGAAGGAATCTTGGGCAAGGAAACTCAGCGGACCGGTCCTGACAGTCGCGAAGGACGATCGGTTTGCATCACAAGTTTGTGAAATAGAAATCAAGGAGCTAGACCCCTGTCATTGGAAGGATGCAGGACAAAGGCCACTCAAAGAGCAGATTCAATAAGGAAATACGGTAAGGGAAACCCGATGAGTCGGGTCCGGAAGGCCCCAAGACCGCCTGCAAAAGGCCAAGTGCCAAAGGAACTCCGTAAGGATTCAAGACTTAGCAAATTTCAGGGGGTGAAACATGGCCAACTTAGTATGAGACGTCAGAGGCATGCTGACCATTTAGGACACCAAAATGGGGGCATGCAAAATAAGGTCGTGACAAAATGATCTAACAAGGCGAAAGAGGGAGAGGGTCCCCGTTCCAAACGGGGCATGTGTGCCACAGACACAACAAGTTGATTATTGAAGTCTTTGTTGATGACATTATTTTTGAAGGTGATGATGATTTGTGTATGAAGTTTGTTGATGAAATGAAAAGTGAGTTTGAAATGTCAATGATTGGAGAACTGAAATTATTTTTTGGATTACAAATCACTCAGTTAGAAGATGTAATCTTTATATCTCAGTCCAAATATGTAAGAGGGTTATTGAAAAAGTTTGGCATGGAAGACTCAAAGCCAGTTGGTACACCTATGGTAATCAGATGCAAACTTATGTAGAAAGATGATTCTCCAAAAGAAAATCAAACAAGATACATGTCAATTATTGGTGGATTACTCTATTTGACTTAGACTAGGTCAGAGATAATGAATGTTGTATGCATGGTTGCTAGATATCAAGACGATTTGAAAGAGTCTCATGTGACTACTATGAAAAGAATCTTCAAATACCTGAAAGGGATAGTTGGATTTGGTCTTTGGTATCCTAAGGATGATGATCTTATCCTGAGCACTTTTATTGATGAAAATTGGGAATGAGACGTGGATGACAAAAATAGTACTAGTGGTGGTGCATTCTTCTTGGGGAAGAAGCTGGTATCTTGGCTAAGTAAAAAGCATAATTTTGTTTCCTTATCTACTGCTGAGGCAGAATACATTGTTGCTGCAAACAATTGTACTCAAGTGTTGTGGATGAAGCAGATGCCGAGAGATGTTAGAATTGAGTATGAAGAGCCCAGTTCCATATTCTGTGACAATTCAAGTTCCATAAACATTTCTAAGAATCTAGTGTTGCATTCAAAGACAAAGCATATATCCATCAAATATCACTTCTTGAGAGATAAAGTGAGTGACAAAGAAGTTAGACTGAAGTATGTACCTACAAAGGATAAAGTTGTAGACATCTTTACTAAGCCATTGTGTAAGGATACTTTTGAGTACCTTAGAGGCAAGTTAGGGGTGATTTCCCCTCCTGATCAGAACTAAGTGATGTAGGTTTTTGCATCAGTCCATGAATTCATAGCCATATCTTATTTCGGATTGATGTTGTGGTGAGTGCTACTCAAGGGGAGTAGTCAGATGTGCTAAATATGTGGTTCAGATCTTGTGTAACTTTACCATTGATGTCAAAGGGGAAGACGTGTAATGTGAAAAACCTTGTAAAATCTAAGGGGGAGAAGTGAAAATCAAAGGGGAGAAGAGTACTGTGTGAAGAGTTAGTTGTGTTGATGGTGTATTTTTCACATCATGTGTTGCCATCAATGCCAAAGGGGGAGATTGTTGGATATTGTGGTTGTATTGCTGATATGCAATTGCTATTGATGCCAACACTATTAGCATTGGTGATTCTGAAGGCTGTATATGTCGAGGATATTGAGAAAATTAGAATAAATATGTTGCAGGTAGTCTGTGATGTTGTGAAGATCCGAGTGATGATAAGTTGTGCACGTTGATTTTTCAAGTGTTGCACTTTAATGGGTTTGTTTCTAAGTCTATCCAGTTTATACCCCAAAGATTCAGTGGTATGCATCAAGATTTATGTAGGTTGTGCGTTTTAGTGTTCCTACAACCTTTTTGTTACTATAGCAGGTGTTTTTGGAAGAAGAGGATGAAATTTTGGCAATTTCAATTATTGTGTATGTTCCTATGATGTTCATGGATGATTCTAGATTGTACTCTATCCTTGTTGCATGTCCGCGTTGTTTGGCGTGATCGTGATCAAATATTTTTCTGATGTGTGTTCGGGTTTTCATGTTCTTGGATGACATGATTGTGGTAGCATGTTGCAGATCCTTGTGGATTAATATTTTCTTGTCTAGCATGTTCGAGGGTGTTTTTTTGGGTCCTCACTATGTTGTGACTGACTTGTGTTGGTGTGCATTAATATTTGTTCATGTATTGAGGCCGAAATTTTTAATTTATTCTTTATTTATGGTCGACAGAGTTGTTGATGCAAATCAATGTAGTGAATATATAAGAGCAGTTGTTTTCCTCATTTTGAAGTATGCTCGGTGTATGTGCGAATAAAGATCAAGTCATTCAAGTGTAGAGAAGAGTGTGAAGGATTTTGAGCAAAGTGTGAAGAAGTATTTATGTGCCTAACTGGAACTGTCATTAGGATTTTGTAGAAGCTAATTTCTTAGTTCAACCTCATCAAATGGATTTAATCTGATTATTTTGTGTAAGTCAGTGAGCCTTCCTTTGAGTAGTGATCTCTAGGTAGTGTACCTGAATGCATGTGCATTCCCTATTCATCCACCATATTTTTTCCCGTAACATGATTTCCACGTATAAAATCTTGGTGTTCATGTGTGTTGTTGATTTATTCTTTCACTGTTAATTATCAGATTTGAGATTAAATGTTAAATGTTTGAATAAGTCTTAATTATGTGACAACTGATTCACCCCCTCTCAGTTGTCTATTCTTGTTTTTCCAACACAACCTTTAGCTAAGTTACAAACTCCTTCCCCACAACCATGGGTTAATGGGGGGATTCTAGATTCCTCCCAATAGGCTCAAAACCCACATAATTTTACTGGAGGATCTAATTCTACAACTCACACACCCATAGTAAATCTTGCAGAAAGTGAGCGTACCACCCATTTGAACACAAAGGTAGAAACCTTGAAGAAAATTTTATCTCAGGTGACTAATGAGATGGGTCAACTTAAACTTAACCCCTCTCAAAGTGAAAATCAAAATTAGGGTTATCAAAATCAGGGAGGATTTTCCAATCAAAATAATTATTCCAATCAAAACCAGAGGAATTTTCAAGGTCAAAACTTCCCCAATCAAAATTATTAGAACTAGAACAGGGGATACAATCAGAGACCAAATAATAATAGGAAGTCGAATATTGGGCCAAACAATGGGGGAGTTCCTCATAATTATCAATCTAATGAAGACAAGCCTCACACTGTAAATGTTGCAAATTTGAATCTCATGAAAAATTGGTGTAGGTTACATGACACTGCTTTACATTCTGAAGTTAATTTCCCTGGAATGGAAAAGGTTGTCAAGATAGCACAAGATGACTCCCAACCACCACAAGGAAATCCCAACAAAGTTAGTAGGTTAATGGACATAACTATGAATTTTGAATCCATTGATGAACAATACCAGTTTCCCATGCAGGGAGAGAACGAACCAGAGGAAGATACCTACGATGCTCAGGCCTTTCAAACCAAGGGAGGCCATTTCCTGAAGAATCTGAACAAGGGGCCATTTACCACATCCGTCCCGCCTAACACTATAGTTCCCCCAAACCAGAACACTAAAAATAATCCACCTCCATCGAAAGGCCCATCTGATTTGCAGGACAAAAGGTAACTTTGCTTTTTTCCCTAAGTTTCTGATGAATAATGACATAGAATTCAATTTCGTTTTAGAAATGCAGAAACATAGGACCTCTTTGTCATTTTTTCGACATTTTGAAGTGGTGCCCTGCCCAACATGATATCGTATTGAAATCCTTGGAGGAGGTAGATAAGTCAAAAGGAAAGAATAAGGTGACTCCAACCACTGACATGAATGTAGCCCTATACAAAGGTAAGATATGAACACCCTCATTTCTTTTGAGCCTGATAATTTATGGAAAGAATTTACTCAACTTCCTTTTAGATTCTGGAGCCTCAAGTAATGTCATGCCCTTCTCTATTTGCAAAAAGTTGAGTTTAAGTCCGGTCCAGACTCACAAGAAAGTAATATAATTAGATAAAACTGAAGTTAACGTCGTTGGTGAACTAAAGAATGTGCATTGTAGATTGGATCAAACCTACAGATCTAGGCATATAAAGATATTTAGGTGGCTGATATCCTTGAAACATACGACATGTTGCTCAACCGAGAGTTGATGAGAAGTATTGGAGGTTATCTTTCCCTAGATTTCTCACACATGTGGCTCCCATGGAAATGGGTGGCAACTCAGATTAGGATCGAAAGTGAACCTCATTTGAAATATATGAGTACGAAATATGATTGTCCTAACAAAGTGGCATATTTTGAAACTAAGATGGGGGTGTATAGGATGTTAGAAACCAAGATCAGACATGCAAACCAAAAGGCCTTCCACAAAAGAGAAAAACAATAAAAAAGCAGAGCTTTGCATGAAGATGTGCAAATTGATATATTCAGAATTAGGAAATTAAAAGAGATGATTTGCTTTATAAAAAAAATGTATGCAACCCTCATGTTGACCTAAAAGAGAAACCCTAGTGTGCACACTTAATAATTAATCAATTATTAATGTTCCTAAGTTTAGCTTAGGTAACTAAAGGAATAAGTGACTTAATTAATTAACCAATATGATATAATTAATAATGTGTAATAACTTATTACTCTAACACCCCCCCTTAATATAAACTTAGGAAGTAGCTAAAACACTAGAAAAAAGATGCATGAAAGCAAAGATGGGTCCCAACAACTAGGCCTGATCAGGTACCCATTTACAAATGCAATGAAAGAGTAAGAGAAAGAGGAGAAAACCCAGTGGGACAAACGCCCCCTCAATGAGATGACCTACTGCAAAGAAGAACTGGAAGAACACTATGGAGTAACACTAGAACCTGAATCCGACAAAAAAAGAAAGATACTTCTGTTTACAAGAAACCATATCATAATCATAATAATGCAACAACATACCCGATGCCACATAACACTCAAAAATGCCAAACAGGAGCAACCCTGGAATCTATGAAGTAGCAGAAGATTATTAAATTATGTGATACTGAAATGAAGTGCAAAGATTCAAGTTGCACCCTCCCAACTGCCAAAATATCCAAGGAATCTCCAAAACACCCATCGGGCCAAATCTGGAATAACGACAAACTTGGAATAGATACAGAAAAAAAGTGCATGGACAACAACGTAGAGCTCTGCAATACCTTTCCAACGCCACAAAGATAGCGAAAATCAGAGATCGTGGCCAAAAGTTATGAGCTCGAAAGCGATAAATGAAAATTTGAATTCAAACAACAATAAATGTAGCTAAATAGAAAAATACTAAAAAATAAACTACACCACCGGATAGTGCTCGAAACCAGCTTTCTGACGATATCTCGTTTGCCCGATTTCAATATTGTATGCCCAGGTTATGCCAAAAAGAAAAAATATGCTCCTTTAGGCAAATTAGGACTAGGAGTGGGCAAAGAGGGTCATACAGCCGCTGACATCAGCACTTTAGGAGCAAAAAATTGACGGCCATTTGGCCATCGCCGCAAAAAATCGGCCCCTGTACAAAATTTTTTTGGGCACCTGGTCACTAATGTGACCAAAGGCATAGCGCAGGGGGCTGGAGTCGGCCGAGGGCTGGGCGTGAGGGGCTTGGTCCCCCATATGACCGCGAGCGCAAGAGTAGAAGCCCTTAGGGGCTGGCGTAGGGCCCTCGATCGTCCATGTGACCGGGGTGGACCCGGGAGGAGCCTGTGGGGGCTAGCTGGGAGCTAGAGGGGGAGCCACTGGTGGTGGCGGCAGGCCGGTGGCAGAGCCATTCTTAATTGTGAGCGTCGGCCCAAATCCCAAGAAATACATTTTTTTTGCATTTTTTTCAAAAATTGTGCCTCGAAGTGTGTGCTAGAGAGGTCGTAGACCTCCCTTGTAATTTTGTTTTGCCTTTCAGATCAAGTGCTCAGAAATTGACCAAACGACAGGCGTCCTTAGGGTTTTTGGCCGTTGCGAACGTGATAGTGACCTCCGTTCATGCTTAAAATGCTCTGAAAAATCAGCTATCTCCAGAGCTTGCAAAAAATCACCGAGCTTGAAACCCTTACAAATTTCTTCAAAGATGACCAAAATCAGAAAAATAAAAGTCAATCCTAACTTTTTCTAGCGATCGGAATCCAATGGTGAAGCTCGATCTGATCCAAAATGCCGCATGATAGACTTAAGGCATGAAATCCTTGAGGAACCCCGAATGAACTCTGCAATGATTTTCTCAAAAATATGAGAAGGGGTTGCATGTCAAGGCTCTGATAACATGTTATAAACCAAGATTAGACATGCAAACCAAAAGGCCTTCCACACAAGAGAAAAACAATAAAAAAATAGAGCTTTGCATGAAGATGTGCAAATTGATATATTCAGAATTAATAAATTACAAGAGATGATTTGCTTTATAAAAGCAATGTATGCAACCCTAATGTTGACCTAAAAGGGAAACCCTAGTGTGCACACTTAATAATTAATCAATTATTAATGTGCCTAAGTTTAGCTTAAGTAACTAAAGGAATAAGTGACATAATTAATTAACCAATATGATATAATTAATTAAGTTTAATAACTTATTAGTCTAACATATGAGAGAAGAAGAAATAATGACCTTCTCAATGATTAACCTTGAACACTCACAACCTTTTGAACACAGTGATCCTATGAACACTGTCAATCAACAAGATCTAATAAGAAAATTACAAGATAGGTTGGTTTTAGGAGATGATGTTGATTTATGGAGTTTGTTACTCCCAAACTGGTGTAGAGTCCATTACTAGAACCATTATGAGTTGACATGTCAACCCTATGTAGATATTCTAAATCATGTTTGTTAGTCAGGAGACACTTGTGAACACCACCCCAAATCATCTCTAAGTCAGTTCCCGTTTAAGGTTAGAGATGTAACTATTTCGATGAGGAACGATCTTACCTAGGACGAGGTCACTCCCCATGCGGGACAAACTCAGGTCTTATTGTATGATTCACAGAATGATACTGAAGAATCTCAACAGTTGTTCAACACACCTGCCCTAGCTAACCTTCCAATTCCTAAGGGATTGCTCGAAAAGATAACCAATTGTAGGAATGTTGATCAAGGTGGGGTGCAGGGAACAACTCCTGCACAAGTTTCAAATTTGAGTGAAGTACCTGATGAACATCATTTACACAAGTCTCCTGAGCCTCACATATTGAACTAGTCTGAACCGCCATTTATTCCTCGCAAAAAAACACCCACGACTCACCCCAAGAAGGAAACCCTAGCCCTAGACCAACTTTGGACCCTTAAATTTGATGGTTCCAAGTCTAAAACAAGGAGTGGAGCTGGAGTTGAACTAACAAACCCGAAAGGGAAAAAATATTTTGCTTCTTATAGGTTGCAGTTTGGTTGCACTAACAACGTCACAAAATATGAATCACTTGCTAGAGGACATATGTTTGTGCAAATGTAGAAGAAAATTATAGCTCTGACATTCATGGGGGATTATGAGGTAATTATTAAACAAGTTCGTAGTCAATATACATGCCATAATAAGAGGTTGGATACATATAGGAATAGGATATGGAATCTAATAGAGGATTTTGATACTTTTGGAATCAAATTGATTCCCAGAGAAGATAACCAGATCGTGGATGCACTGACTATCGTTGCAAGTACTTTGGAGCCCATGTAGGATTTCAAACTAAAAAGTTTCTCTGTGGAATTAGTGTCCATTCCTACTATCCATAACAACGTCTAAAATTTACAAGTTTTTGATGATGACTAGCATATTCTCGCTTTCCTCAAAAGTTCAGATGTATTTGAAGGTCAGATAATTGATGAATTTGATCGAGATCAGGGAGATTGGGATCCAAAAAATTGTGATGCAGAAGGCATAATGAACCTGAAATCCAACAACATTCCTAAGGGGATGGTGGCATTGGAGAGGATCTTTGATTATGATCCTCAAGCTCACGAAAAAGTGCATGCAGATGTTGAAGAAGGGAAGTATGAGTCATATAACTTAGCAGATTCAGGTTCGGAGAAGAACATTTTTATCGGCAAGACTTGTCCCAAGGAAATCAAAGACAAAATCTTGGGAGTACTGAAAAGAGACATTGCAACAATAACCTGGGGGTATGAAGAGTTGAAGACTTTTGACACTTCAATAATCATGCACACCATCCTGCTAAAACCTAAAGCAAAGCCATTATGACAAAAGCAACGCCTAGTCAATGCTCTCATTGAACCCTTAATTCTTAAAGAGGTACAAAAGCTACTGTCGGTGAGAATAATTTTTCTAGTAAGGCATTCAACCTGGGTTGTTAATCTGGTCCCTATCCGTAAGAAGAGTGGAGAAATCAGATTATGTGTCGACTTCAAAAATTTGAATAAAGCTTTAGAAAAGGATAATTACCCACTTCCTTCCCTCGATGAGGTGTTGCAAATAGTAAATGGTTCACATATGATGTCATTCCTAGATGGATATTCAAGATACAATCAGGTGTTGGTCAACCATGAAGATAGAATGAAAACTACCTTCACTACCAAAAGGGGGACATTTGCATATAGGAGGATGCCGTTTGGTCTCATTAACACTAGGGCCACCTTTCAATGTGCAATGGACATGGACTTCAAAGATTTGGTAGGTAAATACATTATTATCTACATGGATGATCTCACTATGTTTTCAAAGAACAGGGAAGATCACCCAATAGATTTGTCAAAAGTGCTGGTTAAATGTATACATTATGGCATATCCCTCAATCCAAAGAAGTGCGTATTTGGGGTTTCAGAGGGGAAACTCTTGGGTCACACAATATCAGAGAGAGGAATATCAATTGACCCTAATTGAGTGGAATCCATTCTCAAGTTCACCATGCCGGGTAGTAAAAAGGAAATGAGATCTTTCTTCAAAAAGATAAACTTCGTAAGGAAATTTATAACCGGGTTTGCGGAGATCGTCAAACCCCTAAATGAAATGATGAAAAAGGCTGCAAAGATTGAATGGAGTAACGAGGCTAAGGCTACCTTCATGCAAATAAAACAGTCTATCACAGAGGTTCTTGTTCTAACTAGTCCTAATTATTCACTACCTTTTTATATTTAATCTTTTGCATCTGATCATTCATGCACTGCTGTCTTGACACGACGAAAAGATGAGGGAGACGAATGACCCGTCACTTTCATGAGCTCTCCATTCAAGAACGCTGAAGTCAGATATCCACCTTTGGAAAATAGGCTTTCATGCTGGTACGATCTATTAAGAAGTTCAAGCACTATATCCTCTGCAATTAGGTCACTGCCATAGTTCTTGAACCTGCAGTAAAGTCTCTTCTGATGCAAAGCAAATTGGGAGAAAGGAGAGGGAGCATAAGTTAACTTAGGTCTTCATTTAATTAATTAATTCCTAAGTTGCATTATTAAATAAATCATAAATAATGTTGTTGAGATAAGATTCCTTCTAGAAGATGAGTTGTCTTTTCTAGAACTTATCTTTATCATGTCATGATTCCCTAGGTAGTTAGTTAGGGTTTCATGTTGTCACATGTAGTGTGATTTGAACACTTGGCAACATCTTAGACATTTTAGGTTTTGCTCTTGTCTATATAATCAGGCATATGTACTCTTGTAACATATTCTAGATATCAATAAGATAATCTCTATTTCCATGCCCTTAGTTGCAACACTTTTTGTGTTGTTGAATTTCTTTTTGGAAAGATCCTTTGAAGTGTGCGTAGCTTCATTGGATGATTCAACATCCATTATTCCAACATGGTATCAGAGCCATTCTAGTGAAGATTCATCCCAGGATCAAGAAAGTTGGGCTAGTGAGATTCTTGCAGGCTTGAAGGTTTCCATTGCAGGCTACTTGACTCCACTCGGGGACCAAGCTGATTTTTGGAGTAGATAGAGTTAGATCCGAGCTCGCCATTATCTTCAAAAGACCTCAAAACCCTAGGATCACCTATTCATTCATCAAAATCGAACACATCAATCCGAGAGCCATCAAAGGTTTTTTAAAGGTTTGCAAAATCAACTGATACGATTCGTATAAATTTATAGAAAAAAAAATCATTCCTGTCAGTTTTCCTATGGGGCAAATTTTTTTTAATCGCAGGCTATTTCATTTTTTCAAAAGAATTCGGGCTTATATATCTATAGTTTGGCAAAAAAATTATTTTCGGCTTTTCTATAGTTTGCAGAAAAATAATTCTCATCGACTGCAATTATAATTATCAGTCGGCATAAGGATTTAATTTATAAATGTGCGGGCATTTTCTTTATCATCGGCATTAATGGGGTTTAATTTTTAAATCTGCGGCATAAAATTATTTTGGTCGGTATATAATATTTTCTCCGTCGGTATATTTTGATCGACATTGTTTTTGAATTGCTTTTTAAGCAACATTAAAAAAAACAATATATATATTGCTTGTCAGCTTGTTTATTCATAGTCTGCAGGGAAGAGATGCATTCATTATTCCTGGCAGAGGGTACTTGGTCCCATCACTGCAAGACTTTGTCCTTGTGTTCCGGCCATCCTCCACTTGGTCCTGCCGTCCTCTTGCTGGTTGTTTGTCACCGACGTTCCCGCCGGCCGTTCCTTTTCACCACTTGGTCCTGCTATCCTTATATTTGGAGCTCCCACCGGCTGTTCCTTTGCACCGCCAACCAGAGCCCTTCACCACCGACAATCTCAGCATCGGCTACCGGCACCCGCAGACTCTTGCCGGCTACATCCTGTCGGGCTCCATCGAATAGGCTCCAATTACATTGGCGATCGGGGATATCACCAAAGGAGGTGGCGCCACCACAAATCACCGCTCCGGCCGACCTCTCAGCCCCACCATCACCATCAGGGTGGCACCTTTTTTGTTGCCACTTAAACCCCCGCGGTCACATCAAGAACCAGGGGCCGAGATTGTTTTGCCCGGGGTGCTATATTTTTGCACCTATTTAGCTTGCAGGCCCTCAAAGGGAAATTTTTTGAAATCGCCATATCTTCGCGTCACGGTGTCCAAATTCGACAAATGAGATATTTTCAGAAAGAGGATTCAGCCTAATTTTCAGTGGTGACATCTATTTTGCGAAATTTTGCTTCCAAAAAAATCTACATCCATTTGAAGTCAGATCTCCCATTTCGACCTCCGAGCTCACAACTTTCAGTCAGTTTCTCCGATTTCGGTGATTCAAGTTGCGTCTGGAAGCTATTCGAGAGATCTATCATTGTGTTCATGCACATTTTCCAGATTCAACCCTAGGTATTATTTATTCAGTATTTTGCACATTTGGCTTTTTAACTGATTACTTGGACATCTTGAGTCCTGGAGAGGTTCTATCAATTTGGGAAGACTTCATTTGTAGTTGCATATTATCTTTGGAAGTTTTTATTTGTTGTTGAAGGTCATTGTCTTTGTATTTTTGGAGAATTTGATTGTACATTATGGGGCTTGCATATTATTCTTCTTCGACTATGTTGCACAAGGACAACTATAAACAATGGCGGGATGGGATCATACACCATATCCAATCACTTGATTTATTTCCACATCTGTATGGTATAGTTTCCCATCCGAGTGAAGGTATTCATGAATTTTCTTGGAGTTGCAATAAATACACTATTTTAGAGATCATTGGAATGCAAGTTGATTGTGATGTTTTGAGTTCTATTGATCATTGTGATTGTCCTCATATCCTTTGAATGCAACCCTTCTAGTTTGACTGGATCCTACCTTTTAAGTGAAATCTCATGAATAGTTGCTACATTCTTTATTGCTCCTAATGTAGTCACCCACTCTACTCCCAACACTATATATGTTACACCCATGAGAATAAAAGCATTGGGAAATAAAGTTGATACTCTCCCATTGTTAATTTAATGCTATGAAATTTTCTTGAACAATTGATTTTCCTTGCCTTCGATTGGTGAGAAAATAGGTATCTACCTAGCTTTCCATAATCATTGTAACATATAACATAAACATAAAAAGGTATACAACATATTTGATGTTATTGATTTTTATTAATATTTATATCTTTCATTTGGTGTTATTGATGTTTATATGTCAAATGATATGATTGAGTGATCTACCCCTTGGAGATGGATTGTAGATTCAATGTTTTTCATCACTTGGGTTTTGTGCAACAATTTCAATATGATTGAGATATCATGTAATAATTGTGAGGCCTTGCATATATGTTGGAAAACTAGTAAAAGTGATGCCTAATACTAGATGTGCAATAAATTAGTTTTTTATCCTCATATCGGTGCCACCATGATCATATAACATGGTGTATGTGGAGGAAGCTTAGATTTGGTCTAAATAGGATCTTTAAGTAGCTTGATCATGCCTTGTTTTCAGCTTAGTCTTTCTTCTCTTTTACCAATTATTAACCAAATGTTTGCTAGCTCCCATCAATTAAGGGTTGAGACAAATCATCACATTTTAAGAAATGAAGGAATATGTCAACTTTACTTTCAAGAGGAAAGGATTGAGAACTATTTTGATTTCAATTGCTCAATATTTTAAGTAACACATTGGAAGATTTTGGTGTCCCTTTTAAGAAACTAGAGAGCCTTTGAAGACTTTCCTTAATATCATGTTTATAAGTGTTTAAAGTTATATATAATTGAAATTTGCATGTTTAAACATCATCACTTGAGTAAGGAGAAATGAATATATAATTTTACATTAATAATTTCTTAGTGATTCGAAAGATGCATCCAATTATTCTTTACATATTAAACAAAAAAACATTCACATCAATCTAGTTTAAATTATTTCAATTTTTAATTTTATTTTTATTAAACACACCAAAAGACAAAAGAAAAAATGCCAAATAAACACAAAAACCAATGTAGCTAGGTTTTATTATATTGATATCCTTGGTATATAGTTTACAATGATGTTAATCCAAACTTTTTCTTGCGAGGTAAGAAGAATACAAAGACAAACATAAAATTGTGATTGAATGGGAACACCTAGGTTTTATTATATTGATATCCTTGTTATATAGTTTACAATGATGTTAATCCAAACTTGTGCTTGCCAGTAAGAAGAATTTAAAGACAAACAGAAAATTGTGATTGAATGGGAACAAGAAATTGACGTTATATATATGATCATATAGAAAGGCTGGACATAACCAAGCAATGGTTGATCGAGTGGACGGAGTTTATAATAAGATTATTTAGAAACTTCTAAAAAACAATCAACTACATTTAAAGAAACTTAAAAAGAATCAACAACAATTAAATCGCCATTTATCGTAGATACTGAGGTTTTTTGCGATTTCTGCTATGGAATACGCATAGGAGAAAGAGTACATAAACTAGCAATTGCATTAGAACAATAATACGCACTTGTCCACATGGCGAACGTCTCATCTCTATTTTTCGTGTGCTCTTGTATTGCACTTGCTGGTGTCATCTTTGGAGCGCAAGCAGAAAACCTTGAGTTCACATTTCCTCCTGTATGGAATATCTGCCAGATAGGGATCGCACATTTTTGCGAGCGCGGCGATCAGAGATCATACATGAAACTATCAAGTGGGGATATAAACCAGGCGACATTCTCCTGGATGACTTACAATCAATCAATTTCTCTATGGGACAACTCTCGCGTTCTCGCAAATTTCTCTTCTCATTTTCGACTTCAATCTTCTAACAACAATGAGCGTACATCCCAATACGGCGATGGGTTTGCCTTCTTCCTCGCCCCTTTCGACTCTGAGCCGCCACTAAACTGTACAGGCCGATGGCTTGGTCTCTTTAACCAATCCACCAATGGAAATTCTTCCAATCAGATTGTTGCAGTGGAATTCGACACCTTTAAAAATGATCCGTTTGACCCAGATGGCAACCACGTGGGAATCGATGTGAATAGCATTGTTTCAGAGGTAGATTTTCTCATAAAAGGACTCCCAACTCTTGCTATTTCAAATCGGTTTAGCTTGTGCCTTTTTTGTTTTTTGTTTTTAGCTTCTTTCCAGAAATCTTTTCTTTCTTTAATTCTGATGTTTTTGTCTTTGCTATTTATATTTTTCTTCAGAAAACTGTATCCTTCTCGCATATCATATTTCGTAAAGGAAAGCCAGTGGACGCATGGGTGGATTATGACGGCGTAGCCAAGAGGCTTGACGTGTTTCTTAAGTACTACAACCAGACAGACCCCGGAAAGCCAAAAAATCCAATTTTATCCTTTAAAATAGACCTCCCAAAGATTCTTCCCCAAAAAATCAAGGTCGGCATTTCGGCTTCCTCTGCATATTCATCCGAAGAGCACAATGTTTGGTTTTGGGAATTTAAGTCGCAGATGTCGGCGACTCCGAAGAAGAGCAATGATGTTTTAATAATAGTCTTGCCGTGCGTCTTCACAGTATCCGGAGTTGGCCTTGCGGTTTTAGCGGGGTTGTGGTATTTCAGAAATAAAAGCCGTCAGAAGGGCGACATTGAGATGGACAAACGGTTTGACGAAGGACCACGCAGGTTCTCTTATGCTGAGCTCAGCGTCGCAACTAAAAATTTTAGCCAAGAACAAAAGATCGGAAGGGGAGGGTTTGGCGATGTTTACAGAGGCATCTTGCCTGGCACAAAAGAGGATGTAGCTGTGAAGAGAATATCCCAACGTTCCAAACAGGGAAAAAAGGAATATGTCTCGGAGGTTACGGTTATCAGTAAGCTGAGACACCGTAATCTCGTACAATTCTTGGGATGGTGCCACTGCCATCGAAAGGGCCAATTGCTTCTGGTTTACGAATTCCTACCTAAGGGAAGCCTGGACAAGTATATTTTCGGGGGCACCTGTTTGGAATGGGATCGAAGGTATAGTATTGTTTGTGACATAGCTGCTGCTCTTGCTTATCTTCACGAGGAGTGCGAAGAGCGTGTGGTGCACAGGGACGTGAAGGCCAGCAACATAATGTTGGATTGTGAGTACAGAGCAAAGCTCGGAGATTTTGGACTGGCAAGACCAATTGCGTGTAATTTTGGAAATGGTGCATCAACTGTTATGCGTGGAACAGTTGGATATATCGCACCTGAATGTGTGGTATCCCGCAAGCCCAGCGCAGAATGGGATGTGTTCAGCTTTGGAGCGGTGTGTTTGGAAATTGCCTGCGGGAGGCGAGTGGTGGACTCCCGGTTAGAGGAGCACGGATGGAGACTGGTGGAATGGGTTTGGGATCTGCACGCCCAGGGAAAGCTTTTGACAGCCGCAGATGAGAGGTTGAATGGGATTTTTAATGGAAAGGAAATGGGGAGTGTGCTCCAGTTGGGGTGGTTGTGTTCTCATCCGGATCCCAAAGAGAGACCCGCCATGAGAAAAGTGGTGCATATTTTAAGATTGGACGCTGAAGTGCCCTATGTTCCGCTCACTTATCCGGTAAAAGTGTATGGTGGCACTATAGGTGCTCTTCGAGTATACTCATCTCCGATGTACGGTAAAATATCAACTCCAGAAACCTAAAAGAAAACTTAAATAATTATTGACCTTGTAAATACTAAAGGTTGAAGAATTATTATGGATTTTATCCCGTCGTCTTAATGCAACGATGTACTGTCCATTATGAGGTGTGTTTTGGTTGTTTTTAACATTTAATTAATAGAATTAGTTAGGGGTGTAATGTGATTGTTGTTGTATAATGTTATTATTCATGGTTGAAGAATTATTATGGATTTTATCCCATCATCTTAATCCAACGATGTACTTGTCCATTACGAGGTGTTTTTTTTGTTGTTTTTAACATTTAATTAATAGAATTAGCTAGGGGTGTAGTGCGATTGTCGTTGTATAATGTTATAAAACTAGAAAATATTCATGTGAGTTGTGCTTGTTGTTTTAAACATTTAGTTAGTAGAAACACCTAGTTAGGGGTGTAATGCGATTGTTTGTTGTTGTATAATGTTATTATTATAGTTAATTAATGTTGCAAAAATAAAAAATAAAAATTCATATGAATGTGCTTGATTGTTTTAAACATTTAGATAATAGAAGTATGTAAGGATGTAATATGATTGTTTGCTATTGTATAATGTTATTATTGTAGTTAATATTGCAATTTAAAAAAACAAATCAATTATACAAAAAAAATAAAATAAAAAAAAAATATATATATTCTTATCTTTTTGATAATGTCATATTTATGTAAATTTTGCCTTGCTAAATTATATTATTACAAATATATTTAATAAAATCTCTACCTTAATATTTAATTGGTGGATTTTATTGAAATATTAATTGTAGATAGATAAATTTTACTTTGATATTTATAATAGATAGATAAATTTTATTGTGATATTTAATGCACATTAAGGTAAACAAATATAAAATATGAATCGAGTGTACTCACATTTATTTAATAAGTTTTGAAAATATTACCAATTATTAAATAAAATATGTAAAATACAACCTCTAAGTCAACAGTGTAATTATATTATGATGTATGTAATAGTGCTCATGTAATTCAAGTCATTAATAGATTTTAAATTTGATTCAATGAATTAAATGAATTGCATTGTACATAATTTAGAAAAATAAATACAAAATCCTAATTTTTGCACTGATTGTTGACAATATGAACCAATAAAAACAAAAGATAAAGGATATTTAAAAAAAATTAAAAATAGGCAATGAAAAATAGACTATATAAAATTGTTGGTTAAGTTTTAAATTCTATATGTTCATTGGTTGGACTGTCACTATCAATTAAAAAAACTGTATGCAATAGATACATTTTAGTATTCTCCTTAGGAAGAACTAATAATACAAATGAAAATGGCATTCCCAAAAGTACAACCAAAGAAAACTAAACATCTTTAATGTTGTGGTAAATAGTGGGGCTGCATACCTTGATTTTTAGTTTAATTATATATATATATCTTATCATCAAATGCATTGGGAGAAGAAACTTCTTCTTGTGTTATATATGATATAATGATTTGATGTAGAAGAAATTTATTTAATCATTCAATACAATATAAAATCTTTGCATATATATTTAATTATGGTTAGTTTAAAATTAAATAAATTTGGAGTTAATTATTTTTTATAAATATAATTAAATATATAAAATAAATATAAGTATTTATACATAAATTTAATATGCAAATAATTGTTAATATGTCAAGGATGCACATATCAATGTTTTCATGTTTTGTTCTTTTTTCTGTTTAAAAAATTTATTTGTGAATTTTTCCAAGATGAAATCCTCAATTATGGTTGTGAACCTCATAGTCTCGTAGTTTACTAGAAAAAAAAGTGATGATGTAAAATATAGAAATAAATGAGGACTTCATGGTCTATTAGATCTCACTCACTTTGTTCTCTAATATATGAGTTCTTATAAAGATTGGTTGTCACAACACACAAGTTGCAAAACTAAAATTTCACTATTTTTTTTCAAAGTGTAGAATTATAAGTATGCATAAACTTATTTAGCATTTCATATTACAACGTATAGGCCACATGTTAAGTTTATGAAGATTCTAGTTTAATTTATTATGATATCTTAAATTCAAACATATACATTAGGATTGGTAAGTGTGTGTTAAGTTTCACTTAAGTATGTTGTTCACAATCTTATATAAGCTATGAGGGTAAAGTTGATCATTCGATACATATGTAGATTAACTTTTCTTAAATATATGTATTAACTAGGTTGATGCTTTGAGTTTGTGTTAGTGTATACATCATCTTTTTCATACACACAAGCTAACTTCAGCCTACTTAGGTGTTCATTATGTAGTCATTATGGAGCTGCACACCTCATTGGGGAGCCGGCTAACTACTAGACATAATTCACCTATGTACATCAAAAAATGCATGAAAAACATACATGAGAACATACATGGATACATACATAACATGACGAGACATCGTAGTACGGGGGGCCCACCAGATGCTTGAAACCGACGGATGGGATGAAACGTCCGAGCGATGGTCAAGCAGGAGTTAACGACATCGTCAAGTGCATTTTCCCGCCCGTTGCCGGGCGAAAAAGTGGGTGAGTTAGCTTCGTTGGTAAGTTTTTTTTGTCTAGCACGAGAAAAGTGGAAGGGAATGACGTGGGCCTTTTCTGTTTTGAGAAAGCAAGACGAAAATACTATTTGTTTTGTTTCCTGTCTGCACGTTGAAAGGGAAAGCTGAAGGTCTGAGTGCATGTGGATGACTTCGAGGAGAATACCAACCAAATAACTTGAAGTGTGGAGTGCACGTAGAGAATTTGGAGGAGAATACAGACCAAATCGAGGTGAGGGGTAATTTTGTTGCAAGCAGAGGGTTTTACAAGATGTTTTAATTTGAAATTTGGGAAACCCAATGTGGAGTATTTCAGTTGCTTGAATGTCCTTAAAATCACACTCCTTCCATTGTTGTGTTTAAATTTCGCACCATTGAAAAAAAAAATAGCAAAAAAAATTCTGAATGGGAAACGCAATGCTGGGTTTCAATAAAAAATTGTAGAAAATAATTCTGAATGGGAAACATAGTGCTGGGTTTCATTTATTTGAATCTCCTTGTTTTAATGTAGAGGGTTTTACAAGTTATTTTAATTTGAAATTTGGGGAACATAATGTGGAGTATTTCAGTTGTTTGAATGTCTTCAAAATCACACATTCCATTGTTGTGTTTAAATTTCACACCATTGAAAAAAAAACTGAAAAAAAAAATTCTGAATGGGAAACGTAGTGCTAGGTTTCAATAAAAAAACTATAGAAAATAATTATGAATGAGAAACATAGTGCTGGGTTTCATTTATTTGAATCTCCTTGTTTTAATGTAGAGGGTTTTACAAGTTCTTTTAGTTTGAAATTTGGGAAACACAATGTCAAGTATTTCAGTTGCTTGAATGTCTTCAAAATCACACATTCCATTGTTGTGTTTAAATTTTGCACCATTGAAAAAAAAAATTGCAAAAAATAATTCTGAATGGGAAACACAATGTTGGGTTTCAATAAAAAAACTATACAAAATAATTCTGAATGAGAAACACAGTGCTGGGTTTCATTTATTTGAATCTCCTTGTTTTAATGTAGAGGGTTTTACAAGTTCTTTTAGTTTGAAATTTGGGAAACACAATGTCGAGTATTTCAGTTGCTTGAATGTCTTCAAAATCACACATTCCATTGTTGTGTTTAAATTTCGCACCATTGAAATTAAAAACAACAAAAAATAATTCTGAATGGGAAACGCAGTGCTGGGTTTCAATAAAAAAACTATACAAAATAATTTTGAATGGGAAACACAGTGTTGGGTTTTCATTTATTTGAATCTTTTTGTTTTAATGTAAAGGGTTTTACAAGTTCTTTTAGTTTGAAATTTGGGAAACACAATGTCAAGTATTTTAGTTGCTTGAATGTCTTCAAAACCACACATTCCATTGTTGTGTTTAAATTTCACACCATTGAAAAAAAAAATAGCAAAAAATAATTATGAATGGGAAGCGCAGTGCCGGGTTTCAATTAAAAAACTATAGAAAATATTTGTGAATGAGAAACATAGTGCTGGGTTTCATTTATTTGAATCTCCTTGTTTAAATGTAGAGGGTTTTACAAGTTCTTTTAATTTGAAATTTGGGGAACACAATGTGGAGTATTTCAGTTGCTTGAATGTCTTCAAAAACACACATTCCATTGTTGTGTTTAAATTTCGCACCCTTGAAATTAAAAATAGCAAAAAATAATTCTGAATGGGAAACGCAGTGCTGGGTTTCAATAAAAAAACTATACAAAATAATTCTGAATGGGAAACATAGTGCTGGGTTTCATTAATTTGAATCTTCTTGTTTTAATGTAGAGGGTTTTACAAGTTCTTTTAGTTTGAAATTTGGGAAACACAATGTGGAGTATTTCAGTTACTTGAATGTCTTCAAAATCACACATTCCATTGTTGTGTTTAAATTTCGCACCATTGAAAAAAAAACTGCAAAAAATAATTCTAAATGGGAAACAGAGTGCTGGGTTTCAATAAAAAAACTGGGCAAAATAATTTTGAATGGGAAACACAGTGCTAGGTTTCATTTATTTGAATCTCCTTGTTTTAATGTAGAGGGTTTTACAAGTTCTTTTAGTTTGAAATTTGGGGAACACAATGTCGAGTATTTCAATTGCTTGAATGTCTTCAAAATCACACATTCCATTGTTGTGTTTAAATTTCATACCATTGAAAAAAAAAATAGCAAAAAATATTTCTGAATGGGAAACACAGTGTTGGGTTTCATTTATTTGAATCTCCTTGTTTTAATGTAGAGGGTTTTACAAGTTCTTTTAGTTTGAAATTTGGGAAACACAATGTCGATTATTTTAGTTGCTTGAATGTCTTCAAAATCACACATTCCATTGTTGTATTTAAATTTCTCACCACTGAAAAAAAAAGGTGCAAAAAATAATATTAAAGTACTATCTTATACTACTAATACATAAGAAAAGAGACAAAAGCCATTATTTTTTTCACCAAAATAATAGACCAAGGCCTTAGTACATGAAAAAATACAATACCCACCTTGGACATCAATGAGACCCTAAATACAAAATAAAACCGCAAAGACATGTTCGACTCATAACTATCTTATGGATTAAATCGCTAAATATAGTTCTTTATTTTGGAGCCACTAACACATGTGGGACCCATTTTTATGACAAGATTCTCAACTTCTTCTTCTAGTACTTAAGAAAGGGAAAATACTTTAAATGAGTCTAAAGTTAAATGGAATATGAAAAATAATGGCAAGGTTACCATTAGAATATAAATAGAAGATACCTCTATAATTATACAGTATAGGAATCCAAATTCACATTCTAAGAGTGTTCGAGATGCATGAGATAGAAATATTATTACTATATAAATAGAATCTTAATCCAAGCAATGTATTTGTACAATCCTTATCAAACAATCTCACTTTAATCTCAATTTTAGTAACATCCATATTCACCTATTTATGATTTTTCTCCATCCTTAATTTCATTCTCAACTTCATTCTTGAACCACTTTAGGAATCTATGTTGAAGATTAAAACCATCATTAATTGATTTCATTTTAGGCCATAGTCTCCTTGATATAATTATTATTCCTTTTAGTAGTTATTTATATATTCTTAAATCTAGGGTTATCAATAAACTCAATTGAAGAACCAATGATATCTAGGTATTTTCCTTTTGTATTAGAGGGAGGGGAAATGATATCAATAGGGGAAACATTAGATGGATCACCTCAACACTAAGATTAGAGGGGGTAGGACTTCTACTAATACTAGCTCTACCTATAGGTCTAATAAGTTTAAAGAAGATAACAATAGGAATAGTGAAGATTTAGTGGGATCATTTGTAGTTCCCTCACCAAGACTAGACCTCTTGTAAGATTTAAAAATAAGAGCACTTTTTCATTAACAACCACCCTATGGTTGGATTTGAGAAGTAAGGAATTGAATTTATCACAGTTATAAAGTTAATTTATAAAATGTTGTTGTAGTGGTCCATTTTTTCTTACCTAGAATCTCATTCATGACTTATTTCTCTATATATATTGAAAGGTACAAAGCAAAGCATACTAGGTAATTATGCCTTATATTGTTTACAAAGGGAAAGTTATTAACAAAATATAGATAATTTATACTTCTCATTTAGGGTAAAATATTTAATGAGAAAGAAGTTGAATTCATTTTAAGGAAGAGCCTCCTTGAGAAATCTTAATTATCATTTAATGAGCTTCTCAAAGCCTTTTACGAAAGTGTCAATGTTTTCTTTTCTTTGACATTTTCTCGCTTGATGGGTCTTGGATCTTTTCTTAGACATGCTAGCAACTACAATGTTGAACTCTTTAGATTCTTAAAATTTCAGATCCCTCACAATAACCTTCTTACTCTTTCATTGTACAATGAAATATCTATGAACTAATGGATCATAAGTATCTATGTATTATATAAATGGATTTAGCTCACCCGTCGTAAGGATTTCCAAATAGTAATTTTTTTATTGTATTATTGACAATAATAAGCCTCTATTCATAGTCTCTCATCTCCCATGATAATCTTCCAAACGTACTAGTCCATAAAAAAGTCGAAAATGATGAAATTATTAAGTCTCATTGGAAAAAATGAAAGAAGTTGATTCCAAAAGAGGGATCAATAAGTAGATTGATTGATAGGTAGTATCCTTTACAAATAAAGAGAAAAATGGTGATATCATTGACCTCCAAGTTGTAGATTGTGATAAATCTAAAGGAGTAACCCAAATAAATATTTTGTTAAACTTCAATTATTATCAAGTCATTCAATAATTTTCCCAATATCACATAATTGCAATCAACCCCACTTCTCATAATTATTCCACAATTAATTTTAGTAGGAAAAGATTTTCCATCATACCAATGCAATGTTCTCCATAAAACAACTCATATTGTCTAAAGAAATAGTTTGTCCACTACCTCCATGGTAGAGATGATCATTGTTTCCTCATTTATGGAGTGAATTTTCTTATAGCTTTTAATAATTTTTAAGATATTCCAAGAGGGGGATAAAGGTAATTGAGGTAGTTTAAAATACCGAGGGAATCTCCATTCATCATTAAGGGTGAGAACTTGATATTTAGATAGAGTAGGTGAATAAATATTCTAGAAAAATGTGAAAAATAGAGTCAACATTATTCTCACAAAGATCACATCTATTGGGGATTGTAATGGCTCTATTTTTAAGATTATCAATAATCAATAATTTACTCTAACAAGCAACGTGCTAGATGTCGGAGATTGAATTTATGTAATATATTATTGTTCAAAATCTTCTTCTTTTCAAACACCTCAACATGTATATCATGTTCAAGGAGATAAGCAGATGCAATAGTACACTTCCATATGAAAGAACCCAACCAAATGGTCTATTTTTCCCTATTAAACTAGACTATATAGAACTCTTTAACTTCTCTATAAGGTAGCTAATAACCTCTTGATTGAGATGATTGAGAGGAGTAAATAAATTAATCAACTTTCTACATTAAGTACCATATTCCTAGTAATTAGCCACACAGTATGAAAATAAAGAAGAAAGACCATCCTTGATAGCTAAACAAGGGATTAAAAAATTACGGAGAGTGTTTCCCAACCAAGAATCATACCAAAATCTAGCCTTCAACCCATTTCCTGCATTTCAAATTGGTCTCTTTCTAATGAGTTATCTATAATTTTTTACTTTAATTCATATAAGTAAGACATTATATAAGTTATCCAAATTTGGAAAATCAATAACAAGTAACCCATTGAAGTATTTAGCCTACACTATATTAGGTCAATTGTTATTCTCTTTTACAAGTATCCAAATAATTTTGAATGGTAAACACAGTGCTGGGTTTCAGTAAAAAACCTACACAAAATAATTGTGAATGGGAAACACAGTTCTGGGTTTCAGTTATTTGAGTCTCCTTGTTTAAATGTAGAGGGTTGTCTCATGGTGGGTTTCTTGCTTCTTAAAACCCATAGTTTTACAATATGGAATGTTACAATACAGTATGACTATCTTCCAAATCACACATTCCATTATTGTGTTTAAATTTCAATCGATTGATAAGAAAACTGCACAAAATAATTTTGAATGGGAAACACAGTGCTGGGTTTTAGTTATTTGAATCTCCTTGTTTAAATGTAAAGGGTTGTCTCATGGTGGGTTGCTTGCTTCTTAACACCCACGGTTTTGCAACATGGAATGTTAATTGAATGTCTTCCAAATCACACATTTCATTGTTGTGTTTAAATTTCACAACATTAAAAAAAAAGTGCAGAAAAGAATTCTAAATGGGAAACACAATGCTGGGTTTCAGTTATATTAATCATCCACTTGAAATGTAAAGGGTTTTTTTTATGGTCGATTGCTTGCTTCTTAACACCCACAGTTTTGTTAAGGTGGTAGAATTTTGATTCCAAGTTTTCTTCGACATGGTGCTTCCTGGTGAAGTTGCGGAATGGAAAATCGAGCCAGTACCAATCATTCAACCTAATTTAATGTGGCTCGAGGAGGAACAACTCGACATTGTTTCTAAGCTACGTTCGCTTGCATGGAAGGAAAAGTCCAACTACGCCGAATATTGGAGGGTGATCTCTGTCTTAGCTAGAGAGGAAGAGCGAGCCAGATTTAATAATTTGCTTAATGAGATGCTTGTGGAGATTTTATGGGCTTTGGCTCCTCTGGTTGTTTAGAAAACTTGGTTTCTTTATGCAGTTGTCAAAAAAAATGGTTTCTTTCGACATAAACTGAATCTTTACTTTACATGCATGAAAATTTTGTAATTATGAATAGTGATCGAATTCCTAGGGTGTAATGGAAACAATGTCCGTTTCTTAATGAATTATTGCAACCTTGGTCATTTTTAAGGAGGACTGCGAACAATTATTGGAGAAAAAAAATTTGACAAGAAAGAAAGAGAGGAAAAGGGGGGAGAAGGGCATTTTCTATTTTCAGACAATTTTGTTACACAACCATGGAGCCTTTGAACCCATATTTTGTATTGAGAAAAAAGGATATAAGATTGAATCCTTGAGTTTGTTAATATTTTCTTGATCACAAATGTCTTTGTGCTTCTGCGATCATTCTTCAATATGATATTTGCGGAATCTGTGAATTCTAAAAGAAATCATCTTGTGAAATTAGTCTATTGTTTATCTTTCCTTGTCTCAATATGGAATGTTACAATACAGTATGACTAGCTTCCAAATCACACATTCCATTGTTATGTATAAATTTTAGTCGATTGATAAGGAAATTGCACAAAATAATTCTGAATGGGAAACACAGTGCTGGGTTCCAGTTATTTGAATCTCCTTGTTTAAATGTAGAGGGTTGTCTCATGGTCAGTTGCTTGCTTCTTAAAACCTAGGGTTTTGCAATATGGAATGTTACAATGCAGTATGACTATCTTCCAAATCACACATTCCATTGTTGTGTTTAACTTTTGCATGATTGATAAAATCAATTGGAAAAAATAAATGTGATTTGGAAAACATAGTGTTGGGTTTCAGTTATTTGAATGTCCATGTTTAAATGTGAAGGGTTGTCTCATGGTGGGTTTCTTTCTTCTTAACACCTATGGGTTTGAAATATGGAGTGTTACAAAACCTTATGAATGTATTCAAAATCGCAGATTCCATTGTTGTGTTTGAATTTCACATGATTGAAATAAAAGTGCATAAATTTTTTGTGATTTGGAAAACATAGTGTTGGGTTTTAGTTATTTGAATCTCCATGTTCAAATGTCAAGGGTTGTCTCATGGTAGGTTGCTTGATTCTTAACACCTAAGGTTTTTCAACATGGAATGTTACAGGATAGTATGAATGTCTTCCAAACCACACATTCCATTGTTGTGTTTGAATTTCACATGATTGAAAGAAAAGTGCAGAAAATAAGTGTGATTCGAAAAACATATCGTTGGGTTGTTGGACTGTCTGATTTCCAGCATGTGTTTGTGTTATATTTTATGCGTAGCTCAATTGAATCTATCACCTTTAATTTTCCTCGGTTGAAGCCGGAACGTCCTATTGGTTTGACATGGGTGAGAGCAATGCAAACACATTTTATCTATGTTTAATGAATGATTTTTTTCTTTTTCTTCACACAATCCACACTAATTTTAAGTATTCGTCCAATGTTGTGATTTCCTAGAATGGGGAGAGGTTTGAAATGGAAGAAGCTAGACAAATTGGAGGTGTAAGATGTACAAAATGGAGGCTCTACTTTTTTGTCTTTTGATTTGGAATGGGCTACTATTTCCGTCAACAAGGATAAGGTCCCTGACCTTGTTGTAGTAATTCCTCTTACGAGACTTGATCAGTTCATTTATGGTGAAACATCCATTGAAGGTGTAGAAATAAAATTTTTGGACAAGAAAATAAGAGAACCTACCACCTCCTGTCCCGTCTACGACAAAACTTATAGCAAAACAATTTTGTATAAGAGGTTTGTATATATCAACATTCATTTCTATGGCTGAATGATATTTTACTCTCTTGGTTGAACATGATGAGATGATGCCTTTCTTGTAGCTACTAGTGTCAATACGGTCCTAAAGACAATAGAAACTAGCCTCCACCAGAGAAGAAACCACATAAGACGTTTATACAAAAGTGAGGTTGTCAATACCACTTCATGGTAAAGGTTATGGAAGGCAAACCCGATGTTGCCTATATTATCTACAAAGAAATATTCCACGTAGATAAAAATGGTGAATTTTTCCATGGCATTCATGACATAAGTGGAGAGAAGTGTTATATGTTTTCCACTAATCTATCCACGAAGTGCAAAAGCTATATTGAAAGCCTTTTGCTCATGGACGTCAGTGTCAATGCAATAATGGATAGACACGTCATTGATCCTCTGTTATGTGGCATGATGTCCAAGAGAGATCAATTATTTACAAGAAAGGATGTAATGAATGCATGGCAAAAGGTGCGTTCTACTCACACACAAAAACACAAAGTTGATTCGACAAGTATCTTACTATGGAGTGGACAAGACTTTGACAACTTCTTCTACTTTCAATGGCCCAATGGGAACAACATGCCTTTTGTTATCAGGGTTCAAACTCCATGGATGTTGGATAGGATGGTTAGCTGCTCACACAATTTAGTCATCTCGATGGATTCCATGTTTGCAGCTAACAAATATGAGGTGAGGCCTTACAAACATTGACAAATAGTTCATCATGTTTTCAATGATCTTATTGGCTGTAAACTTCACAATGCTCATGCCGAGTTGTTCTCTCTACAGTACCCATTGTATACTCTCCTCCTTTTCAACGAGCAACAGAATGGTGTGCCGGTTGCGTGGGTAGTCTCCTCAAGAAACAAGATTGAGGACATCTCTACGTGGCTACACGTATTGCTCGAACGTGGAAAAAGAGCTAGGCCCGACTGGAGAATCAATTCATTTTTGACCGATGATGTGACTACAGAGATCCAAGCCATATAGTATGTGCATCCCTTTCTTCATTTGTGTACCTTTCTCATTTTCTATTCATTTTCAATACCACTTTCTCATGCAGTCAAGCGGTAAACAATATCGTTTGTATTGTCTATTAGGGCTATCTTTCAATGCCGTGTGCTCCTATGCCTTTGGCATGTCAAAAGGGCTTGGCTAAAGAATGTATACAAGTATGCAGCCAAGGAAAGGGCAATGGACGTCTTCCGCAGTATTGGAACGATCATGATGGCAATCGTTGACACCGAAGATTGCGTTACTCAGCTATTGAACTCTTTCTTTGAGGAGTTCAATGATCAGGCCCAATTCTTAGAGTACTTCAAGAAGACTTGGTATGAAGGAGAAGGTCGAATTGGTGAGTTGACAATTTTTGTCACCTCGCATGATTCACACCATTCAAATTATTTGATGTTACATCTAGTACGTTGTGGCTTACTTGACTATTGAATGTTTTTTTTCGCAGCCATGTGGGCGAAAAATTGCAGACTATTCCCACATGCCAACCAGGATACGAATGTAGTCATTGAGTCTTACCATTGCATACTAAAAACTCGGTACTTGTGTGATCGTTCAAAAAAATGCAATAGGAGAATGGATTATTTGTATTACACACTTGTGTATAAAATGGAACCATCCTATAGGCAAAATGAAAAGTTGCAGCATTATGGTTTTTTGATGAACAAATATTATTTAAATATGTGATCTAGTGTGGAGTGGGCCGAGGCAATTGCAGACGATGACTGTATTTCCGATGAAACAGATCCTGGACGGTACTAGGTGAAAAGTCAAAGTAGGTCAATGCACTACCTTGTGCAGAAATTTGGGGAGCACCTTTTTGTTTGTGACTGCCCTCGGAGTTTACAGGGGAACACTTACAAACATGTCGTCAAGGTTGCTCACTTGATTAAAAGGTCATTTTCCGTTGAAGGGGTGGTCCACGGTAAGTGAATTTCAATTTGAATTGCGTTACTTTATTGGATTCAATTGTGTTTTGCATTTTCTACATCCTAATACAAATTTCTTCTATGTCCTCATTTAGACGGGGGATTTCAACCAATTGATACAAACATAGATTTGAATGAGACATTGTCAGAGGGGGCCATAGAAGAAATCAATCCTAATGTTCTGAACCCTATGCAAGCTCCTTCTATGACTCATGTATATGATGAACATGTGGTGAAAATGTCTCTTTGGAATGACACTAACGAACTCTTGAAGAAAGTGATGCATACACCACCACAATCTCTAAAACAGGTGCAGTTATATGCAAAATGAGTCGATAGGTTTGTAGAGGACCTATGGCAATCAAATGCATTTCCATTTGAATTCATTCTGGATCCTGATCAAGCTACAAGTACCGCCGTTCGCATGCATCCATGGTTTAGTGCAACCAGGGATCATCATCGATGTCCAACCTGGTGTACGAAGCATTCCGCACAACAATCAGATCACCGAACCCCTTTGGATGACTCCTTTCCGTTGTCTGCGAACAATAGTTTGCATTTCAATGTCAATATGCAATGTGAGACTTCAGGTGCAACTGCTATGGATGTGGCATAGGATACAACATCTAATACGAGTGAGTATGAGAAAACCCATTTCAATTTCTTTATTGTAATAGGAAATGGTATTGCATATTCCTTTTTTCTAGTATGTGCCTGTAGCATGCCATAAAATTTATGATTTCTTTTATGGATTTGTTTGTTCACTTCACCATTCCAATCTCGGGAAAGGAGTCCTCGCTGATGACTGTATTTCATGGGTGTAAACCCAATGGAAGCTATGGTTTGAATTTAATAACTTTGATTACATAAGTCCAATTTTTGGTATGAAGTTATGTAATTTAAGAAGTGTATCCGTTGAATCATGCAGGGGAAGTGAACCATTCAATCTTTGGTTGCTGATCTTTAGAAAATACATAAGATTTCCAATGAAAAAGGATGCGTACAAGTTGGTAACTGAGGAAAGTGCTTTCAAAGGGGCTGAAAGTTTGTTCCTAAAGCATGGGCAGACATTTATAAACATGTTTCATATGGTGGTAGAGCATGTGAAGGTTTGGAATACAATATTATATTAAAGCCTCATTTGATAGATCTTTTTTTGTGCATAAAGTAAGGGTTTAGTAGATCAGCATTGGCTTGAGCCTTTGTATTCGTAAAAGTAGATGATGATTTAAGACCCGCTCCTTTCTAAATTTGGGCTAATTGAGTGCATTTCCAATGGTAGAGTCATGTTTTCTAGCATTCTTTTCAAAACAATAACATCTCAATTTGTGATATGTAAAAATTGGCACAAATGGGTTTCTGGAACAACAAATACCTTATGGAACAAACACTTCAAACAAGGTCTTCTTCGCTATCGTGGAACCCAAAATAGGCCTATTTTATAAACAGAATAATTAAGCCTAAAACATTCTTCAAGCACGACTAATTAAGCTTGAAAAAACTTAATCTTACCTTAAAATTTGTTGCCACCAAGTTTGATAGACATTCACTTACTAAACCTGCCATATTTCACCTAAAAGTTGCCTTATGAAAGATGTGCGATGCAATGGATGTAATCAACGATGTGATCTCCGTCGCTCGGGGAAGGATTCTGGTAGGTTAGGTTTTGTTGCTGGGAAGATGGTTTTCAGATACTTAAGTTGACAAATTTGAGTGTGTTTTCCATTGTGCAACTATTATGTGCATTTTGTGTTTGGAACATATGAAGACATATTACAATGGAATGTTTTCTGAAAGAAAGGGTTGCCACAAAATAAGAAGGTGAACTTTGAGACCTTGTTTTGTTACAGTCTGCAGAAAATAAAAATGTCAGTCAGAAACCACTGTGTTTTCCATCCTGCAACTGTGATTATTTGCATCTTGTGTTCATAACATAAATATATTTTGTACAATTCATTAGTTCATCTCATGTGATTGCAACAAATAAAATTCTCAAATTATTTTCCATGTTGGAAAGGACACTGTCCATACACAGTTACTTAGTTATGAAAAGTTTTCTTTCACTTTCAATTTTTCTAGCAACTGTTTCATGTGTTTCTAATTAGAGAATGTTGTTGTATGTGCTAAGATTTTTGTTCTCTTTCCTTTCAGGCATTGTTCTTCCCATTGTTCAAATCATGCGTTGCCATATGCCCATTGGAGATACTGCACATGTTGCCTCGTTCAGTTCAAAACAATAGGTACAATCTCTTTAGTGCATACATTATCTACATAATTCCACTTTGCTCACTTATTTTTTCATTGTTTCCATTGCATTGACAATGTCCTTCTAATTAGAGAATGCATGTCTACCTTCTAAAAAAGTTTTTTTGTCTATTCATTTCAAAAATTTTACAACCTACTGCTGGAATTCTATAGAAGATGTCTCACAGTTCTCGAGCATGGGTGGCTAGTTGGTTAACCAACTACCACCTATATTTTCCATGCAACATTCTTGCTTGAATTGAGGAACTCAGCCTCCCGTACAGGTTACGAGAAAAGATGTTAAGGAGAATTAATAGAAAAGGTCCAAACCGCACAGATTTGCAGTATGATAATTATGCTCACTTCTTCAATAGCATCTTTGGTGTATGGGAACATATGGGCATGAACGTTCAATATTACAATCTACAAATAGAGATTGTCAATTTATGTGATTGGCCAATGTCTGTTTACCAAGAAATTTGAGACCTTTTCCTAGTTGGATGCATATGGAAGGTGTGCATTAAACCAACGGTTATCATACAGAGGCACAATCTTGCGGATCAGGTGAGCATGAGGTTTATGAGATTCCTGAAGGGGGAATCTCTAATTAGTAATCACAAAGGTCCTGTGGAGGAATGGTTGTTGGCCGTGTTCAAATTCAACCACATTGTCAGGTTTGAGATCCATTGTGTCAGGCCCTCCTTCAGGCTGCTACATGAGAATTACGGGGTGCTAACATTGTATGTTGTCAATTCCACCTTGACAATCAGAGTGTGACAAATGCTTCCAGATGCTCAAAACACAGAGATTGTACCTGTTCGTAAATGGTTGACATAGTCTTCAGTGTGACTAGTATTAAACATGCATTGTAATTTTATTCAGATTGTATAATATTGACTCGAAATATTTTTACATTTCATTCTCTGATGAGTATTGTTCTTATCAAATTTGATGGTGAACTTGAATACACTATTTTGTTACAGTCTGTGTTTTCCATTCTGCAACTTTTCTTCTGCATCTTCTCTTCGAAATATTTAAGGATATTGAAATGGAATGCTCAAATGGAATTTTGAAATCTGCAACTTTTCTTGTCTTCTTACTGTGTGCATAACACTAGATGATGTCTTCTTACTATTTTTCTTAAAGTAAGGGGTGTCATAAAACAAGAAAGTGAAGTTGAAAACTGTATTTTGTTATAGTCTGCAAAAAATAATAAGTGAGCCACAACCCACTGTGTTTTCCATGATGCTACTGTTATGTGAATAATGTGCTGGGCAGATATTGAACAAGAGTGTTTTGTTGAATTAAGGGTTGTTAAAAATTATGAACCTCAAATTCAATACGTTATCTTCTTACTATGTGCATAACACTATTTGCTGTCTTCTTACTATTTTTCTTAAAGTAAGGGGTGTCATAGAACAAGAAAGTGAAGTTGAAAACTGTATTTTGTTACAGTCCGCAAAAAATAATAAGTGAGCCACAACCCACTGTGTTTTCCATGATGCTACTGTTATGTGAATAATGTGCTGGGTAGATATCAAACAAGAGTGTTTTGCTGAAAGTAAGGAATGTTAAAAATTATGAAGCTCAAATTCAATACATTGTCCTCTTACTGTGTGCATAACACTAGCTGTTGTCTTCTTACTATTTTTCTTAAAGTAAGGGGTGTCATAGAATGAGAAAGTGAAGTTGAAAACTATATTTTGTTACAGTCCACAAAAAATAATAAGTGAGCCACAACCCACTGTGTTTTTCATGATGCTACTGTTATGTGAATAATGTGTTGGGCAGATATCGAACAAGAGTGTTTTGCTGAAAGTAAGGGTTGTTAAAAATTATGAAGCTCAAATTCAATACATTGTCTTCTTACTGTGTGCATAACACTAGTTGTTGTCTTCTTACTATTTTTCTTAAAGTAAGGGGTGCCATAGAACAAGAAAGTGAAGTTGAAAACTGTATTTTGTTACAGTCTGCAAAAAATAATAAGTGAGCCACAACCCACTGTGTTTTCCATGATGCAACTGTTATGTGAATAATGTGCTGGGCAGATATCGAACAAGAGTGTTTTGCTGAAAGTAAGGGTTGTTAAAAATTATGAAGCTCAAATTCAATGCATTGTCTTCTTACTGTGTGCATAACACTAGCTGTTGTCTTCTTACTATTTTTCTTAAAGTAAGGGGTGTCATAGAACAAGAAAGTGAAGTTGAAAACTGTATTTTGTTACAATCCGCAAAAAATAATAAGTGAGCCACAACCCACTGTGTTTTCTATGATGCTACTATTATGTGAATAATGTGTTGGGCAGATATCAAACAAGAGTGTTTTGCTGAAAGTAAGGGTTGTTCAAAATTATGAAGCTCAAATTCAATACATAGTCTTCTTACTATGTGCATAACACTCGTTGTTGTCTTCTTACTATTTTTCTTAAAGTAAGGGGTGTAGTAGAACAAGAAAGTGAAGTAGAAAACTGTATTTTGTTACAGTCCACAAAAAATATTAAGTGATCCACAACCCACTGTGTTTTCCATGATGCTACTGTTATGTGAATAATGTACTGGGCAGCTATTAAACAAGAGTGTTTTGCTGAAAGTAAGGGTTGTTAAAAATTATGAAGCTCAAATTCAATACATTGTCTTCTTACTGTGTGCATAACACTAGCTGCTGTCTTCTTACTATTTTTCTTAAAGTAAGGGGTGTCATAAAACAAGAAAGTGAAGTTGAAAACTTTATTTTGTTACAGTCCGCAAAAAATAATAAGTGAGCCACAACCCACTGTGTTTTCCATGATGCTACTGTTATGTGAATAATGTGTTGGAAAAATATCGAACAAGAGTGTTTTGTTGAAAGAAAGGGTTGTTAAAAATTATGAAGCTCAAATTCAATACATTGTCTTCTTGCTGTGTGCATAACACTAGCTGTTGTCTTCGAACAAGATTTGCAATGTCCGGGACAAACCAGTGTGTTTTCCATCGTCCAACAGTTAAGTAAATTTTTTGTTGGAAACGTATGAACAGATAGTGAACATGACTGTTTTTCTTAAAGTAAGGGGTGTCATAAAACAAGAAAGTGAAGTTGAAAATAGTATTTTGTTACAGTCTGAAAAAAATAACAAGCGAGCCACAACCCACTATGTTTTCCATGATGCAACTGTTATGTGAATAATGTGTTGGGCATATATTGAAGAAGACTGTTTTGCTGAAAGTAAGGGTTGTTAGAAATTATGAAGCTCAAATTCAATACATTGTCCTCTTGTTGTGTGCATAATAGTAGCTGATGTCTTCGAACAAGATTTGCAAAGTCCGGGAAAACCCAGTGTGTTTTCCATACTCCAACAGTTAAGTAAATTTTTTGTTGGAAACATATGAACAAATAGTGAACAAGACTGTTTTTCTTAAAGTAAGGGGTGTCATAAAAAAAGAAAGCGAAGTTGAAAATAGTATTTTGTTACAGTCCGGAAAAAATAACAAGCGAACCACAACCCACTATGTTTTCCATGATGCAATTGTTATGTGAATAATGTGTTGGGAAGATATTGAAGAAGACTATTTTGCTGAAAGTAAGGGTTGTTAAAAATTATGAAGCTCAAATTCAATACATTGTCTTCTTATTGTATGCATAACAGTTGTTGTTGTCTTCGAACAAGATTTGCAAAGTCCGGGACAACCCAATGTGTTTTCCATCCTCCAATAGTTAAGTAATTTTTTGTTGGAAACATATGAACAGATAGTGAACAAGACTATTTTTCTTAAAGTAAGGGGTGTCATAAAACAAGAAAGCAAAGTTGAAAATAGTATTTTGTTACAGTTTGGAAAAAATAACAAGCAAGCCACAACCCACTATATTTTCCATGATGCAACTGTTATGTGAATAATGTGTTGGGTAGATATCGAAGAAGACTATTTTGTTGAAAGTAAGGTTTGTTAAAAATTATGAAGCTCAAATTCAATACATTATCCTCTTGCTATGTGCATAATAGTAGCTGCTGTCTTCGAACAAGATTTGCAAAGTCCGGGACAACCCAGTGTGTTTTCCATCCTCCAACAGTTAAGTGATTTTTTTGTTGGAAACATATCAATAGATAGTGAACAAGACTGTTTTTCTTAAAGTAAGGGGTGTCATAAAAAAAGAAAGCAAAGTTGAAAACAGTATTTTGTTATAGTCCAGAAAAAATAACAAGCGAGCCACAACCCACTGTGTTTTCCATGATGCAACTGTTATGTGAATAATGTGTTGGACAGATATCAAAGAAGATTGTTTTGCTGAAAGTAAGGGTTGTTAAAAATTATGAAGCTCAAATTCAATACATTGTCTTCTTACTATGTGCATAACAACAGTTGATGTCTTCGAACAATATTTGCAAAGTCTGGGACAACCCAATGTGTTTTCCATCCTCCAACAGTTAAGTAAATTTTTTGTTGGAAACATATGAACAGATAGTGAACAAGACTGTTTTTCTTAAAGTGAGGGTGTCATAAAACAAGAAAGCGAAGTTGAAAACAGTATTTTGTTACAGTTTGAAAAAAATAATAAGCGAGCCACAACCCACTGTGTTTTCCATGATGCAATTGTTATGTGAATAATGTGTTGGGCAGATATAGAACAAGAGTGTTTTGCTGGAAGTAAGGGTTGTTAAAAATTATGAAGCTCAAATTCAATACATTGTCTTCTTGGTGTGTGTATAACACTAACTGCCGTCTTTGAACAAGATTTGCAAATTATGGGAAACCCAGTGTGTTTTCCATCCTCCAACAGTTATGTATACAAACTATTATACAGGAACCAATTCAGGTTATATGGAGAAAATACTCGAAGATAAATATTTTTTTAGAAGTAAATTACCCTCCTTAAATGGAGAAAAGGTTTGCACAACTAAGTTTGTAGAGGATAAAGAACTCATAGAGAGTGGTGTTTTAGAATATTGAGACTTAAAACCTTACTTTAAAGGTTTTCTAGAATGATGAATAGGGAAGTTTGTAGAGGATAAAGAACTCATAGAGAGTGGTGTTTTAGAATATTGAGACTTAAAACCTTGCTTTAATGGTTTTCTAGAAGGATGAATAGGGAAGTTTGTAGAGGATAAACAACTCATACAGAGTGGTGTTTTAGAATATTGACACTTAAAACCTTACTTTAAAGGTTTTCTAGAAGGATGAATAGGGAAGTTTGTAGAGGATAAACAACTCATACAGAGTGGTTTTTTAGAATATTGAGATTTAAAACCTTACTTTAAAGGTTTTCTAGAAGGATGAATAGGGAAGTTTGTAGAGGATAAACAACTCATACAGAGTGGTGTTTTAGAATATTGAGACTTAAAACCTTACTTTAAAGGTTTTCCAGAAGGATGAATAGGGTTTTCTAACCCACCAATATATGCTTTGCTTTGTCATTGGCATTTGGGTAAGGGTACACCATTAAAATGAATACTTTACCAATCACATTGTTGTCATTACCATATGGTTGAAGGTACATAATGAGAATCAAGGGTGCATAACTTGATTAAGATATTTTGATGGGCCTATTGTAATCACCTTTGCAATTGTTGACATTAGTTTGATTTTCATCATTCTTTTCTTGAGGCATTTCACTTGTTCATTCGAAAGTTGATTTGATCTTGTTAGTGACTCATGGATAGTCCTTATTTTTATGTTTCCAGAATTGAGACCCAACATATTTTTTAGGTAGTTATATATATAATATACATTACAAATGGTGCATTTCAAAAATTAGTATATCATTCTATCCACTTGTATGGATTATCACAACCCAAAACTAGATTACCAACACTTGATGGGTTTCAAATCCCATACCTCATGGATTTTTTTTAAAAATAATTTCTCAAATTTCTTGATAAATGGTGACATCAATTGTTCCCATACCAACCAATTTAGCATTAATAACCAAATGTAAAGTGCAAGCTCTAGAGCAATTTAGTTATCAAGCATGTTTGATGATTTTTAACATGAATGAACATAAAGACTATAACCAAATCACAGAGACTGAGAACATTATAGAAACCCAAAAGCTGAAATATTTACAAGATAACATAATCTTACGACAACTTTAAAACTGAATGACATGATAAATACATGAACATGAGGACCAAAACTATCTTCATAACTATTTCAACTCATATAATTGTATTTACATATAGTCACAATTTTAGGTCCTTATCACAATATGCAAGATGACTGAACATGAAACAATATGCAGTGTACTAGAGTTGAAAAAAACTTGTATGCCAAGTCAAGTGATTGTCAAAGAACTGAAATGAAGAGACCATCAACTGAATTACCAAACCAATACTATTGACTTGTTTACCAATCAAGAACATCTTATTCTCTTATTGCTTTGACATTAATGGCAACACATGGCAGAGGGGACAACACAAGAGTCATGTAAAATTTGTGTTCGAAACATATGAACAAATAGTGAAGAAGACTGTTTTTCTTTAAGTCTGATATGAAATGGATAACAATTATGTGTTCCAATGACATGAAATTAGTATATATGTTCAGCATAATTGTACAATAATAAAATAATTAAAGAAGCCCATGAAAAGTCTCATATCAAATGTATAACACCATAGTGTTGAAACATATGCAAATGATGTATCTCTACACCACAACTGTTCAATATTCAAATAATGAAACCCATAGAACAAAATCAGTTTTCGAAGCTTGTCTCATCAATTCCTATGCTGCCTATTCCTTGCAATTGAGTTCAGGTCAGAGTAAAATATGGCACGTTTCTTAGGGTCCTTGTGTATTTCGGGAGGGGTGATTCTAGATCCACGAACCCTCGCAAATGATGAACGTGAAACAATAGATTTCTTCATAGTCTGTGCTTTGTCCGTGTCAGGTTGAACACCTTCACCCTATAGCAAACAATTAATGAGAATTAACGTATGCATGGAAACAATATACATAGTATGATATATATACAACAACATATCATTTATGTGTACCTCTGGAACAAAATGCTTCATGTCGGTGAGTTGCCATATGAAAAAGCAGCCCATGCACTGTGCGATGGTCTCTGCTCCAGGCATGGGAAAAGGCACATAACATTGACCATCAATGGCCTCAACAATGCTAACTCTCGCACAATTTTTTGGGTGCCTCAAGCAGTGGGTGTGAGAATTTCTGGCGACAACATGTAGAATGCCTTTTGCAACCCATTTATGTGGCCTCCAAAGGTTGATGTGATCACCGACCTTAAAAGTTATGCCATTGAACTCTATCATCTGTTCATCCACCGGATTTGCCTGCAATGGAAATTTCATTGATGTGAAGCATAATTGAAGGCACATTAAAAGATTCCTAAAGAAATAAGAACAGAGCATGGAAGTGTGTTGGGTCTCATACCGATATAGATGGCATGCCACACCTCTCCCCGTCCCCATTTCCATCTTTATTGCCATCTCCCCCTTGCAGGCCAGCGCTCTCCTCCTCCCGGGTCCATCCTTATTACCCTCTCCCACTTGCAAGCCACTGCTCTCCCCGTCCCCATGTCCATCTCTGTTACCCAGTTCCACATTCAAGCCAGTGTTCTCCCCATCCTAATGACCATCTGTGTTACCCTGTCCCACTTCATGGCCAGTGCTCTCCCCATCGCATGTCCATCTGTATTAGCCTCTCTCATTTCAATTGCAACGACATCACCAATTAGGTCAAGGCCAACACTTCATTGTTTATCCTTGCCCTGTAATAGCAGGAATTAAAAGGTCATTTCAAATTCAACTGCATGCAACCAATTCATTGAAATAATCAAAACAAACATTAAATAAAAGAATTGCAATTCACCATTTCTTCTAGTTCCTCCATGTCAAGGCACCTTGACATGTTTGATGACATATGCTCCTTCTTCTTCTTCTCAACATTGTTAGATGGCGGGTCGGGAGGAACAACATCATCTTGTGCTTCCATGGGCAATTGTTCACCATCAAAAATCACAAAAACCTGCTCGAGGGCAGCAGTTCGTTGTTCATCATTGTTGTGTAATAGGAGGAATTGAAACGTTGCACCAAACTTAGATGCATGCAACCAATTCATTCAAATAATCAAAACAAACATTAGAGTAAACAAAAGATTTTGAGATCACCGTTTGTTTTCGTTTCTTCTTCAGAGGGTGCCTTGAAACTTTCAACTGTCTAGGATGCTTATTCTGAATGTTAGATGTAGGGGTGGGAGGAACAACATCGTCTTCACCTTTCATGGGCACAACTTCCTCTAGCGAATGAACCCTACTCTGTTGGGGGGAAGAAACCACTTCTCGACCATCACCCTGTCATGTCATGTAAGTTAACGTTAAGTGAACCTTGTATGCATCCGAACAGAAAAGATGAAGCAAGGAAAATTCACATTTAACAGTTCAGTTCGACATTACCATTCCTTCCTGTCTCTTTCTCTCCTGCAATTGTAATATTCTTTGCCTTCTCTGCTCCTTCATCTCCTCACTGTTGTATAATGCCATTTACTTCTTCACCTCATCCTTTCCTTCTTGGGGAAGTTGAAGGAAGTTTTGTTTCCCATACTTTTGATAGACACATCTAATAACATGCTTTGCTGTAGCTATTGCCGTATATTCATTTGGTACTCTGTATTTTCCACCTTCTTTAGAAGGTACTCTTTCAATTTATCAGGGGGAGGAGCGGGTTGTTTTGGTTCCCCCCCAACATAGCTCGGCCACGCTTTGGTGCCTCAAGAATAGGAAGGTGGTGATGCTGAAACCTATGCATGTTGAACACTCTCCAATCATAATACTTTCTCGTACATTCTTCTACAATACAATAATATATATATCTACCATTCACCGTTTCTCTTCTGTATTCAGCAGCAACCTGCACAACAAATTTGGAAAAGAAAATTGCTTAATATATTTGATATTAAAACAAATTGAATGTACAACATATACACACAGCCAAACGATGCAATAATTCAGTTATTATATCTACCTTCCTGTCCACCACATCACCCCGTGCTTCATTGGATCCCTCTCCATCCTTAGGGTCTCCCTCTGCACGCTTTTCCTTCCGATCATGGACTATGGCAAGAGCAAGATCATCTCCTTGATTATTTTCTTGAATTAAAGGAATAATATATGCCAAAATCAAAATATTTGTAATAGACATGATATTTTCGAACTAAAATTAAAAAGTATTCTGATTCATACATAGGAAGGGAAGGGCAATTGCAAGTTCATAATCAATTACTGAACATGTCGCTGCCTTACAGTTGACCATTTTCATAAACTGAGGGGACTTCCTTCGTACCGCGGTTGCTGCCTCCTGAATAAAAAATTCCCACTTTCCAATCAACCTCATAACCACTTATGAGAGATTAAAATTATACATTTGATTGCATCTTGTAATTACCAGATCTTACCTGCATGTTTCATGAATGCAACCGCCCCGAAGAAGATGCCCTACTACACAACCTTTCAGGTGTGCTATCCACGTCAATGACATTCTTCACTATAGGAACCAATTTCTGTTTTACAACACGCATTCTTGGTTTCATGTAAACTATAAAATTGTTGCAAGTGTTATACACAGTTAAAGTTCCAAAATTTATTGCACAATTTTACAATAATCAAGCATATATTTTTTTCAATGAAAAGAAGAATTTGAAACGCACAACCCACACTGTTGTAAAACGCTATAGAAGTAACCCACTGTGTTTTACAACATGCAATTATTTTGTCCAATTATTATTGTCAATCACGCGAAGATACTGAATTGCAATTTATACCATAACTAACAGTTGTAATTTTTGGAGGTGCCATTTTTACATTCATACAGTGTAAATAAGAAAAGCTTTTCAAGGCACTCAATTGTTATCCGAATTTTCAAGTTGGAAAACATAGGGTGTTATAAACCATGCAACCCACAAACCATTCAAAGACAACACTTTCTGTTATGCAGACTGTAACAAAACATTGTATTGAATTTCACATTCATATTTTATAACAATCCATCACATGCACTTAACATTCCATTTGAATATCGTAATATGTTTTGAAGAGAAGATGCACAAAAAATATTGCACGATGGAAAACACACTCTGTTGTCCTACACTTTTCAAATATTGTTCAATGACAACACTTAGTGTTATGCACACCATAAAAAAAGAATGTATTGAAGGTCACTTTCATATTTTATAACTGCCCTTGCTTGCAACAAAAGTTGCACAAAAAAAAAAAGTTGCAGTATGGAAAACCCAGCGGGTTGTTCGTCGCTTCTCAAAAGCTTAAATAATTATGGTTATTTAAAAGCTTTAGGATCATTTAGGTGATATATAATGGGAGCAAGCTAACTCTTGGAAAAAATTCACATATGTATATAACATAGGATATGCCAGTTTGAAGCATATTTTTGTGTCGAGGGTTTTGAAATTTTTGTTTTTTTTCCTCCCCGTATGCTGGTTTTTGAATTTTGCCATTTTCGAATGAAATAAGGGACATCCCATTGTAAAAATATGAGTGAAAATATTGAATAATGTTTGTAGAAAGCAGAATCTGTGGGTTCTACAATGAAATGCTATATTTTGAAAATCATGTAAAACCCAGAATGTTGCCATTGTTCGCATAGTTTTTCGGAATGGATAGAAAAGAGAATAACGTGGAATTCAAAATCATAATTGGGAAATAGCAAAAATCCCACATCCCATCCCATTTTTTTTGCCATTTTATACAGTGTTGTTTTGGAAAACACACTGTCTCGTAAAACTCAGACTATTGTAAAACCCACTGTTTCACTACGACATCTCCTCATGTTATGTATGTATCCATGTATGTTCTTATGTATGTTTTTCATGCATTTTTCAATGTGCATAGGTTGATTTTGTCTAGGAATTTGAAATCAGTAGCTGGCTAACTCTAGTGTTATGCACATAGTAAGAGGACAATGTATTGAATTTGAGCTTCATAATTTATAACAACCCTTACTTTCAGCAAAACACTCTTGTTCGATATCTTCCCAGCACATTATTCACATAACACTTGCATCATGGAAAACACAGTGGGCTGTGGCTCATTTATTATTTTATACAGCCTGTGAGAAATGAATGTTTTGAAGTTCACATTATAGTTTTTTAACAACACTTAATTTGAGCAAAACACTCTTTTTCAATATCTTCCCATGTGTTTCGAACAGAAAATTAACATAATAGTAGCATCATGGAAAACACAGTGCGTTGTGGCTCACTTCTTATTGTTTCTGGACTGTAACAAAATAATGTTTTCAACTTCGCTTTCTTGTTTTATGACACCCCGTAATTTAAGGAAAATAGTCTTGTTCACTATTTGTTCATATGTTTCCAACAAAAAATTTACTTAACTGTTACAGGATGGAAAACACACTGGGTTGTTCTGAACTTTGCAAAAATAGTTCGAAGACAACAGCTAGTGTTATGCACTCAGTAAGAGGACAATGTATTGAATTTGAGCTTCATAATTTTTAGCAACCCTTACTTTCAACAAAATACTCTTATTCGATATCTGCCAGACACATTATTCACATAACAATTGCATCATGGAAAACACAGTGGGCTATGGCTCTCTTATTATTTTATTCAGGTTGTGAGAAATGAATGTTTTGAAGTTCACGTTGTAGTTTTTTAACAACACTTACTTTGAGCAAAACACTCTTTTTCAATATTTCCTCATATGTTTCCAACAAAAAATTTACATAACAGTAGCATCATGGAAAACACAGTGGGTTTTTGCATGTTATGATACCTCTGACATGCATTCTTCTAGGGATAATAGCGATGTCCAATTGCAACGCAAAAGCTAATATCCCTACGAAATATAGTAAAATCAAGTTATTATCCCTGAAAAAATATGTGTTTGAAATGATAACATAATCAGACATAAATGATATCAATTTTCCACAATCCGTATTGATTATTGCTAGTTGAATTGTGGATTCGATTGTGTAAGAATTCTTGCATCAATGTTTGGCATCACACTCCATGATTTAAAATAAGGATGAAGAAGACAACATCACTCATCATGATGTTGGATCACGAAGTCTCATCTGCAACGTTGATGCAAAAATTCTTAGACAATTGAATCATAAATCAACTAGCAATGATAAGCAGATATGTCTTATCCCTGAAGAAGGAAAATACATTATCATGTGTAAGCTATGTCGCAAGGAGATCATCTTCTGCAATTGGGAGAAGGCTATTCTCCCTACAAAAACAAGTGTCACATGTATCATAACAGTCATCTTCTTTTAAAAATAATTGTTCGACATGGATGAACAAAAAGCCCAATACATGTCATTCAAAACCATTATTTCCAAATAGCAAAATGAGGTGCCAAGAATGTAATTAAATTGGAAAACTGAAATGGGACAGTGTGTTTTCAACACTGCAAACCATCTATAACAACACCGTGCCTTGCAAGTATTATGTTATGATACTTGCAAGGCACAGTGTTGTTATAGATGGTCTGCAGTGTTGAAAAAACACACTGTCCCATTTCAGTTATTTGAATCTCCTTGTTTAAATGTAAAGGTTCGTCTCATGGTGGGTTGCTTTCTTCTTAACACGCACGGTCTTGCAACATGGAATGTTACTTGAATGTATTCAAAATCACACATTCCATTGTTGTGTTTAAATTTCGCACCATTGAAAAAAAAAATGCACAAAATAATTTTGAATGAGAAACACAGTGCTGGGTTTCAATTATTTTAATCATCCACTTGAGATGTAAAGGGTCATCTCATGCTGGGTTGATTGGTTCTTAACACCCACGGTTTTCTAAGATGGAATGTTAGAAAATAGTATGAAAGTCTTCTAGATCACACCTTCCATTGTTGTGTTTAAGTTTCAAGTATATAAAAAATTGCATGCTTCATAACACATTGCATAATTTCAACCTCCACATCACAACATACCCTAGCCCTTCCTAGTTTTTAAACAAGTATATCTAGGTGTGCACATTGTGTAGTGCATGTTGGAAAACACAATGTGTTTTGAAGCCTACCTTTACTTATATGGAATACCCAACCTTTGTCTTGTAATGCAAATATACAAACGTATAGATGGTGTTTTATTTTATCAAATAGCACATCTCTCATTTAACAGGGACAATAATAACTCTCTCATTTAACAGGGACAATAATAACCCTCAACACATAGTGCAATTCATAGTATGCACTTCATTCTGTTTCACAACAATTAATGTTGGAAAACCCTAGGTGTTAAGAAAGAAGCAATCCAAATAGTGTTGTAAAACCCTCTACAACACTATTGGATAGTACACGTCACCTCAATTTGGTCGGTATTCTCCTCGAAGTCGTCCACGTGCACTGAGACCTTCTGCTTTCCCTTTCAACGTGCAGAGAGGAAACAAAACAAATAGTATTTTCACCTTTCTTTCTTGAAACAGAAAAGGCCCATGTCATTCCCTTCCACTTTTCCCATGCCAGACAAAAGAAACTTGTCGACAAAGCTAACCAGCCCACTTTTTCGCCCGACAACAGGCAGGAAAACCCACCCGACGACGCTGTTAACTCCTACGTAACCATCGCCCGGACATTCGGTCCCATCTTCCCGTTTCATCACTTTTTGTTTCCATGTATGTTGTTATTCTAATAGCTCTTTTACAATTTGTCTATAATATTTAGGGCCAGGTAATGGGAGTAGGCCAAATTATCAATTAAGTTATTCCTACCCATTGGCTTTACAAGTTCTATTTAATATAGTGCATAGAACTATTTGGAGTAGTGGATTTTTATATGTGCACATCTTTTTTCAGTGTGGTGGTCAGATCAAAACATACTGAAAAAGAGAAGAAATAGAATATAGAAATAACATTCTACAAAATTGCCATCAGATGTTGTTAAAAATGAACCATTTATAACTTACTAAATATTCTATACAAATAGCGAAATTGTAGAAAGAACTATTATGAAAAAACTTATGAACCACATTTAAACTCTTTTGGTGAAAGATTTCAAATTACCACAAAACACTTTAGAATGACATGAAAATGACAATTGAATGAAAACCCCAACATTTCACAATTTCAAATAAATCGGCAATTCTAAATGCATATTAAATTTTGGAAATTTAACTGTCCACTACACTTGCGATTCAAGCTATGGCAGCCAGAATCACCTGTATTTACTGCAAAAGGTTCACATCTCCTGAAGCATCCTTCTTAATTCACCTGCCCTTATTTTGTTCAATTTTCTTTCGTGGCCTATATAAACCACCTAGAAGAAAGAAAAGTGTTAGCGATAGATTAAATTGGCAAATTAAAGACAATTGGTGCTAGAAATAATTTTATTTCTTCCACATTTCCCCAATATACAGTTTATATGTTCTGTTGAGTGCAAAATGCCAACTTGCATACACAATAAACAAACATATTAAACTGTACATTGGGAATTTAATTTCCAATTTAACCTATCGCTAACACTAGTATATATATCAGCAATCATATGTGCCATTTTTCCATTCTGCTGGAACTATGAAGCAATGAACGTTCATTCTGTTGGATAAATTCATTTGTTCCAATCAGGAATCAGGAGAAAGCTAACTCGTAAACAAAAAGCACCTATGTATGTAACATGAGATAAAAATGGCATTTCATTTTCCTCATCTGACTCAACCAAATAAATGATCGTACTATTTGTAGTGTTGGAAAATAAAATGTCTCCATATAAGGTGTTAAGAAACAAGAAACCCAAATAGTGTTGTAAAAGCTTCTGCAACAGAGAGGAGACAATGTCTTTTCCAACTACGACGTCTCGTCATGTTATGTATGTATCCATGTATGTTTTCATGTGCGTTTTTTGATGTACATAGGTGTAATTGTATGTCTAGGAATTAGCCAGCTCCTTAACAAACAAGCAACCCAAATAGTATTGTAAAACCCTCTGTGACAGAGAGGAGACAGTGTGTTTTCCAACTGTGCAAATAATGAGAGAAATTGAATTGTTCCAATAAGCAGAAAGCTAACTCATAAACAAAAAACACCTATTTATGTAACATGAGATTAAAAAGGCATTTCATTTTCCTCATCTGATTCGACCAAATAAGTGCTCACATTATATGCACAATTGGAAAACACATTGTCTCGATATAAGGTGTTAAGAAACAAGCAAGCTAACTCAAACAAAAACCACCTATTTATGTAACATGAGATCAAAATGAAATTTCATTTTCCTCATCTGATTTGACCAACTAAATGCTCACATTATCTGCATGGTTGGAAAACACACTGTCTGGATATAACATGTTAAGAAAGAAGCAACCCAAATAGCGTTGTAAAACCCACTGCAACAGAGAGGAGACAGTGTGTTTTCCAACTGTGCAAATAATGAGAGCAATTCAATTGTTCCAATAAGGAGAAAGCTAACTCATAAAAAAAAAGCACCTACTTATGTAACATCAGATGAAAATGGCATTTCATTTTCCTCATCTGATTCGACCAAATAAGTGCTCACATTATCTGCACAGTTGGAAAACACACTATCTTGATATAAGGTGTTAAGAAACAAGCAAGCTAACTCATAAACAAAAAGCACCTATTTATGTAACATGAGATCAAAATGACATTTCATTTTTCCTCATCTGATTCAACCAACTAAATGCTCCCATTATCTGCACGGTTGGAAAACACAATGTCTCAACATAAGGTGTTAAGAAAGAAGCAACCCAAATAGTGTTGTAAAATCCTCTGCCTTTTTGCCTTTGTGAAGTCTATGTGCCAAAAGGTGATCTTTTCCTTGTAAGAGGTGGTATTCGTAGTGTGGAGTTTAAGGTAATCGAGATAGACCCTGGGGAATACTGTGTTGTTCCTCCAGATACTAAAATTTTCTATGAAGGGGAGCCTGTAAAGCGGGAGGATGAAGATGGATTACATGAAATAGGTTATGATGATGTTGGTGGTGTACATAAACAAATGGCTCAGATACGTGAATTGGTAGAACTTCCTCCTGGGCACCCAAAACTCTTCAAATCAATTGGTGTGAAACCCCCAAAGGGTATTCTGCTTTATGGGCCACCTGGTTCTGGGAAAACCTTAATTGCTAGGGCAGTTGCAAATGAAACCGCTGCCTTCTTTTTCTGTATCAATCGACCTGAAATTATGTCAAAGCTGGCTGGAGAAAGTGAAAGCAATCTCCGGAAGGCTTTTGAGGAGGCTGAGAAGAATGCACCTTCCATTATATTTATTGATGAAATTGATTCCATAGCTCTCAAGAGGGAAAAAACCCATGGTGAAGTTGAGAGGAGAATTGTTTCTCAACTTCTTATAGTTATGACGACTTAAGTCTCATGCTCATGTTATTGTGATTGCAGCAACTAACTGACCAAATAGTATTGACCCGTCACTCAGAAGGTTTGGAAGGTTTGATAGGGAAATTGACATTGGCTTTCCAGATGAAGTAGGTAGGTTGGAAGTGCTTCGTATCCATACAAAGAATTTGAAGCTCTCTGATGATGTGCGTATTGTAGAACCTAAATTATTTTTTGTACTTCTAGATCTAATGTCAAGCAGTGCTTGGATTTTGAGAGCATTTATTAATCTTGTTTTTTCTTGGTGAGAGTATATATTAATCTTTAGGATTCTTGGTACAGGTTGATCTCGAAAGGATTGCTAAGGATACTCATGGATACGTTGGAGTGGATCTTGCAGCTTTGTGCACTGAGGCTACACTTCAGTGTATTGGGGAAAAAATGGATGTCATTAACATAGAAGATGAGACAATAGATGCTGAGATTCTAAATTCAATGGCCATGACTAATTAGCACTTCTAGACTGCATTGGGCTCTAGCAACCCATCCGCTGTCCGTGAAACTATGAGTTTTTCCAAACCATGTCTAGACATTCAATTTTTCTCATATTGATTAAGTAGGGATTGTATTTTTAAACTATTGATCTGTTGGGCCCCGAAATTTTAAATTTCTAAGTTTGTTTGTTTATGATGATTTTAATAATGGTAAATTTGCTTATGAATATTGGGAAAACATTGACAAGTTGTTGAAGTTCCAAATGTCACTTGGGAAGATATTGGAGGGTTGGAAAATGTCACTTGGGAAGATATTTTTAGATACGTGGTTCACTATATTTGTGCCTTGCTTTTCTTTCAATGCAAAAAACCTTCTTTTCAAGGAGATATCGACTAACAAAATTCATTATGAGTTTGGTGTAGACTGTTCAATATCCAGTGGAGCATCCTAAGAAATTTGAAAAATTTGGAATGTCTCCTTCAAAAGAAGTGCTATTTTATGGGCCACCGGGTTGTGGAAAGACATTGCTTGCAAAAGCCATTTCCAATGAATGCCAGGCCAATTTCATCAGTGTGAAGGGCCCTGAATTGTTAAGAATGTGGTTTTGAGAGAGTGAGGCTAATGTGACACATTTTTGATAAGGCCAGAGGGTCAGCTCCTTGTGTCCTGTTTTATGATGAGCTTGATTCTATTGCTACATAGGTGTGTTGCTTTTTTATAAGTAAAAGTTTATGGTTGACTATAAATGACTGGGAATTTTGTTTGACCTTTTTGAAGTAGGCTCTAACTTGTGATTCATAATTGGTTTGCATGTTTCTAGCGTGGTAGTAGTGTTGGGGATGCTAGTGGTGCTGTAGACAGAGTCCTTAATCAGCCGTTGATGGAGATGGCTTGTATGATAGCCAAGAAAATAATTATCATTATTGCTGCTACAAACAGGTCTGATATCATTGATCCTGCATTGTTAAGGCCTGGTTGACTTGACCAGCTGATTTATATTCCCTTACCCGATAAGTCCTCACGTTATCAAATCTTCAAATCTTGCTTGAGAAAGCCACCCATATCAAAGGATGTAGACCTAATGGCACAGGCCCATTATACCCAAGGATTCAATGGAGCCGATATCACTAAGATTTTTCAGAGGGATTGCAAGTATGCTATTAGAGAAAATATTGAGAAGGTGAGTTCCAATTGTGCCGTCTTTTGCAAACTAGATCTCTTTATGGATTTCTAATGATTTTTTTTTTTACTGTTATGTAACGAATTTTTAAGATAGAGTAGTAGTCTACCTATTGAACTTACCTCAACTTGTAGCTTGTTATTTCAATTCTTCATACTAGCATGCGTTTCAATTTTACCATAACCTCTCCCCCCACACTTTCAAGAAATTCAACGTGAACGAAAAAGAGCCGAGAATCCTGAGGCAATGGATGAGGATGATAGTGATGAGGTAGCTGAAATAAAAGCTTCTCATTTTGAGGAGTCTATGAAATATGCTTGAAGAACTGTCAGTGATGATGATATTTGGAAGTATGAAGCCTTTGCACAAACACTACAACAATCTCGAGGCTTTGGTTCCGAGTTTCGATCTCCAGACAGACCTACTGGTACTCCTACTGGGGCTTCAAATGTATTTGCTATAACAGATAATAAAGATGACGATGACTTATACAGTTAGGAAACTTCATACAAAACTGCCATCTTAATGAAGAGACAAATGTGTGTTCTAGCAGGGACCTTCCGCTGACAACTAGCCAAAGCTATTAAATTTGGCTCCGCTTTCCTTGTATGAGTTTAATATTTGTATGCTCTAAACTTTATTTAATTTAGCATCCCTTTAGTAGTGGACTAAATACTCTTTAGTAACTTGTAAGTTTTTAGAGCAAGATAAACTTTATGGAAAATAAAGTTACTCAGCTATGCAAACCTTCGTTCAATTGGTAGATAATGCTATGGAAACTTAACTTTTTCTTTATGCTGTTATAAAATATGTTTTACTAAAATAAACTCTGCAACAAAGAAAGCCTTGTTCAACTCTAGTAGGTATGCTATAGAAACAAGTATTATTCTAAAGCCTTGTTCAACTCTGGTAGGTATGCTATAGAAACTTATTATTCGAAAGCCTTGTTCAACTCTGGTCGGTATCCTATAGAAAATTATTATTCTAAAGCCTTGTTCAACTAGTAGGTGTGCTATTTTTCTTTATCTTGTGAGGAATATTTTCTCACTAAATCATTTTACAACAAAACCTTGTTGAACTTCTGTTTATATGCTATGGAATTCTACTTTATACGAACCCTGTTAGGATATAGTTTACAATAAAATGTCAATTTATGTTCTTACATTTATTATTATTAACATTACTATACATCCACTACACTTGCTATTCAAGCTATGGCAGCCATAATCACCTGTATTTTCTGCAGAAGGTTCACATCTCCCTGAAGCATCCTTCTCAATTCACCTACCCTTGTTTCGTTCAATTTTTTTTTAGGGCCTATATAAACCACCTGGAAGAAAGACAAGTGTTAGCGATAGATTAAAATGGAAAATTAAAGACAATTGGTGCTAGAAATAATTTTATTTCTTCCAAATTTCCCCAATATACAATTTATATGTTTTTCTTAGTGCAAAGTGGCAGCTTGCAAAGACAATAAACAAACATATTAAACTATACATTGGGAATTTAATTTCCAATTTAACCTATCGCTAATACTAGTATATATATCAGCAATCATATGTGCCATTTTTCCATTCTCCTAGAACTGTGAAGCAATGAACGTTCATTATGTTGGATAAATTCATTTGTTCCGATTAGGAATCAGGAGAAAGCTAACTCGTAAACAAAAAGCACCTATGTATGTAACATGAGATAAAAATGGCATTTCATTTTCCTCATCTGATTCGACCAAATAAATGCTCACACTATTTGCAGTGTTGGAAAATACAATTTCTCCATATAAGGTGTTAAGAAACAAGCAAGCCAAATAGTGTTGTAAAACCCTCTACAACAGAGAGGAAACAGTGTGTTTTCCAACTATGACGTCTCGTCATGTTATGTATGTATCCATGTATGTTTTTCATGCATTTTTCGATGTACATTGGTGAATTTTGTCTAGGAGTTAGGCGGATCCTTAAGAAACAAGCAACCCAAATAGTGTTGTAAAACCCTCTGCAACAAAGAGGAGATAGTGTGTTTTCCAACTATGACGTCTTGTCATGTTATGTATGTATCCATGTATGTTTTTCATGTGTTTTTCAATGTACATTGGTGAATTTTGTCTAGGAGTTAGCCGGCTCCTGAAGAAACAAGCAACCCAAATAGTGTTGTAAAACCCTCTGCAACAGAGAGGAGATAGTGTGTTTTCCAACTATGCAAATAATGAGAGCAATTCATTTGTTCCAATCAAGAGAAAGCTAACTCAAACAAAAAACACCTATTCATGTAACATGAGATCAAAATGGGATTTCATTTTCCTCATTTGATTCAACTAAATAAATGCTCACATTATCTGCACATTTGGAAAATGCACTGTGTCAATATAAGGTTTTGAGAAACAAGCAACCCATATAGTGTTGTAAACCCTCTGCAATTGAGAGGAGACAGTGTTTTTTCCAACTCTGCAAATAATGCAAGCAATTTATTCGTTCCAATCAGATAAAGAAAGCAAAATGACATTTTAGCTGTAGCAAAGAGTTGTTCAAAAATGCATGAAAAACATACATGACAACATACATGGAAACATACATAACATGACAAGACGTCGTAGTGCAAGGCCCGCCAGACCGACGATCAGCACAGAAACGACAAATGGAACAAAACGTTCGAGCGATGGTCAAGTGGGAGTTAACGGCGCCGTCAGGTGGGTTTTCCCGCCTATTGCCAAGCAAAAAAGTGGGTGGGTTAGCTTTGTGGACAAGTTTCTTTTGTCTGGTGCAGTAAAAGTGGAAGGGAATGGCATGGGCCTTTTCTATTTCAAGAAAGAAAGGTGAAAATACTATTTATTTCCTACTATTGGGCCTTTTCTATTTCAAGAAAGAAAAGTGAAAATACTATTTGTTTCCTGCTATCGGGCCTTTTCTGTTTCAAGAAAGAAAGGTGAAAACACTGTTTTCTAGCAACAAATAGTTGTTCCTTTCTTCAGTGTTCAAGGTAGAATAGAAAAATGGCACATACACAGAGCGGATATACATACCTTAGGGAGCTCCGAACACCTGAAACTCTTTCCATTTCTATCCACCAAAACGTCACTGTCCAAAAATGGAGAAAATGGGAGCTTGTCTGGGCTTTTTGATATTTGCAAATAATGGTTTCGAATGCCACGCTTTAGGATTTTTGTCCATGCCGATAAATTATTTTGAAATCCCGCAAGCACTGACATGTTTTCCTGGCAACGGTTGCAGGTATTTGGCCATTTTTGTTTCAAGAAAGAAAGTTGAAAATACTATTTGTTTCCAGTCTGCACATTGAAAGGGAAAGTTGAACGTTTCAGTGCACGTGGACAAGTTGGAGGAGAAATCAAACCAAATTGAGGTGACACGTACTATCCAATAGTGTTGCAGAGGGTTTTACAACACTATTTGGGTTGCTTCTTTCTTAACAACAAGGGTTTTCCAACATGAATTGTTGCAAAATAGAATGAAGTGAAGGCAGGCTTCAAAAAACATTGTGTTTTCCAACATGCACTACCCAATATGCACACCTAGATATACTAGTTTAAAAACTAGAAAGGGCTTGGGTATGTTGTGATGTGGAGGTTGAAAAATGCAATGTGTTATGAAGCATGCAATTTGTTATATACTTGAAACTTAAACACAACAATGGAAGGTGTGATCTGGAAGACTTTCATACTATTTTCTAACATTCCATCTTACAAACCCATGGGTGTTAAGAACCAAGCAACCCAACATGAGATGACCCTTTACATCTCAACTGGATGATTAAAATAACTAAAACCTAGCACTGTGTTTCCCATTTAGAATTCTTTTTTGCACTTTTTTTTTTCATTGGTGCAAAATCTAAACACAACAATGGAATGTTTGATTTTGAAGACATTCAAGCAACTGAAATACTCGACATTGTGTTTCCCAAATTTCAAACTAAAAGAACTTGTAAAACCCTCTACATTAAAACAAGAAGATTCAAATAAATGAAACCCAACACTCTGTTTCCCATTCAAAATTATTTTGTACAATTTTTTTATTGAAACCCAGTACTGCATTTCCCATTCAGAATTATTTTTTGTAGTTTTTTTTTTAATGGTGCGAAATTTAAACACAACAATGGAATGTGTGATTTTGAAGACATTCAAGCAACTGAAATATTCGACATTGTGTTCCCCAAATTTCAAATTAAAAGAACTCAAGTAAAACCCTCTACATTAAAACAAGGAGATTCAAATAAATGAAACCCAACACTGTGTTTCCCATTCAAAATTATTTTGTACAGGTTTTTTATTGAAACCCAACATTGCGTTTCCCATTCAAAATTATTTTTTGTAGTTTTTTTTTTCAATGGTGCGAAATTTAAACACAACAATGGAATGTGTGATTTGGAAGACATTCAAGAAACTGAAATACTCCACATTTTGTTTCCCAAATTTCAAATTATCCCTCACCTCCGTTTCGTCGATATTCTACTCCAACTCCTCCACATGCACTTAGACCTTCAACTTTCCATTTACATTTAAACAAGGAGATTGAAATAAATAAGAAGTGAGCCACAACCCACTGTGTTTTCCATGATGCTACTATAATGTAAATTTTTTGTTCGAAACATATGGGCAGATATTGAAAAAGAGTGTTTTGCTCAAAGTAAATGTTGTTAGAAAACTAAAACGTGAACTTCAAAACATTCATTTCTCACAGCCTGCATAAAATAATAAGTGAGCCACAACCCACTATGTTTTCCATGATGCAACTGTTATGTGAATAATGTGTTGGGTGAATATCGAATAAGAGTGTTTTGCTGAAAGTAAGGGTTGTTCAAAATTACGAAGCTCAAATTCAATACATTGTCCTCTTACTGTGTGCATAACACTAACTATTGTCATTGAACAAGATATTTGCTAATAATGGTTTCGAATGCCATGTTTTTGGCTTTTTTTCCATCCACGCTGAATAATTATTTTGAAAACCCGCCAGTGCTGACACGATTTCCTGGCGATGGGACAAAAAATGACACACGGGAGGAGACGTCCTGCCCTCAAGTCTTTCCTTCCCGTCTGATAACCTTTTCCCTCGGTAGTTCCACCTCTTCTGTCATGACTCTTTTCCCCATGCGGTATGGGGGGCATATCCTATGTTATATACATATGTGAATTTTGTCCAGGAGTTAAGGAGGGAGCAAGCTAACTCCTGGAAAAAATTCACATATGTATATAACATAGGATATGCCAGTTTCAGGTGTAAATTCACATATGTATATAACATAGGATATGCTGATTTAAAACTCCTAGACAAAATTCACCTATGTACATCGAAAAACGCATGAAAAAAATACATACGAACATACATGGATACATACATAACATGACGAGATGTCGTAGTGAAACAATGGGTTTTACAATGGTTCGAGTTTTAAGAGATAGTGTGTTTTCCAAAACAACAGTGTATAAAATGGTTGAAAAAATGGGATTGGATGTGGGATTTTTTCCATTTCCCAATTATGATTTCGAATGCCACGTTATGCCCTTTTCTATCCATTCCGAAAAACAATGCGAACAATGGTGACATTCTGGGTTTTACATGATTTTTGAAATATAGCATTTCATTGTAGAACCCACAGATTCTGCTTTCTACAAACATTGTTCAGTAATTTCACTCATATTTCTACAATGGGTTGTCACTTATTTCATTTGGAAATGGAAAAATTTGAAAACCAGCATACGGGGAGGAAACAAAACAAAAATTTCAAAACCCTCGACAAAAAATTTATTATCAGACCTGCATTTCAACTAACTCCTAGACAAAATTCACTTATGTACATCGAAAAATGCGTGAAAAACATACATGGATACATACAGAACATGAGGAGATGTCGTAGTGAAACAGTGGGTTTTACAATAGTCTGAGTTTTAGGAGACAATGTGTTTTCCAAAACAACAGTGTATAAAATGATGGCAAAAATGGGATTGGATGTGGGATTTTTGTCATTTCCCAATTATGATTTCGAATGCCACGTTATACCCTTTTCTATCCATTCCGAAAAATAATGCGAGCGAACAATGGTGACATTCTAGGTTTTACATGATTTTCGAAATATAGCATTTCATTGCAGAACCCATAGATTCTGCTTTCTACAAACATTGTTTAGTAATTTCACTCATATTTCTACAGTGGGTTTTCGCTTATTTCATTCGAAAATGGAAAAATTCAAAAACCAGCATACGGGGAGGAAACAAAACAAAAATTTCAAAACCCTCGACAAAAAAAACATTATCAAACCTGCATTTCAACTAACTCCTAGACAAAATTCACCTATGTACATTGAAAAACACATGAAAAACATACATGGATACATACATAACATGACGAGACGTCGTAGTGAAATAGTGGCTTTTACAATGGTCTGAGTTTTAGGAGACAGTGTGTTTTCCAAAACAACAGTGTATAAAATGGCAGCAAAAATGGGATTGGATGTGGGCTTTTCGCCATTTCCCAATTATGATTTTGAATGCCACATTATGCCCTTTTCTATCCATTCCGAAAAACAATGCGAACAATGGCGACATTCTGGGTTTTACATGATTTTCGAAATATAGCATTTCATTGCAGAACCCATAGATTCTACTTTCTACAAACATTGTTCAGTAATTTCGCTCATATTTGTACAATGGGTTGTTGCTTATTTCATTCAGAAATGGAAAAAATTGAAAACCAACATAAGGGGAGGAAACAAAACCAAAATTTCAAAACCCTCGATAGAAAAAACATTATCAGACCTACATTTCAACTAACTCCTAGACAAAATTCACCTATGTACATCGAAAAATGCATGAAAAACATACATGGATACATACATAACATGAGGAGACGTCGTAGTGAAACAGTGGGTTTTACAATAGTCTAAGTTTTAGGAGACAGTATGTTTTCCAAAAAAACAGTGTATAAAATGGCGCCAAAAATGGGATTGGATGTGGGCTTTTTGCCATTTCCTAATTATGATTTCGAATGCCACGTTATGCCCTTTTCTATCCATTCCAAAAAACAATGCGAACAATGGCGACATTCCGGGTTTTACATGATTTTTGAAATATAGCATTTCATTGCAAAACCTAAAAAAAATAGTAGTGGAGAAATAAATTATGAATATAGCATTTCATTGTAGAACCCATAGATTTTGCTTTCTACAAACATTGTTCAGTAATTTCTCTCCTATTTGTACAATGGTTTGTCACTTATTTCATTCGGAAATGGAAAAATTCGAAAACTAGCATAAGGGGAGGAAACAAAACCAAAATTTCAAAACCCTTGACAGAAAAAACATTATCAGACCTGCATTTCAACTAACTCCTAGACAAAATTCACCTATGTACATTGAAAAATGCATGAAAAAATACATACGAACATACATGGATACATACATAACATGAGGAGACGTCGTAGTGAAACAACGGGTTTTACAATAGTTCGAGTTTTAGGAGACAGTGTGTTTTCCAAAACAACAGTGTATAAAATGGTGCCAAAAATGGGATTGGATGTGGGATTTTTGCTATTTCTTTTGTGTGGCGTGGGAAAAGTGGAAATGAATGACACACGCCTTTTCTATTTGGAGAAAGCAAGGTGAAAATACTATTTATTTTGTTTCCTGTCTGCACGTTGAAAGGGAAAGCTGACGGTTTGAGTGCACGTGGACGACTTCGAGGAGAATACCGACCAAATAAGCTGAAGTGTGGAGTGCATGTGGAGGATTTGGAGGAGAATACAAACGAAATCGAGGTGAGGGGTAATTTTGTTGCAAGCAGAGGGTTTACAAGATGTTTTAATTTGAAATTTGGGAAACACAATGTGGAGTTTTTCAGTGGGCTTTTTGCTATTTCCCAATTAGCTTTCGCCAAATGGGAGCCAGCGAACTGCTAGACAAAATTCACCTATGCACATTGAAAAAATGCATGAAAAACATACACATGAACATACATGGATACATACATAACATGAGGAGACATCATAGTGAAACAGTGGGTTTTACAATAGTCCAAGTTTTAGGAGATAGTGTGTTTTCCAAAACAACAGTGTATAAAATGGCAACAAAAATGGGATTGGATGTGGGCTTTTTTCTATTTCCCAATTACGAATTTGAATGCCACGTTATGCCCTTTTCTACCCATTCTGAAAAATAATGCGAACAATGGCGACATTCCCGATTTTACATGATTTTCAAAATATAGCATTTCATTGAAAAACCTAACAAAAATAGTAGTGGAGAAATAAGTTATAAATATAGCATTTCATTTAGGAACCCATAGATTATGCTTTCTACAAACATTATTCAGTAATTTCACTCATATTTGTACAATGGGTTGTCGCTTATTTCATTCGGAAAGGGAAAAATTTGAAAACCAGCATATGGGGAGGAAGCGAACAAAAATTTCAAAACCCTTAACAGAAAAAAACCCTTTCAACTAAATAGTTTCTTCGGCAACCCCAAAATTTTAAAACCACAGACGGGAGGAGACAAAAAACTAAAATCCTTAACTGAAAATAACAAACCCTAAAACTCGCAACGAATGCCCGTTCATTTCTTCACTGTTCATGGCATAATGGCAAGATGGCACATACATAGAGCGAATATACATACCTGAAGGAGCTCTGCAAGGCTGCTACTCTTTCCCTAGCTATCCACCAAAATGTCACCGTACAAAAATGGAGAAAATGGGACCTTGTCTAGGCTTTTGGATATTTGCTAATAATGGTTTTGAATGCCATGTTTTTGGCTTTTTGTCCATCCATGTCGAATGATTATTTTGAAAAACCACCGATGCTGACACAATTCCCTGGCGACGGGACAACAAACGGCACGAGGGATGAGACGTGTCTTTCCTTCCGTCCGGCAACCTTTTTCGTCGCCGTGGGTCCCACCTCTTCCGTCGCGGCTCTTTTCTCCGTGCCATATGGGCGCATATGCTATATTATATACATAGGTGAATTTTTTCTAGCAGTTAGCTTTCATCCTAAATGTCGACAATCTTTACAGTCTATTTGAAGCGGATAAAATATCAAAAAGTGTTCATTACTTGATAAAAATATAGAGCAGAAGATTCAAAATCCAGAAGGAAAGAGAGACCAAGTAATTATTGGGCGGTGGCTTCTGTTTCAAGCTGTTGTTGTGTAATTTCCTTTCTGCTGTTGTTTCGTGGGTCCCATAGACTATTTAGCCTCGTGGATGTGATTAAAAGTCTTCATTCATTCATTCATCCTTGACACTTGTTCCTCATGAGTTGTCTAACTAGTTTGGAGTTTAGAGAGGTGTCGATGGCCTTTCAACACTCCACGCTTGGTTGTTTCCTTTATTCTCCTTTATATGTACATCATTGGCTACCTAATACATAGGTTGACTTTATGCATTCTGTTTTTCATAGTTCTTTTTGTTAATCTCTATGATTCACTATTTCTGTCATGGTATCAAAGTCATCTGAGATATTTCTAGGCTGTAAGGTGAACTAGCCAATTGTGTTTTGTTTGTTTGATGGATTTTTTTCTCTACTAATTATTTGCAGGATACATCAAGGGTTTGAGGAGGTAGAGGTTTCTGTACAGTCAATCCATTTGGATGGAGTAATCATACCCATCAACCCAAGTGTTGGAACAATGATTTTCTCAGACGATTTTTGGTTTGGAGGGCACGATTAGGTAAGAGAGGGCACAAATTATCTTTTGCAGCTTGCATTTCCATCGAAAGGTGCCACAAATCACATTCTAGCTAACGTATATACCCCATGATTTTTTACTAGTTGGTAGTGATTTAGACCCCTGTTGCCATTCATAGGCACGATTTCTTGTCTTACAAGGCCACAATTTTATTGTTTTGCAGGTCGAGTATTCTTGCGCTATCATTAGAAGTCTGCGACCTGGACTTCCACACTATGGAGTGGGTTTTTCTTGTGATTATCTGCAACCAAAATCACCTTGTGCATATCTTGACGGGTTTGTGGAGGCAACAAGGAAGGTTGGGAGTCTTTGAATGCGTGATTTTGAAGGCAGCCTAAATTTCTTATTTTTTGGGAGGCATGAATTTCCTATACTAGGAGGCGTGAATTCCTTGTATCGTGGCATTCCCTTTGCTATAGTAGATTTTTCTTGTTGTTGGAGGCTTCGCTATTTAGGTGCATTTTCTTTGCTATCATGGATTTCTTTCACCTCTGCAATTTTATTTGTATTTGATTACATTATAGCTATCACAAGACCTGCGAGTGTTGGCATTTGGGTTGATCGATTTGGGAAAAGAGGTGCAAACGGGTGTCTGATTCCACCTACAAGAGGGGTGTTTTTGTAAATACAACCATTAAATCATTATTTTTTCTCCATCATTCTGAAATTTTGTACATAATTTTTTTTTGCAAAGAAGGAACAATCAATTTGTAAAGGCTGAAAATTTCAAATTGTGATAACTTTTGCATCATAGCTCATATTTGAGTTTTTTTTTTTTTGTAAAAGTGCATATTTTTTCACCACAAGTCCAAAGAGCATATTAATCACTCATTCTATAAAGTTCCAATTTATGTCTCTTTTGGGTAAATTACAAGCACTCTTTCTATAAAGTGCCAAATTGGGGGGAAACAAATAATCAAGGGGTGTTGCCCGTGGTACTTTTTCACACTTTCTCAAGAAATGCTTGTGTGTGTTGTGTTTTCCTTTCAATTTTGCACACATTTCTAATTTCAGTTGTTTTTATTTTCCTCTTTGTTTCATTCTGTTTTCTCTATCTTGATTGTATTTATTCTTATTTTTTGGGTTGTCTTATTTTTGTCCAACTCTTTTTAACTTTTTAGTTTTTAGGGATAGTCTTTGCCCCTTATTAATTTTCTCTTTTCTTTTGGCTTCCCTATCTAGTTCCTAGATCATTTTAAAGGATTGTATTGATTTTTTCCTATTTTGTTATGGCTTAATTTTTGGTCCAATCATAGTTCTTTGTCCTCTATCCCAATCAACCCCCTCACCTATTTATTCTCCTATGTTTGCTATATCATTCTATTTTTCTTCTCTCTGGTTGCGTGCATATTATCCTGATGATGGATCATGGAGTTTGATTTGAAACGTTGATTCATAAAAAAAAACACAGTTTCAATCCAGAAGATCAACAATTCATTATCATGGACTATGGAAACTTGATGTTGTTGATAATTTAAATTATTTAATTTTTAACTTTATTTTTATTAAACACACCAAAAAAACAAAAGAAAAAAGAAAAAAATACCAAATAAACACAAAAACCAATGTAGCTAGGTTTTATTATATTGATATCCTTGTTATATAGTGTTAGAATATAATGAATAACTAGTTTATTGGCATGTGGTGAATATGTGTCAGCTAGAGTTGTGCAATTATAGATGTGTCAATAGGAGTTGTAGATGTGTCACTTAGTATTGTAGAGGTGTCACAGTTAATTAGTTTGCTGTCAATAATCTGGAAATAGCTGTCATTGTATATTCCAGACTTGTAGGATGTTGTTGAGAGTTTGTATCTATAAATCTGTAATTGTTGTTGATGATTAATATATGATTTATTGTCAATTCATGCTTTGTTTTGTGTTCTGTTCTTTCTTGCTGTTCATTTCTCAATTATTTGCATTTGCTGTTATATTTTTAATATGGTATCAGAGCCAATGGTAAGTCTTGGTGCTGTGAACATGTAAGTTTGTTATTGCTTCTATAGAGAAGTTTGTTGTTGTTGTTGAGTTGTAAGAGTTGAGAGAATGTCAGCCATTGATGGAGAACCATCAGAAGATGATGAAGATGATTTTATTGAAACTAAAGTAGTTGTTATATTTTGAAGTCGTCAATACTTTGAAGACAGAGAAGGATGCAGTAGAGGGATGAAGAAATCATACTATTTAAAAAAAAAAAAAGGAGTTGTGTTGGGGATCATCAAAGCACAATTTAAAAAAAGGTTGTCAAAGGAAATATGGGTTCCTCGACATGCCTCCATTTATGGTGCTAGAGGAGGAGAGGTGCATGAGATCTCAAAAGAGCAGTGTTGTGCTCATGTGAGAGTTGGAGTTATTTTAAATTATTCATTAAGAGGGGGTGTTAGAATATAATGAATAACTAGTTTATTGGCATGTGATGAATATGTGTCAACTAGAGTTGTGCAGTTATAGATGTGTCAATAGGAGTTGTAGATGTGTCACTTAGTATTGTAGAGGTGTCACAATTAATTAGTTTGCTGTCAATAATCTGGAAATAGCTGTCATTGTATATTCCAGACTTGTAGGATGTTGTTGAGAGTTTGTATCTATAAATCTGTAATTGTTGTTGATGATTAATATATGATATCAGTCAGTTCATGCTCTATTTTGTGTTCTGTTCTTTCTTGCTGTTCATTTCTCAATTCTTTGCATCTGCTATTATATTTTTAATATATAGTTTACAATGATGTTAATCCAAACTTGTGCTTGCCAGGTAAGAAGAATACAAAGACAAACAGAAAATTGTTATTGAATGGGAACAAGAAATTAACGTTATATATATGATCATATAGAAAGGGTGGACATAACTAAGCAATGGTTGATCGAGTGGACGGAGTTTATAATAAGATATATTTAGAAACTTCTAAAAAACAATCAACTACATTTAAAGAAACTTCTAAAAAAGAATCAACAACAATTAAATCGCCATCTATCGTAGATAGTGAGGTTGTTTGCGATTTCTGCTATGGAATACGCATAGGAGAAAGAGTACATAAACTAGCAATTGCATTAGAACAATAATACGCACTTGTCCACATGGTGAAAGTCTCATCTCTATTTTTCATGTGCTTTTGTATTGTACTTGCTGGTGTCATCTTCGGAGCGAAAGCAGAAAACCTTGAGTTCACATTTCCTCCTGTATGGAATATCTGCCAGAAAGGGATCGCACAATTTTTCGAGCGCGGCGAGAGATCATACATGAAACTCTCAAGTGGGGATATAAACCAGGCGACATTCTCCTGGATGACTTACAATGAATCAATTGCTCTATGGGACTACTTTCGCGTTCTCACAAATTTCTCTTCTCATTTTCGACTTCAAACTTCTAACAACTATGCTCGTACATCCCAATACGGCGATGGGTTTACCTTCTTCCTCGCCCCTTTCGACTCTGAGCCACCACTAAACTGTACAGGCCAATGGCTTGGTCTCTTTAACCAATCCACCAATGGAAATTCTTCCAATCAGATTGTTGCAGTGGAATTCGACACCTTTAAAAATGATCCGTTTGACCCAGATGGCAACCACGTGGGAATCGATGTGAATAGCATTGTTTCAGAGGTAAAATTTTCTCATAAAAGGACTCCAACTCTTTTTGATTTCAAATCGGTTTAGCTTGTGCTTTTGTTTTTTTGTTTTTAGCTTCTTTCCAGAATTTTTTTCTTTTCTTTAATTCTGATGTTTTTGTCTTTGCTATTTATATTTTTCTTCAGAAAACTGTATCAATGTCGGATATCAAATTTCGTAAAGGAAAGCCAGTGGACGCATGGGTGGATTATGACGGCGTAGCAAAGAAGATTGACGTGTTTCTTAAGAAGTACAACGAGACAGACCCCGGAAAGCCAAAACTACCAATTTTATCCTTTAAAATAGACCTCACAAAGATTCTTCCCCAAAAAATCAAGGTCGGCATTTCGGCTTCCTCTGCATATTCATCCGAAGAGCACAATGTTTGGTTTTGGGAATTTAAGTCGCAGATGTCGGCGACTCCGAAGAAGAGCAATGGTGTTTTAATAATATTCTTGTCGTGCGTCTTCACAGTATTCGGACTTCGTTTTTAGCGGGGTTATGGTATTTCAGAAATAAAAGCCATCAGAACTAATACTAGCAATCGCACCTTCGTGTGCAATAGGTACGCCGAAGATGTGGAAGGTAGAAGAGTGATAAATGCGGTATGGTAGTGAGAATTGTAAAAAAAAATAATTTAATGTATTTTGAAAATTGCTACTGAATTGAGTGTATAAAATTTGTATATAAAAAGAAATGGAGAAAGTTGTATTCTTGTACAAATTGATTTTTGCAACCCCAGTAATTGGTTTTGGCAACCCCAATATTTGTAATGGTTTTCAACTAAATTCCAGCTGAAACATCTTAATAATGATGTCTAAATGCATGGGGACTTAATGAATTTATTTAAATTTCTTAGCGACTACCAAGTAATTCAAACAAGTAATTAGAATTTCTCATATTTTGTTCAAAATTGTAGAATAGGGATGTCTACTTCTTGCAAAAGCTTTTGAATCTAAAAGGAGATGACTCTATAGTATGCTATTGCTATCAAATGGCTAGAGGTCATTTTTCTTATGACTTTCAACTTTTTTATGAGTTTGTTTTGTTCTCTTCCATTTGTGTAATAGAGAATAAATCCATAATATAAAGAGATGTGAAGTGAAAACTGTCACACAAAGGACCTAAAATAGATGAATCAAACACATAAAGATGCATAGGCATCTCGTCTAAAATATTGACTATGAATTCACATTCAACATTGATAGAACATGAAGAAGAGGAAAAACAAGACAACAAACTTAGAAGGTTTGTTCCTTACCAAGGCAGAGGTTCTGAGGAACGTCCAACCACTTAGAAATTCAATGGGGAGAAGAGGTAGGTGTTCTGAGGAGTATTAGATGAATTCAAATCCTACCAAAATGTCCTATTGGCACATGCCCAATTCATTATAATGTGAGTGAATAGCAATACAACTTAACCCAAATGGGATCCAAAATGGTAATAGCCCTACTTATTTTTCACAAAAGGTGTAAGTGATCTGTCAAGCAAAACAATGTGGTTGTGTATGTTTAATTTGTTGTATCTAAACTTGCAACAGCCATATGGGCAGTACGATAGGAAAAATAATGTCTGAGTGTCTCAAATCTTCACAGGACAGAGTAGTAAGGATGATCTAGGGTGTTAGATTCCACGATAGTCCATCGTGCTTGATTTAGAGCCAGTCCTTTTCATTGACCACACTACGTTTCCCCACAGTAAACAATATATTATTGTGGGGAATTTATTTCCGTGACTTATTTTTCCTAATAAGTATTATACTGCCTTCAGTCATTTGTAAGCTAGAATTCATCTTAGTGATTTGTTCATTAGAATTATAGATTTCTTACACAATGGCTCTAGCAGTCCTTCGATAATTGATTAACAAGAACAAAATTACACAAAAACAGCCTATCCAACTAAATATGCAAGTCAATACATTCAAGTATGGAAAATAAATGAAAAATTAATAAAATTTAGACACAACCAATGACCAAAAAATAAAAAATCATCTTCACAATCATGATCATGATCATGGTATTTGCAAAGAGAACCATGGCCATGAACACAAACACAATCATAACCATTTCCACAACTATGATTATGATCATGACATTGCCATCTCTATATCAATATCTTTTCTCTATCTCTCCATATTTCTTCTTCCATATCTCCCTCTATCTCTATCTCATTATCTCTCCATATCTCTCCCTCTATCTACCCTTATATCTCTATTTACCAATAAACCTCATCTACACCACAAAATGCAAAAAATAGATGAAAATTTCTCTAATTGACCTTTTAGGCATACCCATTGCACACTAATAGTTCTGATATCACTCTCAGATAAACAAAATAACTCTCTGATTAATGCTCTTATGAAATATTACTTCAATTAAATTTCTTACTAGCAAAATTGGTCAAGTAATTCATTGAACAAGTAAATCAAACAAGTAAATTAAACAAGTAATTCAACCAAGTAATTAGAATTTTTCAATCTCTTTCTCTTTAAACCTATGATTTTCAATAAACTAAACCTATCTCTTTCATAATCACATCTAAATATAGTTTTACAGAGCTTAAAACTACTAAGTAAGTATAGTTTTAATCTCCATGCATCTAATTGTCTGTTTCAATATCCATGCATTCATTACCATCTGTGAAATTTAATCTCAAAGAACTAGTGTACAATTGTTCAATGGTTCATTCTTATTGTTCTAATCCCAATGTTTATCTGATGCAATTTAGATCAAAATTTATTTGATCTAATCCATGCAATCTGTTTGCATGTGTATTACTTCAGTTCCAAAAATTTATACACAGTGAATAAAAAGCAGAATAGTTCCAGTTGCAGCTAAGTGATTTTGTCATTGTTTCATTTGCTATTTTTCTTTTTAGCTTGTTGGATCAGGAATAAGGCTTGTTTTATATTTTAAATTTGGTATCAGAACAATAAAAGAGGTTGTGTGTTCATGTTAAAGAATTTTGTGTTTGGCTCTGTTTTTTGTTTGTTGTTTCTATGTTTATTGTGTCCTGTTTATTGGTTGTTTTAGATTCTAAAGTTTTTGTATCATGTTTCAGATTATAAAATTCATGTTACAAAAATGTTTTGAATGACTGATGATAGATCATTGATTGTGATTGGAAACGTAAATACAAAACATATACAACTGTTCCAAAAACAAAATTTTATATAAGAGGATGAATAGCTTGGTAGTACACATGATTGTGGACCTTCTTTAAAATAGGCGAGTTCTTAGATGGCATTACAGTTAAGCGGGCATAAAAACTGAACAAAAAATGGAGTAGAATTGGAGATTAAATTTAATAGATGCTGAGAGATATCATTATTAATATGTTTATGTTTTTATCGGACTTGTGATTTAAATGCAATAGACATCTGAGAGTGATATCTCTCAACATTAATGTGCAATGGGTACGTCAAACTTTATTTGGTCAAAATTACTTGACCAATTAGACTGCTAGCAGGAAATATACTAATTTATCTGAGAGTGATATCAGAACTATTTATCAGAAATATTAATTCTAATTACTTGTGTAAGAAATACATAAGTAATAGGTACAAGTAATAAAACTAGTGTACAATTATTCAATGGATTAGAACAATAAACATCGAGTTTGCATTTATGAGATGTAATTCTAAAAAACCCAATAACTTGCCAACGTTAAGAGCTCCAAAAACTCGGTTTCCAGTAGTTGTCCTGACAAGACCCACATCCAACAACACTTGAACAGTAATTTTTTCTTATAATACTAAATGTGAACATATAACTGCCAGATTTAATCCTTGAGAAGAGTACATAACCGTATAATAAAGTAAATATTTGAAACTTTTCATCTAGAGTAATTCAATTTATATGATTTTAGTATTAGCTATTTCTAATTAATTCTTTAAAATCTATAAAAAAATTAATTTAAAGTATTTTATATTACACTACAATTAAGTATGGTTCTTGAAATAATTACTTACGCATTAAGTGAACTTCATCCTTTTATAGTCTTCCCACTGAAGTTTATCACCATTTTCTCTGTGTTTTTGGATTGTTTCATGGTCCTCCTTTAAATACATACAAAGAAGTGTTGGTTTTAAGTTTAAAGTAAGTGCTTTTGATAAATCATTTCACTGAATATTGGGAGTTGTTTAATTTACCGTGAGTTGGTCTAAGACTTTGATTGAGTGAGAAAAAATGAATAGCTAGAGTCATTGTTCTAGATGCAGTCTAATGGTATTTTGTTTATCTGAGAGTGATATCAGAGATCAAAATTGGTCAAGTACCCATTGCACACTAATGTTGAGAGATGTCTAATTTAAATTTAATCTCCAATTCTACTCCAACATCTTAATAGGTGAATCCCTGTTGTACACTACTTCTTGGAGATTAAATACACTAGTACTACAATTGTTCTAATCCATTGAACAATTTGAGATGCTCCCAAATAGAGGGAGCCATACTTTGAAGTTTGGAGTGTGATAATTATAACTCCATTAATTTCTTTCACCTGTGATCAAAGAGTTAAAATTGGTAACTCATATTATATATTTGGGTGGAGGAAATGGACAATTGAAAACTTTTGTGGGTAGCTTCATATGTGCTTGTAGCAACTTGCTGGTATTTTGGGGGATCATAAAACCATTTCATAGAGAATTGTAGCCAACTGCTAACATCTAGATTTTCAAATCATGAACATGTTGACAACTTATAATATTTTGGGAGAGAGCATGTTTAACACTTCAATCCTTGATACAACAGATTCAAGGGCTTCTGTCACGTGCAATTCTGATTAGCCAAGTAAGCTAGCAGTAGCAGATACTAACCAAATGTGAACGGACTTGAAAAGAAGATAGCTTATAGAATCATAATGTAGTCCAACCATAGGAGATGCAACAAATTTTAGAGTCTAAAAGTTTAAAATTAAAAAAATGAATAGGATCTAACATGGAAACCAAAAAACCGACTCAAAACTTCATGAACAAATCACCAAGGCTACCAGACTAATTACTAAAGGCCTACTTGGCAAATGAATACAAAACAATAGCCTGCTAAGCCAGCCCAAAAGCTGCTCATTTTTTGGCTAGAAAAGATTACAGTATACGTCTTCATGGAAAATGATCATTACCATAGGTCAACCACTTTGAAGTGGTATTCTGTGCGCTAGGGTGATTTTGCGCTGCAAGTGGAAAGTAGTTTATTGTAGATTAGGAAAATACCAGGAAGTTATTTATGTTAGCATCTGCAGGCCAGGAAATGATTTTTTAATTTATAAGTAAAAAAACCAATAAACCAATTATCAGAAAATCAAACTGAAAGAAACACAGATGTCTCTAGAGTAATTGAAATCCCATTGGTTGCTTTTCAGAGCTTTTAATGGAGGAAAACTTTAAGCCAAACAATGAAAAATTTATAAGTACAAAAAAGTCATCAAAAGCTGAGGTACACATGCCCAAAATGAGTCCAGCAATCTCCCTAAATATTCTGCTCAAGGAAAACTCAAATAGTAATCTGAAGCCAAACCTCAAGAACTGGAGATAAATTCTAGAATTGCTTTGTCATAACATAAGATAAAGTCAAGCATATGTACCCAGTAAAAATGAAATAAATTTTATGCATACCAGAATTGACTAAATTGAGTAACAACAGAGCAACCAAAGCTTGAATTGACTGTTGAAGCAACACCCCTTTGACAACAGTACTCTTAGATACCAAATTTTTCATTTTTTCCTCAGCAACAGTATGAATTCTGTACCCATCAAGATGCTCCAGCCAAACATAAAAACCAGAATATACCCAATACAGAATAATAGGTATGAATGTGCCCAGAGCCTCATCTATCAGAAAAAGATCCATTCATTGACCCGTTATATGATCAAACACCCAATTCTCCTTTTTATTTCCTGATCATTCCAAGCACTGCCTAAATAAGCACAGTTCCTTTATTCTTCTCCAACACACAAAGAAATATAATAGTAAGAAACAATAAAACAAAATACAAGCCAATAGATATCAGAAAAGAAACACAATTTTCCTTGATATCAATTGACTCCCCACTCAACCCCTAAAAACACTAACTAATTTCAAATTCCTCAATGCTCGTTTGCTCATTCCTCCATCCTTTAAATTGTCTTAATCTCCAAGACCCGATTTAGTAAAGGCCCCTCAAGTCTTCATTGTTTTGAGCAGACCATTTTATGTTACAAAAGATTATAGAGGACTACCAATAATTACACACAATAAAGTTTAAATTAAAAATCTCAGCACAAAATTTTAGGATAAAAAATGGGGCGGTGACTATGCTGTTGCAGTAGACGATGGGTCCAAAAACTAAACCATTCATCAAGCATCTCTAGTTCTCGTCATCTTCCTTTAAATGGGAGTCTTAGTACAAGCAGTATTATTGCGTGGGAGTTGAATTGCAGGTTTGAGCCCCCATTTCCAGCTTTCGCCATTTCTAAAAAGCTTCCAACCCTGATGCTCGATACTATATGAATCTAGGGGTTGCAAATTTAAAAGCGGTGAGCTAATTCCAAGTGATTTTTGTGACGAACCTCATGAGAAAATGCAGGAATATAAAAAGGAATAGAATAGAAACAAAAACAATGCAAAGGGAGGCGAGAATAAATAAAAATAATAATCTTACTGCTTCAAACCAGGGCAAGTAACTTACCTCAAGATTCTGCACAAATTGTGTTCTATGTCAATGACGAAGAGGAGAAAAATGTGCACAGTTTGCAGGAACAATATTACGAAGCCTTAATGAAGCATATTTTTTTGTTAAAAAAGGAAAACCCATGTGAAGCTGGAAGACAACAACACGATTGTTTTAGAATCAAATAAAACTTAAAGCAAAAATGAGCTGGTCGTGTACAGGTTCCGAAAAAACTCGCTAAAACCAGGCCACCTGACTTACCTCAAGTTTGTGAACAAATTGTGTCTGTCTCTCAACGATGCAGTGGAGAAAAATGTACAGAGTCTGCAGGTAGAATATTAGAAACCTTATCACAACAGATTTGTTTGTAGCCTCATGACTATGTCGGTTGGAATAAGCAAGCAGGGACTGTCAAATCAAGGAAAAGAGAGTAGATGGGCAATTATTACACAACACTGTCCTCAACTCTGCATATCAAATAGTGAGAAAAGCTTAGATCACCTTGCATGCCCTGTAATCAGCTTGAAATTGTTAGATGGAAAAATCAAGGGTGGGAAACTTAACCGAGGGAAAGTCTTTGGTGTAATTGGGGACGAAGAGTTTGGAGGAGCGGAAAGCAACGACAGCAGAGAAAGCAACAAAAATGTGCGTGAACAACCAGAAAATGGCCAAATAATGATGAACGGATGAGATACGATACATCGTAGTCCATTGCAATCTGCACCATTCGGTGTGAAAATAGGTTGGAGAAGTTGAGCGTGGGGACGCCTTCGGTGTAAATACAAATGAAAATGGCATTCCCAAAAGTACAACCAAAGAAAACTAAACATCTTTAATGTTGTGGTAAATAGTGGGGCTGCATACCTTGATTTTTAGTTTAATTATATATATATATATCTTATCATCAAATGCATTGGGAGAAGAAACTTCGTCTTGTGTTATATATGATATAATGATTTGATGTAGAAGAAATTTATTTAATCATTCAATACAATATAAAATCTTTGCATATATATTTAATTATGGTTAGTTTAAAATTAAATAAATTTGGAGTTAATTATTTTTTATAAATATATTTAAAATATATAAAATAAATATAAGTATTTATACATAAATTTAATATACAAATAATTGTCAATATGTCAAGGATGCACACATCAATGTTTTCATTTTTTGTTCTTTTTGCTGTTTAAAAAATTTATTTTTGAATTTTTCCAAGATCAAATCCTCAATTATGGTTGTGAACTTCATAGTCTCGTAGTTTACTAGAAAAAAAAATGATGATGTAAAATATAGAAATAACTTAAGGAATTCATGGTCTATTATATCTCACTCACCTCGTTCTCTAATATATGAGTTCCTATAAAGATTGGTTGTCACAACACACAAGTTGCAAAACTAAAATTTCACTATTTTTTTTTCAAAGTGTAGAATTATAAGTATGCATAAACTTATTTAGCATTTCATATTACAACGTATAGGCCGCAACATGTTAAGTTTATGAAGAATCTAGTTTAATTTATTATGATATCTTAAATTCAAACATATACATTAGGATTGGTAAGTGTGTGTTAAGTTTCACTTAAGTATGTTGTTCACAATCTTATATAAGCTATGAGGGTAAAGTTGATCATTCGATACATATGTAAATTAACTTTTCTTAAATATATGTATTAACTAGGTTGATGCTTTGAGTTTGTGTTAGTGTATACATCATCTTTTTCATACACATAAGCTAACTTCATCCTACTTAGGCATTCATTATGTAGTCATTATGGAGCTACCCACCTCATTGACATCCTAAATGTCGACAATCTTTACAGTCTTTTTGAGGTGGAGAAAATATCAAAAAGTGTTGATTACTTGATAAAAATACATCGCAGAAGATCCAAGATCCAGAAGGAAAGAGAGACCAAGTAATTGTTGGGCGGTGGCTTCTGTTTCGGAATTTTATTGTGTAATTTCCTTTCTGCGGTTGTTCCGTGGGTCCCATAGACTGTTTAGCCTCATGGACGTGATTAAAAATCTTCATTCATTCATTCATCCTTGACACTTGTTCCTCATGAGCTGTCCAACTAGTTTGGATTTTAGAGAGGTGTCAATGACCTTTCAACACCCCACGCTTGGTTGTTTCCTTTATTCTCCTTTATATGTACATCATTGGCTACCTAATACATAGGTCGACTTTATGCATTCTGGTTTTCATAGTTCTTTTTGTTAATCTCTATGATTCACTATTTCTCTCATGGTATCAAAGTCATCTGAGATATTTCTAGGTTGTAAGGTGAACTAGCCAATTGTGTTTTGTTTGTTTGATGGATTTTTTTCTCTGCTAATTATTTACAGGATACATCAAGGGTTTGAGGAGGTAGAGGTTTCTGTATAGTCAATCCATTTGGATGGAGTAATCATACCCATCAACCCAAGCATTGGAACAATGATTTTCTCAGATGATTTTTGGTTTGGAGGGCACGATTAGGTAAGAGAGGGCACAAATTCTCTTTTGCAGCTTGCATTTCCATCGAAAGGTGCCACAAATCACATTCTAGCTAACGTATATACCCCATGATTTTTTACTGGTTGGTAGTGATTTAGACCCCTGTTGCCATTCATAGGCAGGATTTCTTGTCTTACAAGGCTGGAATTTTGTTGTTTTGTAGACCGAGAATTCTTGCACTATCGCTAGAAGCCCGCGACCTGGACTTCTGCCCTATGGAGTGGGTTTTTCTTGTGATTATCTGCAACCAAAATCACCCCGTGCATATCTTGATGGATTTGTGGAGGCAGCGAGGAAGGCTGAGATTCTTTGAATGCGTGATTTTGAAGGTAGCCTAAATTCCTTATTTTTTGGGAGGCATGAATTTCCTATACTATGAGGCGTGAATTCCTTGTATCGTGGAATTCCCTTTGCTATAGTAGATTTTTCCTGTTGTTGGAGGCTTCACTGTCTCGATGTATTTTCTTTGCTATCATGGATTTCTTTCACCTCTACAATTTTATTTGTATTTGATTACATTATAGCTATCACAAGACCTGCGAGTGTTTGCATTTGGGTTGATCGATTTGGGAAAAGAGGCGCAGATGGGTGTCTGATTCCACCTACAAGAGGGGTGCTTTTTCAAATACAACCATTAAATCATTATTTTTTTCTCCATCATTCTAAAATTTTGTATAGGATTTTTTTTTTGCAAAGAAGGAACAATCAATTTGTAAAGGCTGAAAATTTCAAATTGTGATAACTTTTGCATCATAGCTCATATTCGAGTTTTGTTTTTTTTTTGTAAAAGTGCATATTTTTTCATCAGATTCCAAAGAACATATTAATCACACTCATTCTATAAAGTTCCATTTTATGTCTCTTTTGGGTAAATTTCAAGCACTCCTTCTATAAAGTGTCAAATTGGGGGAAACAAATAATCAAGGGGGGTGTTGCCTGTGGTACTTTTTCACACTTCCTCAAGAAGTGCTTGTGTGTGTTGTGTTTTCCTTTCAATTTTACATGCATTTCTAATTTCTTCATTTTTGCATTTCTACAAGCAACTATCTAAATCTAGCAAAAATGGAGGCTAAAGTTTTCAATAAGTGTTACCAAGCATTTGGCTTCATATGTCTAAATTTATCTCTTGATTTTTTGTTCCATGTTGAGAACTTGAAAACACCCAACCAAGTTTGGGAAGGTCTTGACAAACTATTTGGGAAAATAGATGAAATTAGAAGCCACGAGTTGGAAAGTCAACTCTTAGGTCTTAGTCCTAGGAGTTTCTCAACTTTACAAGACTTTTTCACTAAGTTTAAATCTTTGAAGTTACAATTAAAAGATCGTGGAATTGACAAGAAAGAGGATCAATTAATCCTTTATATACTTTCCAAGCTAGGTCCAATTTTTTTTGTTTCTGTATCAACTTTTTACTCTACTAAAAGGGCTCTTGGAGCCTCATGGTCAATTCCCACACTTGATAACTTTATTGCTAATCTCACAAGGGAGCAAGAAAATTTAATTCAAATGGGTACTCTGAAGTCTACTAAGCCTCAAGCCCTACTTGCAGGGAATGAAACACAACAAACTTCAAAAGGGAAGAAGAAGAACACTAAAAAGGACAAGGAAGTTAAGAAAGAAAAATTGACAACTCCAAAAAGGACTCTGGTGCAGTCACAATAGGAGGTTTCTAGAAGGAAACATCTAAACTGTGCAACAATGAGTCTACACAGTAGAAATAACACAAAAAAATGATATTCGAACATGAAATCTCATTGAATTGATAATCTTACATGCAACTTTGGCCACAAGGGTGAATATCCAAGGCTCGTAGGCCTAACACAATGGCTTTCAACAATACAACTGGCCAACTAGCCTTATTACATGCCCCCACAGGGTTTATGCAAAAAAGGTAAGGATCGTTAAAACATCCAACTCAGAACTGATAACTGAAAAATGAATCCTAGATGATTACAAATGCTTATAAATATGCTTCTCAAGCTCCCATATAGGTCTATGTCAGCCACAAGGGTTAATAACCCAATGAATGATCAAATATGAATGACAACCTCCAAACATGAAGAGATAACTCCCCACAAAAAGATATGGCTTGTGGATCTCGAAGATAGATCCCAGCTAATGCAAGGTGATTGTAAGGTGTCCTATTAGGCTTTGCATGATCTGGAATAGGTCCGCACTAAGAAATATGGACCAGGTTGGCCCCAAATGCTCTGACTAGTAACACAGTGAAATTATGAGAGTGATAACTTCTGGTAGACAAATGCAAATGATGCAAAATCTGGATATGTAAAAGATGTCAATGTGTAAATGTCATATCCTACTCTAGGAGTCGAGAAATGATGATGTGGTAAAATGCAGAATGAACTACTGAAATTGCTACTGAATGCAATGCAAGAAAATAACTATTTTTGGTTGATATAGGATTGCTTTACAACTAGGGATGCTCCTGCATTAGACATTCGGGGTTGGAAGAAAAGTGAGTCCCTCACTTTCCAAGGCTAAGAGGAAAACCAAGATGGTCCATCTCAGCTTGAGAAATCCATGATGAGTCCTCCACTGGTCGACCTTTCCACTTCACAAGATATTCTTTATACTGTCTAAACATTCCTAGTGCTTCTTCTGGTTCTGGTATCCAAAATCTGCTCAATCTCCTCTGGTTCCTAATGTGGTAATTTCTCCTTCAAATCCACTTCCTCATTACTACCTCCTAACTATCCTTTAAGAAACTCGTATATCTACAATATTGAAAATAGGTGATATACCCAATGTCTCTGATAACTCCACTTCATATGCATTTTCAGAATCAATCTTCCTTAGGATCTTACACGATCCAAGCTTCCTCATCTTCAACTTATTGTATGTACCAAATGGAAATATCTCCTTCTTGAAATATACCATCACTTTAGGGTATGTGCAGGATCATCATGGAAAAAATAGGCCCTTAAGTGGCAATAAAACTCAGTAAATCAGAGTCAGGAAACTTGACATAAAAATTTGAATAAGTTATCTACATTATTTCAAAAATATGTAACAATAGAATCTATAGAAAATTGAATGTAGTTTCTAAACTACTAGGTTTATTTTTATTTTTTTAAAATCTATTTGGTGAAAATTTGAAATTTCAATGCAGTAGTACCTAAATTTCAAGGAAAAAATAAGAAGTAGGTGTTTGTCTGACCACCCTAACCACAATAAAATGATAATATTTTTTTATAATATTTTAGATATAAGTAGGGGACTCATGTCAAGATGTGATGCATATTTTTTTCTAAGTAAATAATTAACTATGAATTTTTTATTACAACTTTTAAAAAATATAAAAACTCGTATGTCTAACCACCTTAACTTGGTCAAAACTTCATGAAATTCAATTCTTTTTTTTTTAATCATATAGTATGTGAAGCATAGAATGTGACTCATGTTTTGGATTCAAAAAATGTGATACCGTTTGAAAGCTATAGATTTTTTTCAATCAGCCTATCAATCAGGACTTTAGAGATAATTCAAATAGAAAATGAATAATAATTATTTATTAAATTCAAAGTAAAGCATAATTTATATTGGTGGAAAGCTAAGAATCTCCTTTAAAAACCCTTTTTGTTTCATTAATTTTGGGTTAAAAAAAATTCGTCAGCCACATGGGCCATCATATTACTCAAATATCGCCACTTTTTGGCCCACCATGATCCCGCACATATCCTTCATCTCCAATAACAAATTCCTTATGTCTTCGTTGATCATTTGCCTTCTCCTTGTACTTACCATTCATATCTTCTAAATGCTTCTGGACCTGATTAAGCAATGTCTCCACGAAGTCTGCAAACTCTTTTGCCTCCGCACTTCTCTTGTTCTCCATATTGATGTCCCTTAATTTTACAACTCCTCTAGGACTTATTCCGATAAAAATCTGAAATGGTGTCTTCCCTCTACTCCTGTTCACTGAATTATTGTATGCAAACTCTGCCTGTGGTTAAACTATATCCCAACTTCCTTCCTTATCTCCAGCCAAACATCTCAACAAATTACCCAAAATTTTGCTTACTACTTTTTTTCCATTCGTTTGTAGGTGATATGTTGAATTGAACTTCAAATTTGTCTTCATCTTCTTCCACAATGTCTTCCAAAAGTATCCAATGTTCATTTGGTGTCTCTGTCTGAAATAATACTCTTAGGTAATCCATGCAACCTGACAATTTCTTTGAAGAATAAGTCAAAAATATGCACAACATCATTAGTCTTCTTACAAGGAATAAAATATGTCATTTTAGAAAACCTGTCCACTACTACCATAATAGAATCACAACCTCTCTATGTCTTCGGTAATCCCAATATGAAATCCATGCTCAAATATTCCCAAGGTCTCTCTGGTACTGTCAAAGGTTTTTACAATCTGGTATTCTGACTACTCCCTTTTGCAACTTGAAAAATTTTGCAACTCTGAACATACTTCCTTACATGGGTATGTGTAGGATCATGATGGGCCAAAAAGTGGCAATGAGAAAAAATCATGTTTTGGATCAACTCAAAAACATGGAAATGCTGAGTTGACTTTTCTAGGTTCGGGTGTCAGTACATTTAGCCGAACCAAAGCCCAAACCTAGTTTCTACAAACTGGATATCCGATCCAAATCGGATATGCGATTTGTGGAAACATTATATAAAAGCCAGTCGACTCTTATAAATTCATTTCTCATTGTTTGCACATGGGCGCACAAGGAAAAGCGAAAATCCGATATCCGCTTCTATCAGATATCCGATTTCAAAGGTAAGTATTTGGTTTTTTAAATGTTGTAATCGATTTTTCCAGTAGATTCTCTTAATTTGAAGTAGTTTTTATGAATTTTTTTATCAAAAATAGGGTTTTCTATTTTTTTTATCAAAAACTAGAGTTTACATTGAATTTTTATTAAAAATTAATGTTTCTAAATGGATTTTGATTATAAACTAGTGTTGTTGATGTATTTTAATAAAAAATTAGAGTTTTTTATGGATTAATGTGAAAAAGTAGGGTTTTTTCTGGATTTTTATTAAAAACTAGGGTTTTTTTACAATAATTTCATTTATATTGTGTAATTTCAATTAGGTTAATTAGTTTTTAACTTTAATCAAGTATTATGGTTGAGAATGAAAATCCACAAATGCCAAATGCTCCACCACCTCCGCAACCACCAATTGAAGACTTAATTGGTCAAAAATTGGGGCAATTGAGGGGCACTTTTGAAGTTTATAAGACAATCCCTCGATTGAGAGATATGACAAACACATTGAAGGAAATAATAAAAAATATAGAAACCCTCTCCACCCAACATAATTCCTTTCATTCGTGGTGAGAATACATGAGGGAATATTATGGATGTGGATTGTCTTACGATGATGTGAAAGATCTCCAAATAACCAAAGCCCAAATAGCCTCTTTATTCATTGACCCCCACACCGGTTTGCCAATGAATGTTAATAAAACAAAACTTTTTATAAAATGGTGCATTCATAGGGACATTGTAGCTAACTTTTGGGATCGTTGGTGTATGGTTTTTGATAAACCACCGAACAACAATTCCAATATACCATTCTACTTTATTAAAAAATTATATGCTGAGTTTGTGTTAGGGCATCATGTCAATTAATTTGACATTAAACCATTCCAGGGCGTTGGTGGAGGTATGCCTCAGGATAGACCAGAGGTAGTTAGGGTAGTCCCATGCCTAAATGTTTCCCTTCCTCCCCTTCCTTTGCCACCTCTAATATATCATCCAGAGATTATCCAGGATGCAGCCACCGAGACTATTCAGGCTATTCACTCTTTGAGTGGTCATTTGGTTTTGCATGCTTCTACAGTAGCTCAGCCACATTCTGGTGATGTTGGCAAAGGCTCAAGTGCTGGTGCATCATCCTCCTTAGGTCCACATATTTTTGTGCCACATACTTGCACTATGTGCCACCAGATATGCTTGGCTCCTCTTGTACAACTCGTTGAGCATCCCATGGAAACTTCTAATTATGACCTCCATGATTTGGACATTCTAGATCAGTCTTAGGGGAGTGGAACGCACCCTGCAAAGTCCTCTCTTGCTAGAGAGGGGGATGCTGGAATAGTGACATAGGTAAGATTTAAGTTGTAATTTCATAACTTGCATTTGTTTTTAAATGAAGATTAATAAGAGATAGTATGATCAAGTACTAATATTTATTTACATGGTCTATTTAACAATTGATGTCTAAGGAGGAGCTCACACGGGTGAATGATAGCACCCTTAGGGCCATTTCATTTGGCTTGGACACACACACAGTATATATTTTCACACTCACTCGTTTACATTTTATATTATATACTTGCTTGTCATTTGAATTGTCATTAATGAAATTATATAATAACTTATATGCTTATCTTATTTTCCTCTTGTAGGAAATACCTAGTGCGAGTGAGGTGCAGCCTCGTCCAGACTATGGAGGTGCAAAGTTAGATAAGGGTTAGGTAATTGAACTCAAATTGGATTGAATTAAGATTTTTAAGATCTTATATTGATTATACATACATCGACATAGATTGGTAGTTTCATATGTACTTGTCAATTTTATGTACATGCAATTATGAGCTATACATATTTGTTGACAAAGGACACATCGCCTAAAGGAGTAGGTATTGGAACACCTCAAGGAGTAGGTGTTGAAACACCTCAAGGAGGAGGTGTCGAAACACCTGAAGGAGATAAAGAAAAATATCAACCTAAAGAGGTATGTGTTTATTTTATTTTGTGTTTGGTAAATATGTTCCTATTACCAATAATCGTATGCTAACTTGGATCAATTTTATGTTTTTGTTCACATATATAGATTGGAATTTCAAAAGTTGGTTTGGTATATTCTAGGACTCCTGACCCTTTGAAGAGACGTATATTTCAGGTAATCAAGATTTCAATTTTAGAGTTCAATTAAAATTCAATGTATATTGATTTTGATGTTAATTATTCGATTTTAAATTATATAGTATAACTAATCTCAATTGTGGTTTGAATTTTTCTTGTGCAGCTACCTTCAGAGCCAACAAGTGCTTCAAAGAGGCTCCATTTTGATGATCCACCAGTAGTTTAGGATGAGATAGACATTTTGGCATGTAAATTTTGAATACATATTGAGATGGCATATGCCACATTTTGTAAAACTTTGTTTGAGTTGGCGTCGATGCCATTTTTGTATATGGACATACACTTGATTATTGGATAATTTGATATATAGAAGTTGACAATCGAAATTTAATTTGTTCCTCATGTGCATGATTAAACTCTTTGAAAATTTTATCTTGAGCAATGGTTAAATATCAATGTACAATAGCATAAAAAAGAATGGTTATATTATGTAGTTTATATTTATATCTCTGATTACATTGCATTACACATCTTTCAAACTCAAATCATTACTTCACATTGCATAACTAAAAACTATGAGCAGTTGTCAATTGCATTTGTTTGTCATTGAATTCTATGAGACCACATTTCTTTGAAGTTTTTTATTTAAATAGTCCACTACCTTGTCTATGCTACCACATTTTTCATACATGATAGTGATCACATTAAGTTGTAATAAATTAAATGATAGCCTATGGCTATTTAATTTATACTCATTTTATTTAAATGGATGAGGCCGACCTTCCTTGATGTTATTTTGTAATTTATTATCTTCAAGAGAGGCCGACCTCCTTGAAGAGTCACCTTATTTTGTATAAATACAAGGTGATGTTTGTTCATTTCCTCAATCAAGTTCATTCAACATAATTCGCATTCCAAGCAAAAGTTTGCACTTGAGCAGCAACGCTTCATCTTGCAGCAGCAGGCCACTTTCAAGGAGAAGTATATTTGATTGTATCTTTGCATCTAGGAGAGGTGCTATTATTCATTGTATCAAATTCAGCCATGAGCTGGGCCTGAGTTGTAAGCAGATTTCTTGCTATGTTTATTGTCTTATTTGTTGCATTTTTTGAGTGCTTTCAGTTGTGTTATTTGATCATTAAAACACTAACATGGTATCAGAGCGGGTTTGAATAAGATCGTGTTGGGACCAGTTATTGCAGCGATACCTCTATTCTCTTTTTTTTTTATCTATCTCTATCTTAGTCAAGATGGTGAATGGTCTTAAAATTGAGGATAGACTCGAAGGAGCATCAAACTTCACTTCATGGAGATTCAGAATTATGCTCACTTTGGAGGAAAACAAATTGGTTGAGTGTGGAGAGAAAATTTTCTGAACCTACGGATGAGGAAGAGAAATTTCAATGGAGGAAGAAATATATCAAGGCAAAGAAGATGTTAGTTGATTTCGTGAAGGACCATATTGTTCCTATCATCTCTAAGTTGAAGACAACGAGAGAAATTGGTGCAGGAGCACTTAGGAAGCACCTGGGAAAATTGCTTAGGAAATAGGAAAGTTTTTGTTTTTTTTGCCTTTCTTATGTTTGAGGTCATGTGGACCATTGCTTTATGAGTTAGGCTTAAATAAAGCTCAGTAAGGAGCTATCAGTAGAGTTGTTGTTATGAGTTTTGACACTCAAGTTTAGTAATTAGCTTGAATTTTCCATTTAGAGTAGTGTGTTTTGCAAATTTTGAAAAGGAGAGTTTGTAATGACTTAGCCGGCCATGGAATAGTTGAGCCTCGAGCCTAACTAAATTTGAATGTGTACTTAAGGTGTACCTCGACCTATGGGCAAGGTTGGAAGTTTTGGAGTTTGAAAAACAATTTGTAATTGGCAATTCCCATGAATGCAAAGCGAGGACAGCAGACAGATTAATTGTAGCCACTGTGTTTAAGTTCTTGATTGTGTATTCATGAGTTAACCAGACATCTTGGATTGGTTGGAAGGAAATTTAATTGTTCTTGGAGGCTTTGGTGAATAGAGGTGTAGCTTTATCATCGTTGCATAGTTTGTTTCTTAGTTTCTTGATTTCTTTCTATTGTTGATCAGTCTAGTAGTTGTAGATCATGGAGTCTTAGACCTCTGTCTTCCCCTATACCTAGTGTATAGCCTATGGGGGATGAGGTTGAGCTCGATGCCTATAAATAATGTAGGTTTAGGAGTCTTTAGGAGGATCAAGTCCTTGAGGAAAGTCACTTCCTAAGCGAGCTTGGCAATGCTCGGCTAGGAAGGACGGTGCTAAAAAGCACATAATTTGCAGGGTAGACTTCTCCAGGGAAAACCTCATGGTAGGAGTGTGGAAGGAGGTCCCATAGAGGCCTGGTACCAAGGAGGAGACTCCAAAAATTGGGATACCAAGCAAACTCTTTGACAGTCTAACCGGGTGGCCAAGAATTGGTTAAAAACCCTAAAGTTTGCTAAAAGAGGAGAACAGTCCTGTGTACGGCCAGACAAGACATAAGGGTTTTGAAATCTTGAAGAGAATGGTCTAGGTACTAGGAATCCATGAAAAAGAAGTAGGGTTCTTTGGAGAAGTTGTGAGCAATATCCTTTTTCCCTCGACTAGGAGACCTAATTGGGGGCTCAAGGCTTGTAGCCTTTTTAAACCCTAAATAAGGGTTTGGAATGAGCAATGGATAAATGGTGGCTAATGGTGGTCCAAGAAGCCTGATAGGAGGCCAAGAAGCATGTTGGAATGTAATGACAACCCTACAAGGATCTAGGTGTGTGTTGTGTGAATTTGGCCTTTAGGGAGGATTAAGGGTCAAGGTGAACAGAGGTTAAGCACCAAGAATTGGTTGAGTAGTATGACAACGGTTGGAAGAGGGAATGGCCAGTAGAACCAGGGGTATCTACAGATGAGTCAGGGCCTAAAGGTTGAGTGGAGAAAGAAGCCACATAAGGGGATTGCTGAGGTGAGACCCGGAGCATGGAAGTGTGAATGCTTTCATCCAAACCCTCTTACACCAGAAATGCTTAAGAATTTGGAGGAGATGTATGAGATCAACAACACAAGTCATGCTCTAGCCTTGAAGCAACAACTTCATCATGTTAAGATGGCAGAAGGAGAATTTTTCATCACCTACTTCATGAAGATTTCCAAATTGAGAGATCAACTCTCTACCATTGGTCATATTGTTGATGACAAAGATTTGACCATGTTGGCTCTTAATGGTCTTCCTTCATCTTGGGAGTCTTACATTCAAGGAATCAACTTTTCTCGAAGTCAGTCAACTTGGATTTAACATTGGTAGCTCCACAAACCTATTCAGAATAGAGTGATCTGAAGAGGACATCCCTAAATCTCTATAGAGGTGTAAAGTTGCAAAGTGGTGCAACTTTCATTCTCGAACTCGTACGACCAAATAAAATATTCCAAAACATCCGGATGGGTATGTTTACATTAGGTATGGTCCTCTTTTGCACCAAAATAAGCCGAATCACTCCGAGCTGCATTGGATCGATGATTTCCCTTAAGAGTCCAAAGTGTTAAAAGGCAACAATATTTGATGGACTATTCCTTAGAAACCGTGATGCTTACAGACTCTTTGTTTGATGATATGGGATCATGTTGGGACCATCTATCATAACCCCTCTCAGTTTTTCTATCTCGAAGGTGTTTTCCCATGGTGATGAGTTTTCAGTTGAGGGAAAAGTTGTCAGATGCAAGCAGTGTAAAGTTGCAAAGTGGTGCAAATTTCATACTCGAACTCGTACGACCAAACAGATTGTTCCAACACGTCTGGATGGGTAGGTTTACACTAGGTATGGTCCTCTTTTGCACCCAAATATGTCGAATCACTTCGAGCTGCATTGGATCGACGATTTCCCTTAAGAGTCCAAAGTGCTAAAAGGCAGCAATCTTTGACGGACTATTCCTCGGAAACCATGATGCTTACAGACTCTTCATCTGATGATATGGGATCGTGTTGGGACCATATACAATAACCTCTCTCGGTTTTTGCTATCTCGAAGGTGTTTTCTCATGGTGATGAGTTTTCAGTTGAGGGAAAAGTTGCCAAATGCAAGCAGTGTAAAGTTGCAAAGTGGTGCAACTTTCATACTCGAACTCGTACGACCAAATGAACTGTTCCAACACATCCGAATGAGTACGTTTATGCTAGGTATGGTCCTCTTTTTCACCCAAATACGTTAAATCACTCTGAGCTGCATTGGACTGATGATTTCCCTTAAGAGTCCAAAGTGCTAAAAGGCAACAATTTTTGATGGAATATTCCTCAGAAACCATGATGCTTATAGAATCTTCATATGATGATATGGGATCATGTTGGGACCATCTACAATAACCTCTCTTGATTTTTGCTATCTCGAAGGTATTTTCCCGTGGTGATGAGTTTTCAGTTGAGAGAAAAGTTGCCAAATGCAAACAGTGTAAAGTTGCAAAGTGGTGCAACTTTCATACTCGAACTCGTACGACCAAATGCACTGTTCCAACACATATGCATGGGTACATTTACACTAGGTATGGTCCTCTTTTTCACCCAAATACGTCGAATCACTTCGAGCTGCATTAAATTGATGATTTCCCTTAAGAGTCCAAAGTGCTAATGTCAATGAAATGCAGGGGCAGAAAGATTTAAGGTTGGATCAAGATTCTTCAAGTCCTAGCTCTTGTATCAGAAAAATCTTACCCAATCAACTTGAATCAATTACATGGGAAATGAAATTCACATGAACTTTTTAAATTTTTGTTTTTCGAAAAAAGTGGCAAGCCACTGTAATTTGTTATATATAAATAGGATATATTACAAAATCTAGTTCAAATGAGCATACCGATAGGAAAGAACTAGGAAGAAAACCTTCGATTGTAGCTCGATTAAGTACAAATAGATTTTTACATTTTAAACATACCATTTATACAATGCCAGACATTTGACCCGCACTTCAAAAAACATCATTGGATATAGATTATGCCTATACACAGTTATGACCTTTTTACATTGTTTCACATTTCAAAATTTTCCTATTTGAAGCATTCAGGGCACAGTCTTCTACAAGAGTAGTATGTTGGCGTTTTGGAGTGACAAGCACCTGTACAAACCATCAAGGTAGCAGTTAAACTACATACAATAGAAAATATGATTAGAATAACCAATCTATATTATTGTAATTTTTCACATACCTCTCCAAAAGGATCAGAGCTCCCTATTGTCGCAACAAGTCCATGATCAATCGTGCCAGGAATATCACAAAATTTGTCAAATGATAAATCTTTATTGTCACAACAAAAAAGATGCTTAGACTAACAAATCTATATTAATCTAAACAACCTAAATGATGATAAATTGGTAATGCAAACTATAAAAGATTCTTTGAATAACCAATCTATATTATTGTAATCTATTGCATACCTCTTTGAAAGGATCAGAGATGGCTATTGTTACAGCAGGTCCATGATCAATCGTGCCACGAATATCACAAAATTTGTCAAATGATAAATCTATATTGTCACAACATAAAAGATGCTTAAGCATTGTACCTTCCATTCTTGAATATCCTATTCAAGTGTGCCTGAAGGGTCATCTCTTCGCTTAAGACTGTCCAATATTGCTTCATGATCAACATTAATAAGTGTCCATAGTTGTTTTGTCTTTGGTTTAGCATGATGCTTCAACAACTTAACATTTGTTGCTATAACAAGGTGTGAATACATGAGAATGGTTTTTTGTTTCTCATAGTCTTCAAATGCAGGTATACCATTCTTTGTAATCATGTATGTTCACAACCAAGTTCCTACAACCACAACTGAACCTGTAGGATACACGAACCCATCATCATCTTCCATCGATTGTGTTAGCTTGTGCTTTACCCGCACACATCGAGCCAACCAATATTCTGATCTCTCTTCATTCCTCTGTGGTGCAACAACTACAAAAATATGTCCTGGATGTAGTAGATCTGAAAGCCAGTCGTAATCAAGTGAACTTTCCATTGTGTAATTTGTCATGGATATAGTTTGAGATAAAGGAGTTAGATATTGTGGAACCCATGTATCCACACACTCACTTGACTCGCATTGATCCCACTCACACTGAATACAACTCTGAAAAAAACAAGCCAGCTGTCATGTCCAAATGGTCCATGTGCTTGCATCTGAGCTTTGAAACAAATGCATCTTTGAAGAATATTTGATTGTATGACAATCCAATCTGCCTCCCACTGTACCCTCCTCAACCAACCAAAAAAATCTATGCACTGTTGAATCAAGTGTCCCTCCTTGTGACAATGTTGAACTACACCAATCAACAATAGAATGTGCATCACTGAATTTTGCTCCTAAAATCTTCAATTGCTCCTTAACTAGAGCTATTTTTACACATGCACCTGCTCCATCATGCTCCCCTTTTCCATGCCCAGCTTCAAAAAAACTCCAAATATTAGGTACACCCCTTTCTACATGCATTCTACCCAACCAATAAAACATACGAGCATTCTTGAATTGACTTGTGCAGTTATCTGACCAAATGAGATTTCGGCCCAGTGCTATATCGTGCTCCTGCAAGAACTCAAAAAAATTCTCGAAACAATGTTGGACATACTTGGACGAGTGAGATATATCATCACTCATATAAAAATGATACTCTCTGATTATCTTTCGATCCTCCTCTGAACTATCAGGTGCATGTCTAAACGTTATGTGGACAAAAATAACAATCTGAATGGAATTGTAATATTGAGATTGTACCTCGTTTTGTGGTTGCAATGTGTAGTTTTCAGCAAAATCAACAACTGATATAATAGTGCCAATCAGAAAAGAGTCCTTACATATCCTGAATTGTTGAACCAACCACTGAGACCTATGAATATTCCTTACATATTTGTAGAAAAGATTGTCCTTAAAATCTGAAATAAAATCAGCAACATTGCATTCTTTTGTAACCAACTCGCATCTAGAACCTTCACCTCCACTCTGCAAAGTATATTTGACTATCTCATATCTATTTTTCTCAACAAGATTCTTTCCAAATTAATGTTCGGAACCCTCATGAAAACATTGAACAAACTTTGACAAGCCACCACATTGTGAGCACTTCGCATTTAAACAATCATTTCTATAGAAAAAATGAACCATCATCCCTAGAACATAAAAATAGATCTAGCAAGTCCCTTGATGATTTCGGAAGATGCATTGCACCACACTCCTGCAACATTTTATTAGTATGCAAATTAGAATGGATATAGCATAATAGTTCATGGTACATTGAAAACTCCACATGGTATTTGCAACAACAAGTATTATGAATCTTAAGAGGCACACAATAAAATGGCTTCAAACCTTCAAAAGTTCTTTGCAAGATTTCCATATTTGGATGTGTTTGAATAAATTTGTTGAACAACATTGTTTGGCTTGATTCCAAGAAATGTTTAGGATGCGGTGTATGGTCTCGACTGCCAATTATTAACTTTAAAACATCCTTTGCATTTGGTGATACTCTAGAGTTATCATGCCAAAAGTGTTGAATTGCCTGCTTTACATTATCGGTTAGGTGAACTTATCAACACGTGGAAGCCTCCCGGCAAAAGCCCATGTATCATTTTGAAGAGGATCATCTATTCTTTCTCTTCTTGCAAGTGCTCTATCCAAAGTTTTACGATTTAAGTCAAAATCAATACAATTTTGTCTCATAAAGCGAGCCTTTTTCAATTGATGGCTTACTAGGGTGGTTGTAATGACTCTCCGAGTAGCTCTCCTATCTTTTTGCTTGTTATTTTTTCCAATAGACTTGAGAGCATTAAAAAGATTTTTGACAATAATAGAATTTTTTTCGGTCCTCTTGTTCACACGAATCTTCAATTTGGAAAGTAAAGGTCTCAACTTTTGCATCTTTAGCAATTGTACAAAAATTTGGCATTGCTCGGTCAATGTCTTATCGCTAAAATATTGGTTGAAATGTATTCGAGCCCACAACCGAATAGTTCGTGTTGACCTCTTGCCTTCAAAATTGTTTATAATGTTATCATCAATTTCAACTAACCATTTAGGGGTCCTTGAAGGTCTTGAATTTGGAATATGTCTTTCTTCCACACAAGGTTCTTCATTTCTCGTGTAATCTAGTGAAACATAATTTACACTTGCTTCAATATTATGTTCAACATCTTCATTTCCAACATTTTCACCTTGAACATTTTCAATATCAATTTGAATAATTTCATTCCCAATTTCAATATCATGTTCAACATCTTCAATTCCAACATTTTCATTATCAATTTCAATATTTTCATTCCCAATTTCAATATCATGTTCAACATCTTCAATTCCAACATTTTCACCTTGAAAATTTTCAATATCAATTTGAACATTTTCATTCCCAATTTCAATATCATGTTCTACATTTTCACCTTGAACATATTCAATTTCCTCTTCACTTGAAAGACCATAGGGCTCAGATTCACCAATATTTAACATACCTTGTCTTTTCTTCCTATGACCTTCTCTATCTCTTTGTCTATATTCTGATATTTGTTCTTTTGTAAGCTTTCTCTTACGCTTTTGCTTTCGACAACTGCTGCTCCCCATTATACCTGATAAAAGATGCTAAAAAATAATTCCTTATGACAAATTTGAGTACAAGATGCTTGAAAAAGTTGATCTTTGTCTCTTCTTGTCTAAAACTACGCGTTTGTCGCCTGCAAAGTGCTGCAAACAGAATGTAGGGTCCGTTGGAATGCACAAAAACGGCCCACATGGGGTTTTTCTATGATCCACAAATTTGATATCCGATATAATCGGATATTTGATTTGTAAAACATGTTCTGCAACTGTAAGATTATGGATCTACACATCGAAGTTTCACAAATCAGAAATCGGATATCCGATTTTTACACACATAGAGCTAAGGGTTAATGGTAGAGAGTGGGAGAGAGGGAGGAGAGTGGAAAGGAGGGAGGGAGAGTGGGAGGGAGAGAGGGAGGGATAGGGAGAGAGAGGGAGAGGGAGAGGGAGAGATTGAGAGAGTGAGAGGGAGAGTGAGGGAGAGAGGGAGAGGGAGAGGGAGAGGGGGAGAGGGAGAG